>JAABNY020000035.1:18688573-18707254 GCA_015164015.2 Brevimyrus niger
GAAACGACACACAGTATTAAGATTCAAAAGTATGTGAACTTTTGAATGGGGTCATTTATATAAATTCAGTTAAAATTTTGTCTTGTGGAGAATATATGAACATCTCTGATGTTAAATAATTTATTTAGGACAGTACTAAATAAATAAAAATACATACAGCTTTCGAGTTTCCTTTTTATTTTGTTAAAATTATTAATATTTAGTATATTATGCAAGGGTACATAAACTTATGGGCACAACTGTATACAAATGACTAACCTCTGCTTTTGAAGAAATTAATTAGTTTCCTGCAATCTATTGGTGAAAGGAAGTCTTTGACGTCATCTAATGTGACATATTGGAGGTCATCATCTGTTTTCACACGAATTCTTCTGGTGTTCTTCTTCCAGGCAGTATTAAAGGCCTTTCTGTCATTGGTCAGGTTTCGCGCTCTTTTTACAGTAAATAAAAAAAATACTGTATTTTAATGGCGCCAAGGGAATATTTCCCATAATGCAACTTTAAAATACAGTAGCATACTGTATAGCTGTCCTACAGTAAAATACAGTTCATTTTACAGTTAAATACTGTGAAATATACAGAAATCGCTAACATTGTACATAATGACGACGCGCCTATAGTACGTGATACACGACAGCAAGTGAAACTAACAGAGTAGTGCGAAGAAGTGGTAAAAATAAAACTACTTATATGTTTACCTGTGGGATTTTGCAGGCGGGAGCGGGACAAAACTTGAATACTGCCCACGGGTGCAGGACAAAAAATGTTTTTTGCAGGAGTGGGCAGGAGCGGGACAGAATCTTGAGGGAGCTGAAGGTCTATCTCGCGCAGGTTTCTAGCTTGAGATTTTAGAGCTTATAGTAGCCAGATCGAAAAGACCTGGACTATTATGAGCACGCAATGAACAGAGGCTGAAGTTGTGTAAAAGACGCGCGCAATTATTCCTACAACTAACATAAGACTGACATTTGACTTAACACAAACAACAAACATGAAATAATGGAATAGAAACAAACAATGTAATTATGGAAATGCAATAACCATGTTTATATAGGTAATCTTAAAAGGGAGTTACCTACTGTTCTGCACAGCCATATGACAGGTTAACAGAACAGCTTAGGTTGTATGAAAGTAAGTTGGTTTACTTGGCTGCAGAGTGGAGGGGGATGAACTGATGGGATGATGGCACTCAGGATGGCATGGCGTTTGGAGTGGAGCCCCTTTATTATTTAGGTATTTTCTCTCCTTGTGAAGCTTTAAGGTCAAAGGCTTTGTCTTTGTTGCAGTTCTCTATTGGGTAGCGGGCCTTCGCCAGTAGGCTTCAGGAGGGCTTCTTGCAGGCTTCTCTTCTCCTGGGCTGATGTGCTCTACCTCTCTTTTTGATGATGTGCTTCCTGCTCTTCCCAGGCGGATGTAAAGAAGGCTTTGTCCTGAGGTGCCAGGTTTTATGGTATAAAGTTCATGAATAGGGATGACCAGGAATTTGACACCTGAACCAATGGCTGACCATACATTTGGTGGGCTTTCAGAGGGGTGTCTGTGGTAGTCCTTTTGGGATTTATGATTCCCCTTTGCTAATGATTTTCATTAAGCTGGAGTAACTTTTGATACATACACTCCCAGGTAACCCCTGACCAGATTTGGAATCCGGAGTGATCGTCCATCAGTTTGACACCAAACATGCCATACCAGCCTGGGGGTTCACACCTCATACCATCTGTATTAATTAATTAACAATTACTTATATTATGTATTTTATATGTATGTCAAATAAGTAAACATTTTTACATAGCACTTTTCCAAGCAGGAGCTACGAAGTGCTTTACAACAAATCTTAAAAGAAACTTCATAAAACATACATCACACAAAAACATAAAACCAAAACAATAAAAAATAAAATACTATTAAAATGAAACACAAAATGCTACCTTGACTCATTAGAATTAAAAGTGCCATTAAATGTGTCTTCACCTTTTAAAAGTGGTAAAAGAATCAGACTGTCTAATTTCCAGATGGGGCACGAGTGGCAAATGTGCAGTCCCTTTTGTGATGTGCCGACAAGTGATGTGTGGGCAAGCGGGGAAGCAGGCAAGAGAGTCGAGAATAGGGCAAAAACAGGGTTTTAATGAAGACAGACAGCACACCACAAAACCACATTAATGACAGACCTGGGGAAACTAACTCAGACGCAGATTAAATACACCCAAGACTAGCCAAAATTAACAGGACACAGGTGATCACAATCAGGAATTAACACAAGGTAATGAAGGGGGCATGGCACACAAGTGGATCGAACGAGCAGGTCATGACACCCTTTCCACTTTAAGTTAGTTCTAGGAGCCACTAACAAACCTTGGTTAGAGGACCTTAGGGACCCAAAACTCAAATAAACAGTCAGCAATTCACAAAGATATTCAGGAGCCTTACCATGTATGGCTTGATAGGTTAACAGCAATAGTGTAAAATCTATTCTAAACTTCATTGGTCACCAGTGGAGTGAGGCCAGCACTGGTTTAATTTGATCAAAATGTAAAGACTTTGTAAGAAGTCAAGTTGCCGCATTTTGAACTAATTGAAGCCGTGTCAGAGTTTTCTGACAAAGGCACATAAATAACGAATTGCAGTAGTCCAGGCGAGAACACAAATGCGTGAATAATTAATTCTGTGTTCTGAAAAGATACATGTTTGATTTTTGCAATGTTTCTTAACTGGAAGATGTTTCTTTATATGAAGAGAAAAAAATAATAAATCAAAGATAATGCTCAAGTTCTTAACACAGAAAATCACCCTTGGATCCCAGAGGATCTGCAAGTGCTTTGTACAATACTCAAGTCCAATGATCAAAACCTTGGTTTTCTCCTCATTTGGTTTTAAAAAGTTACATGACACCTAGTCCTCAGTATTACAAACTCCACAACCCAAGAGAGTACAGAATGTATTTGATGTAGCAGCCCTATACATATAGTTATCACCACCCAGCCCCCCACTTTGTGAATCAAATGTTAAGACTGGGAAAATGTGAATTGGAACTTTGCCATATCTTTACCCCCTCTGAGTCTGGTTCCTCCTAAGGTTTCTTCCTTCTAGGGAGTTTTTCCTTGCCACTGTCACCTCTGGCTTGCTCACTGGGGGCTTTGGGTGGGGATGATTTAAAATGCTTTGAGACAATCAATTTTATGACCAATAAAAATGATGTGGTGGTTACGGGTAATTTTAATTTACCTGGGATACAGGGGGACACAGTCTCTGGCTCTTCTGCAAATGAACTTGTGATGGTGGAACTGATACAGGATTGATTTGTTATTACCCCTACCAGGGTCTAAGCCCTTCTTGATCTTGCTTTCTCTAATAACCAGGATAGGATTTGAAAATTAGAGGTTTTAATAACACTGGATGGTTAAATTCAAGGTTATTTTAGCGTCCCTGTCCAAAACAAAACTATACCGTTTTAGGAAGGCTAACTTTAATGGTATGAGAGTGAAACTAAAAATTGGATAGAGTTAAATAGCAAAACGGTTGAAGAGGATTAAGAGTTATTTAAAAGAACATTGTTGCAAGTGCAAGAGGACTTAGATCATAAGAAATTTACAAACGAGAGGTCATTCGGCCCATTAAGATTATTTGGGGAGAACTGAACTAATAGCTCAGAGTTGTTCAAATCTTATCTAGCTCCAATTTAAAGGAACCCAGGCTTTTAGCTTGCGCTACACTAGTAGGAAGACTATTCCGTACTCTAACTAGTAACTACACGCTGTGTAAAGAAGTGCTTTCTCAAATTCATTTAAAATGTTCTCCAGGTAATTTCCACTTGTGGCCACGAGTTCTAGTATTTAAACTAATACTGAAATAGCCATTTGGCTGAACAGCATCCAGAGCTGTTAGAATCTTATATACATGGACCATGTCCCCCCTTAGTCTCCTTTGCTAGAGGCTAAACAGATTCAGCTCCGCTAAGCTCTGCTCATAAGACATTCTTCTAAGACCAGGAATCATTCTCCTAGGTTGCACCTTTTCCAAGACAGCAATGTCCTTAAGGTATGGTGACCAAACCTGTACACAATATTCTAGGTGGGGTCTTACCAAGGAATTATATAATCGTAGCATCACTTCCCTTGCATTAAACTCCTAGAGATGTAACCCAACATTCTATTGGCCTTTTTATTGCTTCGCCACACTGCCGAGAGTGGGACATGAAAGCATCAACATACAAACCAAGATGTTTCTCATAATCAGCTATAGGTTTAGTGGAACCCATAAAAGCGGAAGCGTGCTGGGCCCATAACCCAGAGGTCGATGGATCGGGAACCATCCTCTGCTAATTTGCTTACGTTTGTGGGCAGTGGTGGCTTGATGGTTGGGGAAGCACACTTGTAATCGAAAGATTGCAGATTGTTTAAATCCCCCACCAACATATCACCACTGAGGTACCCTGAGCAAGGTACCGTCCTCAAGCACTACTCCCTGGGTGCTGAATTAGCTGCCCCCTGTTATGTCACGAAAGTCACATATGGGTTAAATGCAGAGGTCACATTTTGTTGTTGCGCACTGTGTGCTGTGGTGTGTTAACAATGACCACTGATCACCGATTCTATTATGGAGCTCATCTGACCACTCCTGTTATCTGTATATCATGCCACATTTGTAGCAGTATGTTTCCAATATGTTGACACTCCTGGCAAAATCAAACAAGTATTCACATACATATATTAATAGGTAAAAAGAAAAGAAAGTATTACCTTCAATGACATCTGACATTGTGATGATATTGACTTTGCAAGAAATAATCTGTGGCTCTCTTAAAAAGGTCTCTCTTCTGGCAGCAAAGTCAGAATTGATCTATTGATCATTTTCACATATTGCTTGCTGATTGGCTCCCCAATTTTTCTTTACCATGTGGATTGGTGTATTAGGCCCAGTGAATGATTTGGACACCACAAAAACATCATTGCTGGGGTCAACACACTCACAATTCAGATGAGACTGAGCTGTGATATATCTGTTTTTCTGTGAGTGTTTTCTTTGTAAATGAACCTTGCATAGATTGCATTTGTTTGAGACAAGTTTATAGTGAATACATGTAACATGTTGTCAAGTTAGCTTAGGAACACGAAGCTGTGGTGTGTGGGAAACTGGAACATCCAGGGATGCTTGGGCAACCAGAGCATGTGGAGGTGTCGGTGTCTCTGGAACATCTATGGATGCTCAAGTAATCAAAGTATCTGCAGGTACCTTGGTAACTGCAGCAGAAAGTTGTGGAGTACTACTCCAGTTTTTAAAATAGTTAATAAACTGTTCTCTCTTCACAATTGCTTTTTTACAGGTAATGCAGTGGAAATTATGCTTTTCTCTGCAGGGCATGCTGCATTTGCATATGATGTATTCTGTCAAGATTGAACAAAACATTAAGACAGATAATTAAATGTGAACATTAAAATAAATGTGAAATACAAAACTAGATGGTGTAAAAAAAAAAAATGTAATATCTTCAAGTATTTCAAAACATTATTGTACCTCAGTCACGTTTCGCAGTGCAAGCGAGCGGGTAATCAGGCAAGAGAAGCCGGATTGACGGACAAACAAGGTTTTAATAATGACAGAGGCAGACATTCACAACTACAGAAACAATACAATTCCAAATCTGGCAAACAGGGGAAGACGCAGACTGATATACAACAGACAGAGCAAACTAAACAAGGCACAGGTGAGAACAATCAGGTTAAAAAAAAACACAGGGTAACGAGGTGGGCGTGGCACACATGGGGATCGTTCGGAGCAGAGCGTGACAACCTCCATGTCACACTAATAATTTCAGATGATTTTTCAGGTGAATATGTATGCTGTGCTGCTATAAACAAGCGAACTGGCAGCATTGGGCACCTGTACACACTATCTTGCTGCACTGCTTGTGTGTCATTTCTTAAATGGGTGGGATGCTGTAATCAGCAAAAAAATGTTTGTTTGTTTTTTTTTTTTTTTACCAAAACAACCTTCAGACCTCATGTCTCAAGAAGGCCACACAGGTGGATGAATTATAATTTTCCGTTACTGATGTAGTTGTACAGTTTCAGCATTCGTGATGAATTACAAAGTTTATACTGTATACAGGACGTACTGCACTCTTAACATTTGTTACCTAACGCTAATGCTAACGCAATTGTGTAAAATCACCCCAAAAAATACACCTAACACGGTTATTGTAATGGTAACATCTTTATTTCTGTTTGTTAAACATAACCAAACCATAAGCTACCATTACTTCTAGAGCGAAATAATTGTTTTATGCTCTTCAGAAGACGAGTGCCATTACAGTCACATTATATTTAGTAAAGTGTATTAATTACACTTACCACCATAACTTTCCTTCCACTGGGGGTGTACTTGCTTTACGGCGTTCAGACTTTTTTTCTTCATCAGCGCCTGCGCACTAAGCCTCGGTGGAATATCGATAGGTAAGAAATGCTAGGACACCGGCAGTAGATTCTGGCGTCATTGAAAATCCCTAAGTTTCCTATTGGTGAGTACATTTAAAAAGCAGGGCTGGCCATTTTCTTGACCAATCATAAATAAATGGACCAGGTGGCCCTTGGCCTAGCCGTCTTGCAACCTACAATGAGACGTAGTTGCATATTGGAGGAAGAACTGGACGAAGCGTTTCTGGCAGGGCTTGAACACGTGCATGGAGATCAAGCTTGCTGGCACAGGTATTTTTTTTTCCTTTTGAATCTATCTATCACTATTTTATGTGATGTAAAAGCATTATCCTGTAATATTTGAATTCCTTGGTGAGCGGGGTACGGTCTCTTTTATTTGGTGTTAAGTGGTGATTTGTCGGTGTAGTTGTTATTTGATATTTATTCACTTAGGATAATTACATGACGTTACCAATTTCATCGGTGTTTATGTTAAAAAAATGTGAAATTAATTGGTGAAATATTTAATGTGTATGTTTGATGCAGTTTTCACTGTGCTGAACGACACTGAAAGGTTTCATCGTACTTCAGCTATGCTGTGGCGATCAACGATGGATAAATTACGAGACACTTAAGCACCAGTCCAGACACTCATTTCGGATTCAAAGGAGCGTTACGTATATAAGTATCGTAACATCGCAATGTAAGTGTTCTATCTTGATGCGCATGTGTTTGCTTCAACCCTGAACGCGTGTGAATTGTTAGCATCATGTTCTATGTCGCTGTTAGACCAGTAGTGGCTGTAGATAAACGAAGCTTTAATTTGTAGGTACGTCATATTCTTTATTAAATTGTGGCTGGTGCTTAAGAAATTTTATCATTCCGTTTGTCTGCCCTTCTCGAAATAAACAGAAACGACCAAATGTATGTTTTTACTTAACTCTAAAACGTGGTCAATTTTATGACGATAAAGTATGCATGTGAAATGTATCGCATGCTCTACATCTCTAATACTGTGTGTAAATTTGTGTATGTGTATATTGGTGCGTTCGGTTTTCTCTTCGTTCGTTTGAGCTACCCACATCTCGGAACAAACATGGCTGCCTCCGTGAACACGTTGCTGTCCGTTGTTGCTTTATATTTTATCAGATTTGGAGTAATAGAGATTTTTTTCCCGAAAGACAAACAAGAAGCACTAACTATTCAAACCACATGAAACGCTTTGTAGAATATTGTAGTACATTTATAGCGATATTCTTTTTTTCAAACGGCAAACTACAAACAAAGTCGCCATGTTGAAATTACGTCACATTGGCGACTCGGCCAGTTCTGTTCGAGTTAAACGTCATAAAAGAGCCGTGTTTCCGAAGGGAAGTGATGTTTTTCGTGATGTTTCATCCGAGTTGGAAAGTGTTAATCGAACGCACTATATATATATTAGTGCGTTCGATTAACACTTTCCAACTATATATATATGAAACGCAGACGCGCATACACACGGTCCTCGCCTTGGAAGTACACAATCTTCAGAAAGTAATCACAATTTTAATCTCCAGTTCTGTTAAAGCCAACTAGTATAGGTTTAAACATTTTCAGCACACTTTTTAACCACACATTTAAAGTTATCCGTATCAAGTAATTCATCTTCTCGATTAGTTGGAAGTTTCGTGATGCGGCCTAAAAGTTCCCGGATGATGTTTGGTTTTTTTCACAATGTTTTGGCAAGCTTGTTTCATTGCTATGGTACAAGTTCATATTTATTTTGGAATTTTGCTTAGCTGTTTTCTGGTGAAATTAAGGTCCTGTTGGTATGGGAAATTGTTTACCTTCAGTTGGTTCGTGCAGCTTTAATGTGCGCAAGGGTACTTCTGGCTACTGCGATGTGGAGCATAGTGTAATTATATAAAGTTACAGCTGGTGCAGTAGAAATGCTGACAATCTAAACTGTAAGGTAAGTGTTCATTATCAATTTGTTGTTCTCTAGCATTTGTTTATAACATCACAGTTGAATGTGTACAGATTGTAAGTTTGTCACTCGGAACTTTACGTTTGAATTATAGATGTCAGTAATTAGCAGTAAGAGATGTGATATTCCAACTTTAGTTTCCAGCAGCCACTTTTCTGCTCCCAGAATGCCCTTGTGTGGGTTGTAGGGTACTGGGGCTTCTAACAAATTGAATAACACCACATCTTGTATACCCAAGGCTATTGGGACAAAGCTGTGGTGGAGGTCCAAGATTAGTGCTGTCGATAAAATTGATTCTTTGATTCTTAATCGATTTTCATAATTCCTAAAGATCGATTCGCATGTCCAAAGATCGGTTTTACCTGTTGGCATTTTCTGATCTTTTTACAGCTATAATAGGAATAAAAGTCCAGACATGCATTTTGAGGCTTAGGAGTTAAAGGGTTAATATCTTTAGTCATGCACATCAATTCAGTGACGCTACAGTAGGTGATGTTAATACAGTTTTCCGTGGTGAACATTAACTTTAAAAGCTTCGGTCTGGCAGCATTTCCGGTTCAGAACAGACAGATGAGCTTGACGAGCAAAGCGATTTGCTTTCCCGCCGGAGTCTAGGGGTAGGGACACACTTTCAGAGACTGGGTCATGGTTGCACATTTCATTTGATATAATTTATTTTGCCATGAATTAAGTATTTATTTGTTTTGGCATTAAACTCGTGTTTATCTTGGTGTACTTTGTAAATATGTCAGATTTGTTAAGTTTGTAATTTGACAAAGTATAGACATTGCAAAATGCAGCTTGGAACTGATGGATTATTTAGTGTGTTTTTTCACGTTTCTATAATACGATTTCGGTGAGTTTTGAACTGAAATACTTGAGACCGATAATCGGCATCGGTGCCGTCGACTCCAGAGGGTTAATAAGCAACGTCCTTCTACTTTCTATTTTCTAATTGCAATTCAAGTTTAAAATCCTTTAACTATCAATACTTCATTAATTTGTCATTGAATGTCAATGTTGCACAACTAGAGTCATGTAATTAAGGTTGTAATAACAGCTAAAAAATAAATTTTAAAAACACTGACCCAAATAATATTGGATCAGAACAGATTGAATCGAATCGTGATAATACATTCTTGAAATCATAATCGATTCTTGAAATTTGAAACAATACCCAGCGCTATCCAAGATGCTTTCAGTTCTGGGCGAAGAGCTGCGTGTATGATCTCCAGTTCTCAAGCTAATACCACCTACATAAAGGGGTATGCCTTGAACCCGGGTCCCCCTACCACCACCATTTTTGTTTCTGTAATTTCAATCAGTCAATCAAATCAAATAGCCTTTTGTCATTTCGCTATTTGTCCGTAACATACAAGGGAATCTAAATGTTTTTTTGTTTTCATATTACAATATAAAAAGTATAAATATGCAAGATAAATACCAGTAGTACTAACACAGTAAACCACTGTACAATATGCGTCAGTACTACACACTGAGCGAGAGGGGGCGGTGTGTCCGATCATGCCGCCATCTTGTCCATCTGCTGTGGTTTCAGTGTATATGCATGTCTCGGCTTAATGGGATTATGTTTCGTTTGACTTCATATCTCTTAAGGGCAAAGTGACTGTATGCTTCTGAGACTAGTGCTAGTTTTTCTAACCAAGTTTAATTTCCTTTTGTCTGTTTGATTTGTCCCATCTCTGAAAAGTAGAAAATGGCACCATCAGCCTTTTCCAAACCTGGCCCCCTGCAATCGAGATGTCTGACTTTTCATCGCTCAACAAATACTGACATGTATGTATTTCTGCCTAACTGACTGAAGGATGTATGTATACGCAATTTTATTAGACATCTTAATATTTTGAAATATCGTGCATTTTCTGTGGATCGAGGTTTTGTGATGGTTGGGGTGGTTATAGTGGTACTCCTGGGGAAAAAAATACCATAGATGTCAGGTTATTGTAATGGCATGTTCCTTCTCTGTCTATGGAGGTAAACAGATGCTTAATTATATGAATTACTATGTACTACTTATTTTTCTGTGGCAACTTTTTTTATTTTATTAGTGCTTAGTTAGAACCTCATGTTTGCCCATCTTTAGTTTTTCACTCGGCAATGTAACCGCTTAACTGTATGCTTATGGAGGATGGCAGTGGGAATTGGCTGTAGACAGTTGCAGTAAGTGAGCAATGTAGCCCAGATTTTTGTCTAGTGGAAACCTTGCATGCTGTCATGCCGCATCAAAAAAAAAAAGCTAAGCCTTTGTGCCCATGATCCGAGGGTCGCTGGTTCAAGCCCTGGCCTCGGCAGAACAGTCACATGTCCATGGGCCTTTGATCATGTGCGTGGGCCCTTGTATGTTGACCAACCTGGTGCTGTGACCTCAAAGCTATGGAGAGCAAGTTAGGACAAGCGAACAGAAGAATTCCAATGTACAGGTCTGTACTCAATCTTTGTGCAAATGGCAAATTAAGGATTTTCATTTAATTTTTTTCATGCCTTAATCACGAGTCTTGCATGCACGCTATTTGCGCAGACCATAATAACAGCATGTGGAAAAGTGTGAATTGATTTAATCTCAAATACTATGTGGTACATCTGTTAGGTGAAGCATTTCAGAATCAGAATTCACTTTTTGTACATCTGCATATACTAGGAATTTCTTTTGGCAGTATTAGGGCATACATTTACAGACAATGCAGAACATAAATTAAGAATAGAAGTGAAATAAATAAATGCAAATTAATTAGGCAATGAGTCCAACTTAGTTGTAACCATATGACAAATGTAAACATGAAGGCGTACTAGATCAGATAATCAGCTTGACAGCATTCAGTATGGTGATGGCTGAAGGATAGAAACTGTTTTTTAGTTTGTTAGTTTTAGTCTTTATGCATTGGAAACGCCTGTCTAAAGTACATGTTCAGGGTCTGATGGGTCCTGTAGAATTTTCTGGATTCTGCTGGGACAACAGGAACTGTGCAGTTGTGCAGAACCATGCACAAATCGGAGCAACTAAAACACCATGGTAGCTATTCATCTGGCAATGTCTCAAGATGGCACACACACAATATTTTGTGTGTGGAGATATGCAGATTTGCTTTTACACTAAACCCTAGTTGGCTTGATAGAAATGTTGATTAATTTTTTTTCAACGTGAAATATATTTGTAAATCAGCGTACTCTGAGTCTCTAAATGCTAGGGTTATAAAATGTTTAAATTACTTTAATTCCCAATATCTCATCTATCAAAGGATGTTGTGGCTGTTGAGCTGTCCTCCTTCCTCACCACTTCAGTGCTTTATAAAGCACTTCAACAATGTATCAAATCCAGTAGTATGTGGTGTGCTCCGCTAGCCTAATTTAGGATAATGCAAGGACATGCCAAATATATACTGATGACTAACTTTTGAGCATCATGATATGCCACTCATTCATAATTAATCATACTACTAATCTGTGGGTGTTAGTCACGAAAAGCTGTCATCCGGACAAATGTTTCCACCAGTCATCTAAAGCTCTGGTGATTTTTTGCACATGCCCCATGTAATTGTGAGTGTATTGTAATGTGGTGTCATGCTGCCCTAGATGTCTTACTGTTCTCATGGAGTGGAAATGATTTATGTGTGACTGCTGTTGCTTTTTGGATGCATTAAAAACAGTTATGCAGGAAGGAACAATAGAAATTTTGTACAATTTTTCAAAAATGATTTACTATCACTCTCGCATGTCAGTCTAATGTGTTTTAGCAGTTTTTCACAATTTGTCTCTGTTGCATATTTAGATCTATAACCTACCAAAACTGTTTCAGAAATACAATGTAACTGGCTCTTTTTAATATGCATTTAAGTGAATTTTGTTTTCAGGTTTTGGACTAGTACTGAACATTACACTCTGCTGGCTGGGAATATCACTAAAGCAGAACCTTATAAATGCTGACTGTGAACTTGGTACTGCAAAAATTGCAGTCGAAATTGTAAGGTGAGGGTTCATTGTCAACTTCTTGGTATGATGTGATCTGTTATATTATGCTGTTGGGCACTGATTGTGGTTTAATGACTTTAGAATTCACTCACACACAAACAATATTCAGAGGTCAATGATGAGCAGTAAAAGGTCTGATGCTCCCAACTTCCTTTTGTGTCCAGCAGCCCTTGTTCTACTCCCAGCATGCTCTAGATGTGTGTTGTTGGCTACAGGGGCTTCTAACAAATTGGATAACCCCTTCTCCTATGTGCCAAAGGCTATTGGGACATAGCTATGGTGGAGATCCAAGATGAGTTTAGTTCTAGAGGAAGGGAGCCATCCATGATCTCAAGTTTTCAAGCTGAGACCTCCTACATAAAGGAATTTGCCTTGAACCAGGGTTTTCTGTGGTTCTGTGATTGCAGTATATATGAAGCTAGTGTCGTAACCTAACTGGATTATATTTTGCTTTGCTTGAGATCTTTATGGTGATACGTCTCTACATTCTAGTTGTGCTAACTGTTGTTTTTTTTTTTTTTAACTGTCATCTAAGGATAAGACATCTCGGGAAAGAGGGCAGGAAAGTATCACCTCTTTTCAATCATTGTGTCCTGTACTCCAAGAAAAACCTGAGTATGCTGAATCGGACTAAGCTGGGTGGACAACACAACAGTGCTGTACAAGAAGTCAGAGCAAACTGCTATCTAAGGAGAGACTAGTCTTTTGAGGTGTGCCGCAAGATGCTGTACAGTTGGTTATAGCTAATGCTGGCTATAGTCAGTCATAATTGATGGTATGGGAGCGTTTTGGTTTCACATCAAGACACATTGCCTTTGGTTGTACATTGTTCCTAATTGTACTTTTAAAAATAAATTTTAAAACATTGTTTTTCTTTATGTACTAAAATTGCATCAAACCATGAATTTTGAATACTGTTACCCTCTTATCAGAAGTGTAAACAAGTATTCTAGTGAACCTTGTAGGTTCAACACTCAATTTTAGACCAGGCTAGTGCTCTGGGGCCTCTGACTGGAGGGGACCTTGGGGTATCAGAGGCCACAACATGTATAGGCACTGCTGTTAACATTTAAGATCTTCATATTCGGTGTGGGTTGACCCCAAGGTCTCCTTGCCCCTCTGCAAATACAATATAGTGGTACCTTGGTTCTCGAACTTGATCCGTTCCGGACTCCAGATCAAATCCTAAGAAGTTAGTTTTGATCCATTTTTTTTCCTCATAAGAAATAATGGAAAACCAATTAATTGGTTCCCGGCCCCCCAAAATTACACTTGGCTTAAAGCAATGCATTCTGATCATGATGCAATGCGTTACGGTTAGATGCATTGTGACCTCTCACCTGGCTGCACAAACTGGAACCGCCTCCAGTTTAGTTACACGCATGAAGTTTGCATCCCGGGCAGTTCTGATGCGTAATCTATTTCTCCCAAATATCACATAGCGGTGAGAATTGGTTTTCAGTTAATTTGCCTGGTAAAGTTTAAATAAATTACATAAATGCTCTAACACTACATGTAAGTTATTGGTTTATTGTTCGTTACTGTAATGTTGCGCTGCTTTGTTTGATTGTCCAGTCGGAAGAAGGCGTTCAAGTAAGAATCAAATCCTGAGCCTTCTGCATTTATAACCCGAGTTGACTACCAAAGCCCTCTGTTTATACAGTGCAAGTTGATGACCAGGGCCACAAGGCCCCCTGTACGAGCAGCAGTAGTTGACCACCAGGTTTTCCTACATGTGCCATGTGAGTTGACCACCTTAGTAAACACAGTGCCTATCGATATTACAGTGTAAAACAAGGGTGTGCTGATTATGGGCTGATCTCAACATCGAGGCTGATAAACTGCATGCTAGTCTGGTAAGACTTGCATTTCTGCTAATCCTTTTTAACAACTGTGTCCTTTTTATCGTACAATTTTTCCCTCGGTCCAAATACTTGAATACCAAATTGCACCTCCTAAGCTCATTTTGCCTGTTATGTCATATGAAATTGTATATGTGATCCAATTACTATATTATGGATTGAGTTTTAATAATTTGGGGGCGGGGGTGGTTCACACATGGTCATGCAGTGGGCTAAGCCTCTGTACCCGTGGGCAGATCATCACCCCCCCCCCAGCTCTAGCGATGCCACACACTGGCTGACCCTGCACTGTAACACCCCCCCCCCCTCTCGAGAAATGGGGGCCACATGTGGTAGGAAAAATGCATTGTACATGTACTACGGATGCAACGACACCAAAATGTCAAATTAGTTCTTCATTTTCACAAAGTGCTTCTACTTTTATTCATTGGTGAAATACCCAATTATGACCTTAAGCACTTGACAGGACTTGGCAGTAATTGTCCTTTGCAATGAATAACTGAACCATGCATGTAATTAGAAAGCAAACAAGCAGTCAATAGTTCCTTCATAAAATAGTATTACTGCAGCAGCTGGATCTTTCAATCATTCACACTAATTCAGTTTTGTTCGTTTTTGACTGCTGACAGATTGAATATATTTTGTCTCTTTATAATCACACAAGTCTTTATTTAAATATCCGATCCAATATCTTTATCAGCTATTTCTTTCCTTTAAATCAGTAACCTCCCCCCATACATCAAACACATATTCAACCTCCCCCCATACAATTCAACACATATAAAGGGGGAAAAAAATCACATCGTAAACCATTCAGGCATAACAATATCCAAGGGTTAATATACCATTCAATTCAGACATAATGTGCAAAGGTTAATATATAGTTCAATTCAGTCTATCATATCCTAACTGCACACGAAATTCAAAGTCGCTTCATGGGTCTAGCTCACCATTTTTTTTTTTTTCTTCTTTTTGCAGTTTAGCAAGCAGGATGTTAGTCTGGGTGCTTTATCGTGCCACCACTTTTATTTTACCAAGTGGAGCTTCGGATTAAGCTCCTTTTGTTACTAGAGGTATACTCTTTATTAACCATTTTAGAATATTGCGCCACAAAGCCGGAGCTCAGAGGGAATGTTAACTGAGATAGCAGAGATAAAGAGAGGAGGAAGAGAAGAAGAAAAATAAATACACAAAAAAATAAAAAGGGGGGATGAGACAGAGACGGAGAGAAAAAAAATACATGACAACTTAAAAAGTAGAGCAAAAAGGAAAGAGTAACAAAAGGACAGCTTCTGCACCTTACAGCTGGACACTGTATCATCACACCAGCTGCTGGTTTGCAGACCAACAGGGACACAGTCTGGATATCGTCGCACCAGTATCTGCATCTGAGAAGAAAGAATGGAAGCCAAATACACACACCTACGCAACCAGACAAGGAGAAAGATGGATAAAATAGGGCAAGAAAGCCTTAGGCTCTCTTGTGTGTTTGTGTGTATGTGCGCGTCTGTGCCTGTGCGCATTCTATGTGTGTGGATATATACCTGTGTGTATGTATGCGCATGTGTGTTGTGAGTGTATGTATGAGTGTGCAGGTTAACATGGAACGATTTCCAATGAGTGTGCGAGGTCACAACAACGCCGTCCCCGGGCACCCGAGGTGACCAGGACAGCCTTGAGCAACCATGGACCCAGCCGCCCCCCAGCGGCCAGGTACCCGGGCCCCCCGCCACCGGAGGGTTGCGTGCCCACCCAAGGAGGCAGAGGGGGGAGGCACTGGGCGACCCCCACCGCAAACACGAGCCAGGAGCCTCACGACCAAAGGCGGTGGCTGACCCCCCACCCCGGGGGCGGGCCACGCAGGCATGGATAGAGCCCGGGCCACCTGCACACCCCGCGGGGGCCTTGCCAGCCCCCAAGAACTCTCAACATGGGGACCAGGGGGACACCCTGAGAGCCACCAGGCACACCCACCCCTGACTAGCAAATTCTTGACCGTTCAAGAGATCTGGCATTTCACCTATTGACTTAACTTTTGTGAAGCAAAGCAAATTCTTGACCATTCCTGTACCTCCCCCTCAATCCAACCTTGAATCGTGCTAAAACTTCACACTTTCCCCACTTTGGGGTAATGCCGTACGCTCATTTTAACAAGGATTACCAGCGTCATTCCTTGATTCTTGTTGTCAAAAATGTATAGGGAGTTTTACTTTATTGTTCACATTGGTAGAAAAGTGCTTACTTTAATAAACGTCAAGGTTGCCCTATAAATGTTTGTTTTCGCTTTTTTGTAATGTGTGTTGTGAATCATTATTTTTTGTTTAATGCTTGATTTCTGGTAAACCTCCGTGACGGTTTATGACTACATCATATGTTCTACCCCATGTTTATTAGCCTGGTCATCCTTTCATCAAAGTTTTCTCAATTGTTTATTAAAATAACGAAGTCTTTATTCTGTCAGAGTTTTAGAATATGTTTTTGATGCCTAATGCTGCATACTATGGTTCTTATATGGACCTACAACCCAGAGTGAGCGACAGCACCTTCGTGTTATAGAGAATTATTTCTGGTTTAAAACTAGTAAGGTGGTTTTTACCACCCCTGCTTCTGGGTTAATGTCGTACGCTCATTTTAACAAGGATTTTCCGGCATTATTCCTTGATTCTTTTTATCGAAAATGTTTAGGGCACTTTACTGTATTATTAAAATTGGCAGAAAAGTGTTTCATTACTTTAAAAACGTCATGGTTAAGGGGGTTTATTTGAAATACCATGCGCTCCGTGTCTGTGTCAATGCGCCTGCGCCAATCGTTTGATGCGCAAGTTTTGAACTGGCCGGCAGCATGTCGGGTTTGCTCCACTGCAGGATAATGGCTGCCTTGTCTCCGCTGTTTGTGCTACACTGACGGAACCCATAGACGTCATGGATGGATCTTCGCGTTTGGTGATAAATGCCTTTTTCTGTTTTACATTGAAATAAGCTGTTAAACTGATTACGGCTTTTTCTTGTTTTGAAAACTTGTGCTGAAATAGTTGTGTTTGTTTAACAGTTTGGGGCTTAGGCTCTCTTGTGTGTGTGCTTGTGCGTGTTTCGATCGGACATGTCTCTACTTGTTTGAATTATGCCTGCTTTTCTTTCTCTTTAAGAAACAGTTTAAAATGGAAACCCCTAACACACCCCCCTCCCATCCCCCTATCTGCAACACGTGGCATAAGCATTTATGATACCATTTGGCCAAAACCCTCTACCAATCAGAACAAAGGACACGCCCATCTCCGCTTATGACATCACAGATGGAAAGAGCTTTAAGCTACTCCCACAAAAATAGGCCACGCCCCAGGTATCACATAACCTCTCTCATGCACACACAAGTCCCCCAGTCCGCCCACCACCCCCTTTGATTATTGGGAATAGACATGTGTGTGGAACTGCAGTTAAAATGTGGTGGGACATAGGTGGGTGATGAATACCTCAGCCAGAGCTGTGGTCCTCCCCCACCAGCTCCCACAAGCCCTCAATGTCTAAAGCGGATTTAGATGGGAAGGGAGCCACGCTGTCCAGCTGTGGGCTGCCAGAGCAGCTGACCCAGGACCTGCACCTCCCCCCTCACCCTCCAAGGCCCTATGTGAAAGAGTGGGGTGGCATGGATGTATGTATAAAGTGCAATTAAAATAGTAAAGGGGGGGAGTGGCTAGTCACCCTCCCCCTTCTCTCTGTGTGATGCAGTGTGATGTTGTGGGTGTGGAAGTGGATTTAAAAGAGTTTGGGGGTAACTAGCTGATCAACCCCCTAGTACCTTTATGTAGTCTGGTGTAGGTGGGTGTGGGCTGGGGGAACGCTGCAGAGCAGTGGACATCCAGCCCTCAGAGGCCAGCATGCCCAGGGGCTCCCAGAGCGTCAACCTAGCCAGTCCCACATGGGAAGGGGTGCCCAGGAGGATACAGCCCCCCCCAGCAGCAGGCCACCCCGAATCCCACCCCGCACCCGCGAGGCCCTGTCCACCCAGCCAGGGCCGGTTCCCCCCGTGCCCACCAGGTAGTCGCCTCCCGTCCCCCCAGCCCGTCAACCCAGGGCCGACCCATAACCCCCAGCCCAGGAACCACAGGCCTCTAGCCCCATGGAGCCACCGACGCCCAGAGCTCCCCCACCCCCCAAGGGACGCAAGGAACGACAAAATCATGACCCCGCACACTCACTAAGTGATGGAGTCAATTATTGGGGACCAGAATGAACCGTTCAAGTCTGACAGTGATCTGTGTATTTTGGACAGTGTTTTAGATGCATGGATTCTCAGTAGTTCAGTTACCTTTGTATGTAATTTAATTAATTATTTCCATATTTAACCTGGATTCCAAATTTAGGTTGTTGATACTCTAGAACAGGGGTGGGCAAATATTTTTCTCAATGGGCCACATTAGACACTTGAGCAGTTTTCGAGGGCCAAATCATGCGCATG
>JAABNY020000035.1:18723143-18736020 GCA_015164015.2 Brevimyrus niger
TGCACAGGAGCAGGCCCTGAACACCAGAGCAACAGAGGCCAACATCTACCACACCAGACAAGACCCAAGGTGTAGGCTATGCAAAGAGGCCCTTGAGACAATCCACCACATAACTGCAGGTTGTAAGATGCTGGCAGGAAAAGCATACATGGAACGCCACAACCAAGTGGCTAGCATAGTGTACAGGAACATCTGCACAAAGTATGGACTCGAAGCCCCAAGGTCAAAGTGGGAAACACCGCCTAAGGTGACAGAGAATGAACAAGCCAAGATCCACTCACAATACAAATGCACTCTACAAAAAAGGGCAGAGAAGGCTGTACCTGCTGCGGTGGCTCAGGTCTTTTGGAGTGAAGGGCCCACTCCTGAGGACCTTTTATGACTCTGTAGTGGCATCAGCCATCTTTTACTGTGTGGTTTGCTGGGGCGGCAGCATCTCTGCTGGGGACAAGAAGAGACTGAACAGACTGATCAGGAAGCCAGCTCTGTTCTAGGATGCCCTCTGGACCCAGTGGAGGTAGTGAGTGACAGGAGAATGGTGACTAAGCTGTCATCCCTGTTGGACAACATCTCCCACCCCATGCAGGACACTCTGACAGCACTGAGCAGCTCCTTCAGTGGCAGACTGCTGCACCCACGATGTGGGAAGGAGAGATCTCGCAGGTCTTTCCTTCCAACTGCTGTCAGACTGTACAACAAAGACCTCACAGTTGAACAAACATACACAGTCAGTCAAACACCATTTTAGTTTCTCTCATGTGCAATAATACTTGAGGGCATTTTTTTTCTGGGCATTATGCAATTTTAAATGTGCAATTAATATATGTGCAATTTTTCTGAGCATCTGAGCATTCTGACCATCCATATTTATATGTTTTTCAGATTGTATAGTGTATATTTTATACTTTACTCTTGGTACCATTTTTTAAATTCTATTCTATTGTTTTTTTAAATATTAGCTGTCCTTTTCTTTGTACTGTCCACTTTCTGCCGTGACAATGCAAATTTCCCCCTAATGTCCCGTCCCGTCCTGTGGAACTTCCAGATCCAGACCGACAAAATGGTGATGGCGAACCAACCCGACATCGTGGTGGTGGATAAACAGCAGAGCAAAGCTGTTGTGATTGATGTAGAAATACGTCAGACATCTCAGTTCAGAAGAGTGCAGTACTAGGAACAGCCGAACCCTCAAGCTCCCAGGCCTCTTGTAGAGGACCGGAGTTTGAAAAAGGATGAGACCACCCGCGGAGGGTGAAGAGGAACATTTATATATACATTTATATATGTATTATATATATTAATACATTATATAAACAATTTACAAACAATAAGGGGTGACATGGTGGTTAGCACTGTTGCCTCACACCTCTGGGATCTGGGTTCAAGTCTCCGCCTGGGTTCCATGTGTGTGGAGTTTGCATGTTCTCCCCGTGCCGTCGTACTCTGGGTACTCCGGTTTACCCCACAGTCCAAAGACATTTTGAGGCTGATTGGAGTTGCTAAAATTGCCCATAGGTGTGAGTGAGTGGTGTGTGAATGTGCCCTGCAATAGGCTGGCCCCCTGTCCAGGGTTGTTCCCTGCCTCGTGCCCATTGCTTCCGGGATAGACTCCAGACCCCCTGCGACGCAGTAGGATAAGCGGTTTGGAAAATGGATGGATGTACAAACAATATCCTAATATATTACAGAAAATTAACTATACTTAGGGTTCAATTGAGGTGTTTACTGCAGTGTAGTGTAATACTTGTGCTTATGTGGAGGAGTTGTACAAAGAGAATGATTTCCTTTGTTGTTCAGTGGTACATCTGGGTAGTCTTGATCTCTCAAGTCCAGCTCCATCCCCACAATGTTACTGGCCTTGCAAATCAGTTTATTTATTAGAAAAAGGTAAGATAAAGAAAATTTATTTATCCAGAAGGAAATTTAGGTGTCCAGTAGCTTATACAAATTGTACATACATATGGGCACACAGACCTATGACATTCATGCACACATACATACTGCAACAGTACAAAGGGAAAATAACAGGAGGGCAGTGTGCTAAACACTTAATTACATCACACACCTCCCTTCAGTTTGATGTTGAAGAGCTGTATGGCCCTAGGGACAAAGGGCCTTCTGACCCTGTCAGTTCTGCATGACAGAGACAGGAGAGTAATACATTGAGTCTGTTGGCATCCACTACCCCTCAGCCTTCAACAGTGTAGAGTATAGCACTGGCCAAAACAGACTCCTGTGCATTGCCTGACAGATGTTAAAGGAAAATAGAGGTGGCTCTGGCCCTTTTTGTACAGTGATATTGTGTTTTTAACCCAGTCCAGTTTTTGTCAATGTGTACTCTGAGGTATTTGTTCTCCTCTACTATGTCCACATCAACTCCCAGGATTGGAACAAGGGTCACTGGTTTTCTGGTCCTCCTAAAGTCCACAATAAATTTCTTTGTCTTTGTCACATTCAGCTGCAGATGATTCTGCTCAGATCACGTAACAAAGGAATCTACCACAGCTGGGTACTCCATCTCATCACCACCACAGAATCATCAGAAAACTATTCAAGATGGCAGGTTTCTGTGCAGTGGCTGAGGTCTGTGGCGTAGAGGGTGAATAGGAAGGGAGAGAGGATGGTCCCTTGTGGTGCCCCGGTGCTGCTGACCACCATGTTATACACACAGTGTTTAAGATGGATATATTGTGGTCTTTCTCTCAGGTAGTCCACAATCCAGGACACTAGAGAGGCATCTACCTGCATTGCTGTCAGCTTAACAAACAAAAAATTATAGATTATCCATTGAAAAGATACAAACAGAACTTTAATGCATATCACGCAGATAACGGCAATTCGGCCCTGCAACTCGAAAGCTCCTGAACAGTTGGCGGGTCACGGATTCAGCATGGGTTTGTAGCATGGGTTTCCCTTTTCTCTCTCTCTGCACTGCCTCAGCATCAAAATGAACGACTCACACCGAAAAGTGGATCTACAAGTCTGGATTCATTGCTTCAGTGTGGGGGTCAGATCCACAGAGCCAGGAGAAAATTTTTTAAAAATGCCAGATGCCAATGTGATATTCCGAGAAGGCAGGGCAAATCACACCCCACACAGTCTCCAATGTCAGAAATATTTAATATTTAAAATCAGATAAGTGAAGGGAATCTAGTGAAAGAACCATTACCCCTCATACAGAAGCACTAGACTACATTTAGGCCTACATTTGCATAATTCAGCGGACACTTTCATCCAAAGAGAAGCAAACAGAACATTACAAACATACGGCTGTACAGGTAAGTGCAGATACATAGATATTACATACATGGTGCCGCATTGGTCTTGTCAGCATGCGTAGATTCCACTGCCATCTTGTGACGGGGTTTTGACCCAATCTGATGCTGGGCGTCTGTGCTGCTTATGAATGTTCTAATGAAAAAAACAATACAACTAAATAGGGAATAACATATTTCACTTAATGTTTTAGTACATGTAATACTACGGAAGAGGCTTAGGGCCACCATGAAAATATTATTTGAATTCTGATTTTAATCTCAGAATTCTGAGATTAAAGTCAGAATTCAAATGATATATTTTCACGGTGGCCCCAATCCTTTCCCATATAATAATACATTTAGCTTTATTGAAGTAAAATTTATTGAAAAAATTACATCAAGGTAGCCATTTAGTTCTACTTACTATCTATATTAGATAGTAAGTATGAAAACCATCATTTTAATTTTGACCAAGTGTTCTATATCATGAATACATGTATGACACTCATAACAAACCAAACCGTTTGAAAATTTCGTGATTTATGGTATTTTTTATTGTACCATTTAATTCTATAGACGGACATGCATTAATGAGTGGCTACACCATCGATCGATGGTTGTATATTTACGCATTGCTCCAATGAACAGCAGTCACCAAGCGCCTTCCATGTGTTTGATATCTATGGTGCAGCTAGGCTAGCTTCCATTGAATGCCCATTTAGAACTGTAAGCACTATTGGAGTAATAGCTATCCATACAACACATTTTAAGAAAACCTACTTAAACAACTGTTCAAATCGGTAGACAACACCTGAACCAACCGTTTTTATCTCGATTAGTTTAATTCCGTATAGAGATAGTCCTTTAGGTCCGACTAATTGCAATGATTTACCCTATTTTCCATCGAAAGTGATGTCCGTAGTAATGGGCGCTAAAGTGTTGCCTTGCATTGGTCGCCTGGTGGCGCCGATTCACTGTGGTTCGACTCGCTTGCTCCCGGAGCGATCGCAATGATGGCGGTAGCGGCCGGGGGAAAGGCCGCCGTTAGATGCTTAGAAGAATCTTCTGATAGCGAACTGGAGCAAGAACCCGGCTCCCCGCAAAAACTGATCCGCAAAGTGTCCACGTCGGGTCAGATCCGAAACAAGGTAGCCTGTAAATGCATTGCAATACTTCCAGTTTGGGTAATCAAAAGTGCTACATGAGAACAGACCGGCCAGCTAGGCCAGTTTGGGCCTTTTTACTTTGTTCTAAAGGGTCAGCTCGCTTAGCTTTAATAAACTAGCTCACAATTCATAGCTTTTACGAGAGATCAGCAGTAGCGCTTAGTTAAATTGCGTAACCGTTTATGTATATTTTAGAATGTATTTGGATATGTTTTTGAAGCTTGTAACTTTGTTGCTGTTTCTTTATTTGTGAGGGACATAAAATGTCTGAGCCCGCTAGCAAGCTGGTTAAGATTTACATTTACTCCATTAAAAAGTTATCTGTAGGTTTTGTCTAGTCGCCAAATACCGATTTTATAAGACAATGTGTGGCAAGCTATATCGAGCTTTCAGTTTCAGTACTTAGTATTATAACGGTTGTATATAGTTTTAAAGGATTAGAAATCAAGAGAAGTGTTTTGTGTGTGTGTGTGTATATCATTTTTTTCACAGCCGCGGCAAAACTTTGCTTTTGTGTATAGAAATCCTATATTAGTTCGTCAGATTATAAGTTCAGTGATGTGGTACTTTATAAGTTTTGATAAAATTTTTATAAAGTCAATATTCATTCGTTAAAGGCAGAATGTCATTATCTTGTTATGAAAATATTTTGCCCTAATAAATAAGCAACTACATGTATAGTTAAGTGTGTATTAGGACCGTTGATATGAAGCTGTACCTTTAAATCCGTTTTTTAAATAAATTAGTTAAAAGGAGGCGTTTTCAACGGGAGAACAACCACAGAATGTCTGCAAGGTTGAAAAGCTTTTGATTAAATTGATATGATTAAAAAAAAATACCGATGATCTGATGTTGTCAGTGTCGTTACAATATTATTGTCATTGAATTTCAGCACGGTTAGAGCTGGAAAAACAAAACGGTCTGACCTGCTGCGGTTTCTGTTGATGTCATTTGATGCATAGTTTTTACTTACAGGATCCCTTCGTAGTAGTTAATAGCATATGTTCATATGAGGAAACATCCCTTCATTATTTTGCATTACAGACGATTTTGAAGGAGGGTAAGTTGATGAAACAAACCAACTCCTTCCAACGTTGGAAAAGACGCTATTTCAAACTTCGCGGAAGAACATTGTATTATGCCCAAACCGCTAAGGTGTGTTTGTACATTTTTTTTTTCATTTCTATTTTCACTCTGAATGATTTAAGGTTTATGTAATGAAGATGTTGTTATAAGTAGTCTGGTTGAGATGCTGTAATTCATGAAAACGAAGCTGGTAAACTGGAAAGGATCAGTGGTAAAATACAGAGCCACAAATGCTGGCAAATTGAGTTTGCATATTTTATATCTTTTCTTCCTCCATTGAATTCTGTGCATCTTGATTTGATGATAGTGTGATTCCTGTTTTGGACCACATATTTGGCTGTATGCTTTCTGAAAATTGGAATTATTGTATTGCTAAGAGGAATGCATGTTTGCCAAACTCAGGGGTTGAAAATATTATAATTATGGGATTAATTATAAATGTGTTTTTTTGTATATATTTCTGTAGATGTTTTCCACCCTGTTAGGGACATGTACATGGTAATCAGAGTTTAAATAATGTAAAAGTCAAACAATACTGAACTCTTCTGGGATACAATGTGTCCCTTTTACTATGATAAAAGTTTCATTTTTGTAGCATTTAACAGTTTTACGAAGAGTACAATGTCAGAATAATTGAATCTCTGCATTTTTTGTCCCCATTTTGTCGTCTTGTACAAGGAATTTTATTTATTAGAAATAAAAGTATATGTTGATGCATTATATGTACCTCATTTAACAAATTGCTATACAAATATAGCAAACACTTACTGTTGTGATTAGAATATTTTTTTAAAAATCGTTGCCTACCGGGTGGTATTATTAATACCACTGTAGTAACATAATAAAAAAATACACTCATAAATGAATAATACTTTTTGATTATACCATTATTATTCATTACTCATTTTATTCATTAACATACACACTAAAATAATAAATGTACAAATAAGTAATTTTAATGAAAATAATAAATATTCTTGTACACTTTCTACTCAGAAGGCTGCATATCCCATACGTAGCCTAACAGGGTGGAAAATTTCTAGCTAATTCATCTCTAGCTCTTTGAGTGAGTAACATTTAGCAAGCACCCACTCTACAGCTGATCAGAATTTAAATAGCTATTTTTGACATGTTTTAAATATTTTTTTCCAATGAATATTTCCCATAATATATACTTAACAGGGTGGAACGTTAAGGGTGCCTCAGTAAGTTTAATGTAAAATCGAGAAAAATACAGGAGAAAGTGACAGTTAATTTAAGCTTACCTTTTTCTTTTCTAGTTGAATTTCCCTCCAAAAACAAATGATGTCACTTTGTGGAAATGGATCTATGGAATTGGAAATTTTTTTAGGGAGCCAAGAAAACAGGAGGCTCACAGGGTGGAAAATGAATGTGGGGACATATAATATATAATTACAGAAAACAAAATAAGTTTCACCAGATTTGTTTCTATCTCTAAAGGTAGTTTGGTTTTGGTTTTTATAATTTTAAAGTTTATATTTACCGTGGAAGTTGAATACGTTGCACTTGGGACATGCTAAAATGAGCGCATATTCCAGAGAAATGGTGCTTTAAAGAGATAAAAAAATAAAAGATAAAAGTAGTCATTTATCTTTTTTAGAGCAATAGGAAAAAAAAGAATGAGCCAGTTAAAAACGAGGACATGCATATGTGGCCCAAATCAGATATCACCCGATAATAATAATGATTATTTCTTGTTTCAGTCCATCATATTTGATGAAGTTGACTTGACAGACGCAAGTGTTGCTGAATCAAGCACCAAAAATGTTAACAATAGTTTTACGGTAAGACCTTTCTGTTATGCTCCTCCTCTGATTTTGTTCAAATGCTGTAAGTTGGTTCAAAATTTGTGTACAAATTTTCAGATCTCTACTTTTATGTTTTCTCAAAAAAAAAAATGCTTTGCGGATGGACGTGCAGGTGTTTTTAGGCTTTTCTTTATGCATCTTGTATTTACAAGGCTGTTTTAAAACTACAGTATCAAGAAAAATGCTTGATCTGGCTCCTGTGCATTTTATAGGCTGAATATCTGGTACTATGACCCACTCTGAGTTTTATCTGGAGTGTACGTCGTCTTTAATATAGACTGCTGGGTTCTTAAATTTACTAAAAAGTGATTGTGCAGCCCCTGCCAGCAGATTTGAAGACTTGTAGGAATCATCTTATTATCTCTGTAGCTAATCATATGATTTTGAAAACATTGGTTTTTACCAGCGTTGGAACATACATTTGGAGGCCACTGTACAGTAATAGCAATATTTTAAACATTTTCTGTGGGAAATTGAGAGAGAACACCACCAGAAGTTTTGTAAATAATATTAACATAAAACATTCACTTCCCACAAAAATCTGTTTGGATTTGGTAGTTTGTGTCATACCTGGGGAATATCACACTGAAATTGGATTTTTTTTTTTTTCTTTTTTTATTTTCGAGCTTTACTATTTCTGAAATCATTCATCTGATTTGGACTGTTTCAAACAATATATTGCATCTTGTATTTGTTAAGCTGTTCATAAAATATCAGTTCCGTACCTTTAAAATTGTGGGGCTCATTGCACAAAACACCCTAAGTTAAGATTTACCTTCAAGTCTGAGTTAAGATTTCCTTAAAATAGTTATTTGCACAAGACTCCCTTCAGTCATCTCTTTATGGTTTCCTTAAAATGTTCACTTAAGTATTTCAGTTTTTCTGTCTTGCACTTATGCTTAAGGAATTCCTTAAAGTTTCCTTAACTCGTGCTTTTCCACCGCACAAAGTACGGTACTTTTGCTTTTCCATTGACTTCCGGTCGAGTACCAGTACTGAAAAAAAATCTCGAGTACGAAAAGTGCCAAACCAGTTGGGGTACTACTTTGATTTGGGGTTGCTTCTTTCAGTACTTTGGGGTGGGACTTGCAAACGTATTTGCTGTCGATTGGTTATGCAGATACCCTGCCGCTGAAACACAAAATACAACTGCCATCTTTTGAAACACACAGCGAACAGCAAGAAACAAAATAAAAAGCAGTAGGAACAAAAATATAAAAAGTAATATGGAAGGATGGACAAATGAGGAAACACAGGCTTTAATCGCCATATGGTCAGATGAAAAGATCCAGCGGGATTTGGATGGCACAACCTGAAATAAAAAAGTTAGTTAAGTCAAACAAAACAAAGTGATATAACTAAGCTAATACAGGGGTTGAAATTTCAGTCTCAATGCAGGGGTAGGCCGGTACTGACACGGGGGGTGCTTGATGCTTGATGGCAAGATCAACAGTGGCACAGCAGCAGGGAAAGAAGGAGAGGCCTTCTGGAAATCTAGTGTATTAGCCAGAGTTGGGGAAACCAGAGGCATTGCAAACAAAATGATTGAGTGCAATATTCATCTAGGCTATAGCAGCAGATAAAATGGGTGGTGTAGCAGGTACTGATCTAGCAGCAGAGAGGTTACAACAGGATCTAGATTTAATTAGCGACTGGGCTGATACTTGACAGATGAAATTTAACACAGAAAAATGTAAGGTAATACATGCAGAGAGCAGAAATATAAAGTACAGATATTTTATGGGTTCCACTGAAATTAAGGTAGCTGATTCCGAGAAAGATCTCGATGTGTATATTGATGCTTCCATGTCCCACTCTCGCCAGTGTGGGGAAGCAATAAAAAAGGCCAATAGGATGTCGGGGTATATCTCTATGTGTGTGGAGTTAAAGTCAAGGGAGGTGGTGATACATTTATATAATTCCTTGGTAAGACCCCACCTACAATATTCTGTGCAGGTTTGGTCACCATACCTTAAGAAAGACATTGCTGCCTTAGAAAAGGTGCAACGGAGGGCTACGAGAATGATTCCGAGTCTTAGAGGAATGTCTTATGAGGAGAGGTTAGCTGAGCTGAATCTGTTTAGCCTCGAGCAAAGGAGACTAAGGGGGGACATAATCCAGGTATATAAGATTCTAACAGGTCAGGATGCTGTTTAGTCAAATGGCTATTTCAGTATTAGTTTAAATACTAGAACTCGTGGCCATAAGTGGAAATTAGCGGGAGAACATTTTAAAACAAATATGAGGAAGCACTTCTTTACACAGCGTGTAGTTAGAGTATGGAATAGTCTTCCTGCTTGTGTAATGGAAGCTAAAACCCTGGGTTCCTTTAAATCAAGATTTTAACAACTCTGAGCTATTAGTTAAGTTCTCCCCAAACGAGCTTAATGGGCTGAATGGCCACTTCCTGTTTGTAAATTTCTTATGTTCCTTGTGATGCACACCATGATACCAAACAACATGGTAGCTATTTCCCTTTAAACAGGTTGAATGGCTGATTAAAAGCTTGAAGGCACCTGTGATACTAATTAAGTTTAAACACTTAGTTTTCTGTAATGCAAGGTTAAATAGTCTCTTCAGGGGTACCAACAAGTCTGTGCATACAATTTTAGCAAATCTTTGTAAAATAAACAACAAATCATTCTTTTCACAATTTTATTGGTTTACTCTACCGTACTACAGGCATGCAGGTATGCATTAGTCAGTTTCTTTTAATTGAATCACTTTTCAGGAAAAATTGAGCATTGTTTCACTGAGGTGTAAGGGTACCAACAAATTTGTCCATGTCTGTATATTTGTCCGATGAACATGTGGAACCAGTTTTGCCTCTGGCTAAAGCAGAGTTGCCGTAATGCCTGATGTTTGGACAGCGGTGGGCTGGGACCTGGAGGAGTAAATTTCAGAAGTGCTGAGAAGGTAAATGTTGTGACGTCTCAAAGAAACGCATATTTCAGCAGTAGTGGCTGAAAGATGAAGAATTTAGGACATGATTGCAGCTCATTGGTGGTCAACATGGAGAAGGATTTTGCAGTGTGTGTTATCAGAAATCAGAATTTTTAGTGAGCAGTTTAATGTAAGAACTATTTTCTTCTACCAAACTCCACACACTAATCGAATCACTGTGCAGATGATACAAGGTCCCTGGTGATCATTGGCACAGTGATACAATTAGTATGTGGAGTTTGGTATCTGAAAAACTAGGCATATCAACCTTGACAGATAATGCTACAGACCCTTTAAGTTCCATCCTATTAAGTTCAGAGTTACCATAAGTTTACACTGCAGGTGGTGAGAGCATCAAATTCAATTCAGTTTATTTATATAGCGTGTTTTCACAACATTACATTGTTTCAAAGTGCTTTATAGCATCCCCGCCTAAAGCTCCCAGTAAATAAGCCAGAGGCAACAGTGGCAAGGAACAAACCTTGAGAGTAATCAGACTCAAAGGGGGAGGCCCATTCTTCTGGGGCTGGCAGGGAAAATCAATTGATCAAGATGGCCCAGTTTACATTTTCCCAGTCTTAACATTTGAGTCACAAAGCAGGGAGCAGGACAGTGATGACAGACAAGTGCTGGAGCTGCGTTAGATATCAGGGCGAATAGTGTTATGGCAGCAGGGCATACATGGAAGACATCACAGGCAGAAGGGCAAGCAGACTGGAAAGGGGTCTCCAGGTAGCATAAGAGGAGTAGGGGAAATAAAATGTGGATTTAGCCAATCTAGGGCACTCTAGAGGCAGTACAAGCAGTTAGGTGAGTGCAATATGTAAGCTCTGGCAGATAAGGCTATGGGAGCATAAGTAGGATGGAAAGACAGGTGGGAAGGCAGGCAAGGGGAGTCCCTGTAATGTCAGCACTCCAATTTCGCAAGGTAATGTGAAACTAGAGTGACAGCACTGACAGTTCAGTTCATCCAAAGGCAAGAGCACCAATCCCCACTCAGCTGTACACCTCACACTGTAGGCCTAAGTGGGAGTGAGCAGTTAACTATATATATATATATATATGTACATATACAGGTACATATGTGTGTGTGTGTGTGTCTTGGAGCATACTGGAATTCCTGCAGATCACTAGTTTTAATAATTCTAATAATTATTAATAATAATTCTAGCTAGCTAGTTAGCAGCCAGATGCTGTACATTTGCTTTTAATATAAATTATTTGCTTATTTTTCTGCTGCTCTGGGGTGTGGGGAACTTTGCAGAATCTCACCTACCGCACCAGAAAACCCAGGGCAGGCCCGGATGTTTATAGGTAAAAACTTTAAGTGGGTCAGGTTCCAGCGGTCTTCATTAGAACAATTTGGTCCCAGTCCTTCTGTAGACTGCTGGCTGAGCTAAAATCAGGCTAGGTGACTTGTGTGGGAATTATTAGCTCAGGTATATTTTAATATCTCCACCAATGTTTTGAAGTTAATTTAATTTAAATTTATTTAATGATGATTTTTAATTAATTGTACTGAATAGTTGGTTCCTCCAAACTCATTGCGTTGTCCCCATGAGTCTGTTAATGTGAGATTTACATGGGATTGACTAATTACTCAACTTGGCGCACAACCTCCTCCCCAGACATCCTGCCTTACATACCACTCACCAAACAGACCAACACCCTAAAGAAAGTTTCTTTTAAGTTTGGCTTTTGAATACCCTGTATTTTGATCTACTCATGACTACTAGTCTTAATATACAGTTATGTCTCAATATAGGTTATGTTTGTGTGTGTCCTTAGACAATCTTAGTGTGTTGTGTGCCACCCTTATAACCATGTTCATGGAGTATCACCTATTTTACCTCTTTACACTTGAACACTTGTAAAAATTTAAACAAATAAATAGGTATGGTTACCTCTGCTTATATGCCCTTGTGGTTATACCAGGAGAATCCTGGAAATTAAATAGTGTAACCAGGTATTACAGTGAGTCCTAACTTTCAGAGATTCTTCTTTGTTTGTTTACAAACCCCATCTTTCTTCCACATTCCTCGGTGGCCCTTATCTGATTTTTGTGGCCTGTTAGCAAGCTCTTTGTGTTCTACCATGCTATATTAAAAGAACCAAATTAAGGTGTACATTATCCATCAGTTTAGATGAACCACACCAACCAAAATATGTTGTTCCCAGATGTGCAACTTAAATTGGTATTACCACAAACTAATGGCCACACCTATCTAAGGGTAAGATGTGAATATGTCATCTAATGTTTGTACAATTTACCCAAAGTGTAACATCTGTTGAGTAGGGTTGGGTACCGAAAACTGGTGGCAATACGGCACTGGTACCTATATAACCGGTATGTACTGGACCGAAACAGAACGTGGTGCCTCATTTCGGTGCCACTTAAAAGTTTTCTAACTTTTATTTTTACGTGTGTGCTTGTCTGTCGTTGTTAATTGACTGCGTGAGTTTTTACCGACAGCTGCGGGCACGAGCGGCGTTTCTGTCTGCGTCCTTCGTATCAAACACGAACGTCGGTAACATTAACTCGGAAAGGACAGTTGCTCTTGAGCTTTGCTCGGTCGCCGGTCGGGGCCGGGAGGAC
>JAABNY020000035.1:18736120-18749845 GCA_015164015.2 Brevimyrus niger
ACTCACAGTGCAGGTTCTGAAAAATCCAGAGACATCCTCACGCAGATAGACAGGAAGGGCGTGGAGAGCGGTAGTGCCTTGGTGGGGATATCATGGATTTCCTATTGCCAGATAAAAACAGAATTGTATATACTGGTGAGTTTACTGAACAACAACAATAGTCAAATCAGAACATTTGTCCACAAGAAACCTGTTCACATCTTTAATACAGTCAGACAAATAGCAAACACAAAGGGACTAATAGCAAAATTCAAAAATTCATTTAAATTCAAAATTCATTTAAATCATTGAACCTGTCCAATGTTCCACTGGTTCAACCTAAATGTGTAACAATCTATTTTTACCTGTTCATCATGAATTCCTAAAATTTCAGCCAGGGCATCTGCTGTCTTCCCAGTTTTTGATGCCTTCTGTCTGAATAAGGTCATCAGTCGAGGAAGATGGCGGTCAAGTTCAGCGTAGAATATATTGGGCAGGTTCTGATTTGTAATCCGCTGAAACTCTGCATACAACTATAGCAGAAGGACCCGAAATTTCTGCTATTCTTTTCGACACGCACCCAAAATAGAACTGAATATTCATATTTTAACAATAAACTGATATCAACATTGAAAACTTACTGTTAGTCCAGTGATGCTAGTTGTTGCCGTTAGGTTGAACTTTCTCCAATCGTCCGTGTTGCCTCTTTGGTGCTGTTTCCTGCCCATATACCTTTACTTCTTCCTCTGTTTAGTATTTTTTCCAAATAGCGGTAAACGATCAGTGTATAATGCTCATTAGCGCCGCTTCGGAGGGTGAATCAGAGATTAACTCAGAATTAAAATTGATTCCTGCAGCTGCTCAACACTTACGGAAAATTTTTTAGAAAAATATATATAGGAAAATTGATAAGATTTTGTCTTCCACAAATGCATTTAAGACTATTTGATTTTACTTATTTGGTGAAACACTTTGAGATTTTATTGTATTTTAGCATGTGCTACATAAATTAAGTTTATTATTAAATCCTACCTACTTGAAACAACAAAAATAACAGGACTTAAAAGGAAGAACATGTTACACGAACTTGACATATTTAGGTTAACAGAACTTTTTAAAGACTTTGAGTGTACACTACGTAATCTATTTAATTACTTTGAACATTCGGGTTTACAGTGTAGAATTAAGGCAGTTCTGAAGGCGAAAGGCGGTCAAACACCGTATTAGTATGGTGTTCCTAATAATCCTTTAGGTGAGTGTATGTATATGTGTATATGTATATAAAGAAATGAATGAATAAATAAAAAAAATGTGTTTTAATGTTTTTGAGCCAAACACTTCTTCACATCGTGCAACAGTGAAAATATATGCGCATCGTGCAATTTGATGGTTTTAAAACGCGGAGGGAGAAGCAAAGAGACAGCCATTGTTATAGTCAAGTTACTTTAACTGTATTGCTTGACAGTGGCACTTAAAATATTCATATTTTCATGTTCATATGTTTGAACAAAAACTTTACTCTCCTCTTGAAACTCTGCATATAATTCAGAGTGATGGTCTTTCAAATGCTTCACTAAATTTTTCGTGCTGTTCATTTTGGTTGGGGGAGCGGTTACCTGCTGCAATGCCTGTTAAAAATTGTTGTAATCTGCCAGTGATTTCTGTGAACCAGCACTAATTGATATCAAACTCAATAAAAATTTTTAGTATCGATTAGTATCTGAGAATCAATTTTTTTTACATTGGCCTTCCCCTGTTCAGAAAGTATTCTCTTGGGGCCAGCAAGGAAAGTCAAATCGGAGAGGTGGCTAAGTGGCAAGTCACACAGTCTAAGTCCATACCTTACCAACTTTATAAAGCACTTTAAAACAACCACACAGGACCAAAGTGCTGTATAGAGAATTTAAAATGAAACAATTAAAATTATGTAAACAGTTCATAAAATAGGCACATATACAAAATAACATAAAATACCATCAAATAAAATAAACTAAAATGAACATCTCACAAGGGGTCAAAAAAGCCAATGAAAAGAGATGCATTTTCAGGCAGGATTTAAAAACAGAGAACCCTGTGTAACATGCAAGAGCAAATCATTCCACATTCTGGGAGCAGCAGCGAAAGTGTGGGTCCCCCCCTATGCTTGCACTTAGATATAGGCACACTCAGGAGCAGCTGGCCAGTTGACCTGAGAGACCCTTACATGACCTCTCGGTCTAACAGCTGAAAGAGGCAGGGAGGGCCAAGACCATTAAGAGCCTTAAAAACAAATAAAATAATTTTAAAATGAATCCTAAAAAATACAGGCAACCAGTGGAACATGGATAAATGTAAGGATCTAGATGGGCAACCAGAAAGGAGAGCATTGCAGTAGTCCAGTCTGGAAGTTATAAAGGCATGTATTATTTTTTCTGCACCATGAAGGGAGACCATTCTCCGAAGCTTGGCTATGTTCTGTAGTTCTAGTAATGCTTCTTATGTGAGTATCAAGACATAATTCTGAATCAAGTAGAAGACCAATATTTCTGACCACTGTGTTAGGTTGTGTAAGAAGGCCACCAATGTTGAGGTGGTGAAACTTATTGGATTCTTGGGATCAATTTCCAGAACTTCTGTTTATCATTTAACATTCCATGAAGTTCCTGGTGCACAGTTTTGTGCTGTCGGTTGTTATAAGTTAATGTTTAATGTGTTGAAAATTTCAAGCCTTTGAAGACTGACAAATGGGTCCAATTGCGCAACTAAGAAATAGGTTGGTGAAACCCCTGGCAAAAAATATGAAATCGCTACTCTTGGAGGTTGTTCAGCCAGTTGTTTTACTTTGTAGTCCAAAAGACAAATCACAGATATGACACAAGCCTATTTCACCTAATAGCTGAATATATTGGCTTTGTAATACATACCTGCCAAAAATGGCATTGCTGCAATTAATCACACATCTTTTTTCAGATCAAGTAGAAGAAAAAACTATAGAATCTCTCAATGTTGAGGAAATAATGATGGGGTCAAGAACAAAAAAGAACACAATTAGTACTAGTACTTTGTTGTGCCTTCTCTGGCTTTTATGACAGCTTGAATTCTTTGAGGCATGGACTTCACTGATGAAAAACAATGTTCACCAATCAGGTTCCAACACTCTTGTTTAGCAGTTGACAGATCAACTTTGCAGGATGAAGCCTTGTCATGTACTTTTTTTTCAATTTCCACCATAAATTTGGATTGAGATCTGGACTGTTTGCTGGCCATGTCACTGAGTTGATATGCCCTTCTTGAAGAAAAGTTTTAACTCTTTGCTCATTGGCAAGAACTTCATCATCACCAAACCTACTTTCGATTGATGGAATGAGAAAAGTGTGTAGTTATTCACCTGTGCATTTACTATAGAGGTAATGACTGCCATCTGCCCTAGTCCTTTACCTGACATGCAACCCCATATCATCAATGACTAAGGAAATCTGCTTGTTTTCTTCAGGCAGTTGTCTTTATATATTTCTTTGGGATGGCACCAAACAAATGTTCCAGCATCATCTCCTTGGTCAATGCAGAGTCCGGATATGTCACTGAAGATCTAATCATCCACAGTCCGGGACTATTTCTCTAGCTTGCTGTAACCTTGTTTTCTTCTGTTTAGGTGTTAATGATGGTGGCTTTCCTGTACCCAAGTCACATTTCCCTCAGCTGATTTCTGCCTATTTGTCTTTCATTTCTTTTGTTGTCAAATATTGTTTTGAGTTTTGAATCTTGATGTTTTGATGTCGTCCTTGGTTTACCTGTATGTCTCGCTTTTACAACCTTCCCATTTTGTATGTGCTTGCTCCAAATTTGTGACACAGCTGACTGGGAAGAACCAACATCTTTTGCCATGCTCTGTGTTGATTTAGAGCTGAAGCCAAAATTTTTAGCTCCCCAACAATTATGGAACATTTTCCTAAACTTCTTCCCGATGTTTGCAGCATTGATTAAAGTTGATATAATCAAACATTCAGCAGTGCTATTTAGTAGCTTTTGGTACATTTTGTAATATATATTGTAATTTTAGGCTTGCTTTATATCAAATATAGTAAAAAAATGGAGTGGTCAAAAATATTAGCCCCATGTAAATGTTTCAAAACACACCTGCAGTAATTGACCAATCAGCTTTAAAAATACACATGTGCAGTCATTTAGCTTCCTAACAACACCTGCAGTCAGTTGGCTTCTGACCAACATTCAATTAGCATAAAAAAACTCCAAGGAACAAGTGTCTATAACTGCTGTACGTTGTATCATTGCCTAGTACAAGGAGACAAATTCTGTTAGAAACAAACCTGGCCGTAGCCGTAAGCGCAAGATTTCAAAATTGTCAGAGATGTCAGCAAGGAGCCCTGGATATCTGCCATGATGATTGTTGCTGACCTGGCCTCTTCTGGAGTTGATGTTTCAAGGAACACAGTTGTGAGAGCTCATCATCGTGGTGGGCTTCAGGGCCATCATCCCAGAAGAATAGTTCCCACAGTTAAACATGGTGGTAGGAGCATCATGCTCTGGGGCTGTTTTGCATCCTCAGGCACAGGGAGCCTTGTTCAGGTACACAGCATCATGAAAAAAGAAAATTATGTTGACATTTTGAGGGAGAATATTCAGAAATCTGCTTGTAGTCTAGGATTAGGCAGTGAATGTAGAAATGTAGAAAGACTTACCAGTGTGGTGTGAAAAGACTACTCCAATCAGCAGTGACAAGGTAGAAGCAGTGGTTTCTTCATTCATTACACATTCCATGAAACCAAAGGGCCAAGGTACAGTGCTGCTGCAGACTAAACGGGTACTGGCAGTGGGTTCCGGGGGACAGACTGCTGCCTGTTGAACCAGGGATGTCTGAGGAGCTTTGTCTGTGAACGGCAGACGAGGACCCTGAAGCTACCTGTTGTAAAATGAGACCTTTACTCTTCGTCCTTTCAGCTCACTGCTTCTATGACGACCAAATGCAACACTGTGGATCTAGTTCTGGAAAACATTGGGGATAAAAGAATAGATATTGAAGTGATTGTAACACCACAGGTGTGCACTGCAGTAATGCATGTTCCTGAAGATCATATCCAGCGTGAACTTGAAGAAAAGGGTCTACAGTTGGCTGTTGTAATAGAAGATAGTGCTACTGAGGCTGAACTGTCAGGTCTTTAGTAGCAGACTATTATTGGAGCAGTGTCAGGCCATGTAGAAAGACTGACTGACATACTGGTTGTGTTTCACAGTGTATTTAGATGGTGTGTGCAGGCACACATAATAATGTCAAGCACCACTGAAGTGACATTATGTACATTCAAACAGAAGGTGACAGGCTGAAGGCTTTCTGGGGGCATAGAATCACTTGGTATCACTAGATAGAAGTCTGGCGATCCTAAGAAAGAAAAAGTGCATCAGAGATTTGAGAAAATAATTAAATTCAAGAATGGGCCTTATGGGGTTGCCAGGGTGGCATGAGAAACCAGAACTCTGAGACAAGAACATTTGAGGCCCTTCACTGGATCCTTATGGGCAGATGTAGTCTTCTTCAAAAGATATAGTGAAGTAATAGGTTATTTACAACAGGGCATTGCTGAATAGGTGACCAAAGGTGAGTGATCAGCATTGTGTAGGAATTATTAGCTCAGGTAAATTTTAATATATCCACCAATATGTTTTAAGTTAATTAAATTTGAATTAATTATTTAATGCTGATTATTAACCAATTGTTATGCTCAATGGTCGGCTCCTCCAAACTAAATTGCGGTATCCCTGTGAGTCTGTTAATGTGAGACTTAAATGGGATTCATTAATTACCAGTATCGCTTAGTAATCTGGGTTAGAAGGCTCTTCCAGTGAGCTGCACCACCAGGTAATGTGAACAATTGGTAGCAAAACTCCTCTCACGGGCAATTAGAGAGAGTCTCGCAATGTTTCAGGCGAGTTTAAGCTTTCAGAACATGTAGCAAGATCGCACAGAGGCAGGGAATACTGTGTGCACTCAATGAACGAAGCCTGAAGTTATGTAAGAGACATTCATTTATTCCTAACACTACAACTAACATAAGACAGACATTATAAATAATACAAACAACAACACGAAATAACAGGATAGAAACAGACAATGTAATTATGGAAATGCCATGACCGGATTTAAATGAGTAATCTTAAAAGGGAAGTTCTGCAAAGCAAGCACAGTTTGTGGAACTTCGGCCCTAAATTCTTACAGACTGCCATTATGGGATTACGGCCAAATTCTGGCAGTCACCAGCTAACTATTGGAAAACGTTACACTAAGAAATTCAGTTTTTTCTTACTCCTGGAAAATTACAAATTTTCACATACGAGGTATTATCTTGGCAACGACGATATGCAGTGGTAGCTATACCAATTTATTTATTCAAATGTATATAAGTTTTCAACTGTAAAGGGGTAGAATAGGTGATACTATGTGAACATGGTTATAAGGGTGGCACACAACACACTAAGATTGTCTAAGGACACATACAAACATAACCTATCTATATATTGAGACTGGTAGTCATGAGTAAAATCAATATACAGGGTATACAAAAGCCAAACTTAAATGAACCTTTCTTTAGGGTGTTGGTTTGTTGGATGAGTGGTATGTAAGGCAGGATGTCTGGGGAGGGGGTTGTGTGCCAAGTCGAGGTACCCCTGTCCTTGAGGTACACTCTGCTTGTCTGTAGGTCCCTAAATCTTTGGGCAATAAAAGTTGGAGTTCTGGCCTCCCTTGTTATCTATGTGTGTGTGTGTGTGTGTTTATGTGTGTAACCCCCCTTTGGAGCCTCTCGTCTCAGGCCACCTGGAATTTAGGCCCTGTGATATGTGCATGTGTGATCCTACAGGGCAGATGTAGTCTTTTTCCAAAGATATAGTGAAGTAATATATTATTCACAAGAGGGCAGTGCTGAATAGGTGACCAAAGATGAGTGATCAGCATTGCAAATCAAATGTTACCTCACCATGCTGTGTTCTGAGAAGAAAAATTACAACAAAGTTAAGTGGTGTTCGATGCTTTGTCACATGAAGAAAGGCTATCTCTTACTGAATAACTGATCAGGGGCACAAATTTCAATCCAGATGTGCTTGGCATACTGATCAGACTGCATAAAATTTCATTTATGGCAGACATGAGGTATTTTTTTTTTTACAGATTTCTCTTGCAGAAAGGGACAGAAATGTTGTGAGATTGCTGTGGCTTACTGCTTTATTATAAGATGCTGGAGAGAAGCGTGTGTTGAGGATGACTATGGTGGTGTTTGAAGTCTCTTCAAACCCATTCATGTTACAGTGAGAAGGCATCTCTGGCAGTATGAAGAACAGCCTCAAGTTGTACAGCTTATGAAGGAGTTACTGTATATTGATGAATTCATTGCCATTGTCCAGGATGTTGCAAAAGCTGTCTCTGACAACTGCAGCAATGGAAATCATGTCTGCTGCTGGCATGGACCTGTGTAAATGGATGATGCACTCTACAGCACTGAGGGGCAGGTTGAAGGAGATGCCCACTGATTCACCAGATCTCTATACCGTGCTCCTATGGAGAGAAGAATGACCAGAGTGACAGGGCATCAAGACTTCCCTGTGTTTTGTGATGCCAGCAAGAAGGCGTACAGAGCTTTGGCTTAACTACATTGAATAGAAAAGGACAAGGAGAAGGCTGATCGTCTGGCTACTTCAAGATCCAGAGTGGTCTCTTAGAGAATATTGTTTCTGCCATGCTTGGAGTCGATGGGAACATTGATAGGAACACAGCTTGAAAGAATCTTGATAAAACTGGTAATAATGGAATACCAATGAGTTCACAAGTGGATGGATTTATATTACACTGGATTCGCAGCTCCATGTGTAAGGGGAAGCAGTGTATTGCCAACAAGGTGAAGGGAATTCTGTCCCTAACAGACTCTGTGTCATGGTCACAATGCAAGGGTAAAGAAAATCCCAATGATCTTTAGACTTCTGGCCTGGCTATGAGCTGTTCGTTCAACACACCCATAAGAACCTGATGCATACAGGTATATGAGATACACTGGTACAATTAAGAGAAACACACTGGATAATGCGCAGGACACAGGTAGTGAAGGGTGTAATGGGTACAGAAGATTCAAACCCAGGCCTGTGCAGCTGGTCACTGCTCCTTTGCCCTGTGACAGAATAAAACCCTGATCAACCCTGCATTTGCAGTATTAGGTTGTATCCACTGTGCATCATGGTCAGCGATACACTTAGTACATTGTATTAGTCACCTGTGCAATAACTAGAGTGGTGCATATCACAACAAGGATACACAGCATTCTGGTAAAAACCCACTAAAATTAGGCATTCCAACCAACATTTATAGAAATTGTACAAGTTAGTGAATGTAGGAAGTGTATGGATTACATGGATAGACGAAATGACAGGTCTGTTTAGGAAATAAAATCTAGTTTAAATACATTTACTGGGGAGAGTAAAACTTGACATCAGCACAGGGCTAGTTGATTATTTGGCACCACTAAATCAGTTGGGGTTAAGGGCCTTACTCAAGGGCCTAACAGTAATATGACAACTCTGCCAGCCATGAGATTCATACTGGCAACTTTCCATACATGCTGTAGGAGCAGATCCACAACCTGCTGTGCCACACCCTTGTCCATGAGCCGAGTTCTGTGAATAGACCTCAGACTTAGAAGTGAGATACAGAGGCTAGATTGTACTATTCTGAAAATAAGCCTGAATAATGTAGGGAATACATGTGGATAGGGCGCTCAAAGCATAATGTGGAGCTATTTCGATGGCACCAGTCTTGCTTAGAATCACATGCTAACTGCACTTGTCGCTTCAGCCTTGTCGCTTCACCAATGTGACCATATTGGTGTGGGCCTTTTTTTATTCCCACTAATAATGATTATACACAGGCTTTGCGAAGTGTAATCTGTTTTACAGATATACAGGTCTGTTGAAGGGAAATACATTGCAGGGAAATCCCAAAAACCCACTCCTTTTTTCGTGTTAATTTTTCAAAAATATAAATGGGCACGAATTACATTACACTGTGTCTATTGTGATGTAAAGAATATACCAGTTGTGTCACACTGTCATACCAATGACTGAATGGAATATGTGTAATCATGCCTAAAATATATTATGTTGTAAATTGGCAATTTACTTATTGCAATGAACACTGGACAATTTTTCATTTTTTTTTGCTCATAGTATGGATGTACAATACTGGTATTGGATCTGATACTGTGCACATGTACCTATCCTTAGCAAGATGCACTGATGCCTGTAATGGTATGATTTGATGACTCCTCAACCATATCATTAACAGGAGAAAAATAAATGAGGGAAAATGATGTGTGGAAATACTTCAAATTTAACAGCAAAAAGCATTTAAGTCTAAAAATTGTGTTCTGCTAAACTATCCAGAGGAGGTATGAAAATAACAACATTAGTAATCTAATTAAACATAAAATCTAATCATGAGAAAAAGTACAATTAAATTGTCACCAGCAGCTCTCTGCAGCAACCCAACATGCAGCAAACACTGTATGAGAGAAAATGTCTTGTGCAGTGAAAATAAGAGGTTCTTACCTAGTGTATTGTTCTTAATGTCATTTGGCTAATGGTGACATGTGGAAAGAGTAATACTTTCTGAGGTACTATGCGGTATAAAAAACATACGAACCACTGCAATATATGGTTTTAAATTGCCTGTGAAAGCAAAGTAATTCCCTGAATGGAAAATGCATAAATTTATAGGACCAGTCTACCACCACAGATGTTCTCTTGCTAACTTAAAAAGCATTTGATCTTTTTCAAACTTTAGTCTCAACAAAGGGAATGGTGAAAGTAGACATTTGACCTTTTAAATAAGTAAAAAAAAAAAAAAAAAAAAAAAGTATTTAGTGATTCTTAATACCGCTTCACAAAAAAAATAAAAAACGTTATTCGGATGAAGGTTAACACTTGATCTAATTTTCAGGGTGTTCACTTGGTCTCGTGAACACATTAACTCAAGAAGTGTTTTGTTTTCATTAATCTTTTTTAAACTTTGCAGTGTAGCTGAATGATTGGTCGGTTTAAATTCTATTTCAGAATTTGAAATGATGAGATTAGCAAATCACAAAGGCTACAATTTATCATATATATTGTACAGCACAGTTTGAAAACTGTCATGTGGATTGTTTTACAAATTCATGCCATCCCTCTTGTGTGACAGTCATGTAAACCAATCAGAAGTGCTATGTGTTTCGCATACCAGTAATGCTCACCAATCAGAAGTGACCCAAGATGACTGCATATACTCTAGAGATAATCCCATCGATCAGCAGCTGGTTTCAACCTGGTTTACACAACTCTGCTTATATGTTTGTATTCAAAGTTTTTTATTTAACAACCTTCTCAAAAATTAACAGAATTATTTCTTAAACTGTGAATTATGCAGTTTGTTGCCAAAATAAATATAATGAAGAAATCAGTCATGGAAGTATTACTGAATACCCCAACTAACAATTTTAAGTTAATAAGTACACAGTACAGAAGTCTCTAGTACAAGTAAGCACAAATAGAACTTTTAAGTAGTTATCAACCAACCTTTAGAATGAGTACAAATCTGAAAACATCTAGTCTGTATAAATTTTACCTTACATACAATGCAGTTTGCAGTTTCATACAGGAGGGTTAATGGCAAATAATACACATGAACATTTGCAAATAATTCTTGCCCCCCCCTCCCCCCATGCCTTAACACTCTGCTAGCCTGAACAATAGTAAGAAGTCTGTTTATCAATTTCTAAACAAGCTATAGTTCACTTTTCTATAAAGACCTTTTTATATAATATACAAACAATCTAAATTATACTGTTATATGTACAAAGTTTCTAGCACTTTTTAACTCATGATTATAACCACAAAATTAAAGATACGGAGACATTCAGAAGTTACTGCAAGAAACACAAGATTCCACGGTCACAAAGATCTACAACGTACCCAAAGCTAAGACTTGTAATATTAAAGATATATAGTATGCCCTTATTCTAACAAATATTATGTACTACTAATATTTATATACACTGCTCAAAAAAATTAAAGGAACACTTTTAAATCAGAGTATAGCATCAAGTGAAACTTCTGGGATATTGATCTGGTCAGTTAAGCAGCAGAGGGGTTGCTAATCAGTTTCAGCTGTTTTGAAGTTAATGAAATTAACAACAGGTACACTAAAACGGCAACAATGAGATGACCCCCCAAAACAGGAATGGAGTGGACCCAAAATTGGTGGAGGCCACTATCATTTTCCCCTCCACATGTTTTCTGACTGTTTTTTTTTTTTTTTAACTAGTTTTGCATTTGGCTACGGGCAGGTTCACTACTGCTAGCGTGAGGCGATACCTTGACCCTACAGAAGTTGCACAGGTAGTCCAACTTATCCAGGATGGTGTATCAATATGTGCCGTTGCCAGAAGGTTTGCGTTATCTCCCAGCATAATGATCAGGGCATGGAGGAAATTTCCAGGATGTAGGTGGTTACTCTAGGAGAGCTGGACAGGGTCGTAGAAGGTCCGTAACCCATCAGCAGGAATGGTATCTGCTCCTTTGTGCAAGGTGGAATAGGAGGAGCACTGTCAGAACTCTACAAAATGACCTCCAACAGGCCAGTGGTGTGAATATCTCTGACCAAACAATCAGAAACAGACTTCATGAGGGTGGCCTGAGGGCCTGACATCCTCTAGTGGGGCCTGTGCTGCCATAGAATACCAGAATTGGCAAGTCTACCACTGGTGTCCTATGCTTTTCACAGATGAGTGTAGATTCACCCTGAGCACATGTGACAGGCATGAAAGGGTCTGGAGAAGCCGTGGAAAACATTATGCTACCTATAGCATGATTGTTTTGGTGGTGGGTCAGTGATGGTCTGAGGAGACATATCCATGGAGGGACACACAGACCTCTACAGGCTAGACAATGGCATCTTGACTGTCATTAGGTATTGGGATGAAATCTTTGGACCCATTGTCAAACCCTACGCTGATGCAGTGGGTTGTGGATTCCTCTTGGTGTACGACAATGCCCGGCTTCATGTGGCAAGAGTATGTAGGCATTTCCTGAAAGATGAAGGAATTGACACCATTGACTGGCTCCCACGCTCACCTGAACTATATCCAATAGAACACTTTTGGGACATTATGTTTTGGTCCATCTGATGCCATGTTGCACCTCAGACTGTCCAAGAGCTCAGTCATGCCCTGGTGCAGATCTGGGAGGAATTCTCCCTGGACACCATCAGTCATCTCATTAGCAGCATGCCCAAATGTTGTAAGGCATGCAAAGAAGCGTGCAAAATGGACTAGCCTGAAGTATAATTTTTTCACTTTGGTTTTTGGGGTGTCTTTAAATTCAGCCCTCTATAGGTTGATCATTTTCATTTCCATTAAACAATGAGGCCTCCTTTCATTCATCACACAATACCCAGTCCATATCAGTATAGATATCCAGCATGATTGTTTTTCCCATTGAGATCTGATGTGTGGCATGGTGGTGCAGTAGTTAACACTGATGCCTCACACCTCTGAGACCATTGTTTGAATTTTCCCTGGGTAACATGTGTGGCGTTTGCATGTTCTCCCCATGTCATCCTGGGGTTTCCTTCAGGTTCTCTGGTTTCTTCCCACAGTCCAAAAACATGCTGAGGCTAATTTCAGTTACTAAAATTGCCCGTAGGTGTGCATTTGTGAGTGAATTGTGTGTGAGTGTGCCCTGCGATGGGCTGGCCCGTAGTGTGGCTGTAACTTCCTGGATAGGCTACAGGCTTTCCGTGACCCAGAAGGATGAGCAGTTTGGAAAATGGATGGATATCTGATGTGTTTTCAGTGTGTTCCACTTATTTTTTTGAGCAGTGTATTGTATGATTTTATGTGATCCAGATCATTTTCAGTATTGTTTTTGACTGCTCACTGTGTTCCTGTGATCTTTCGGCAAGCTCCAAAAATATTCCTGTTTAATTGCTCACAGTCAGTTTGTGAATAACCAACATTGCAAATGTCTAACACCCAGTCATAAAGAATGCAATGATGAGTAAGAGACTTTGCATTAGTAATTAACCACAGCGATTTATGATACACTGAATCAAAAATACACTGAAAAAGCTTCTAGATGTTTTTTTCTTGGCACTGAAAGTAAAGCAAGATTTATTTCTAAAACAAGAGAATAACAAAACATGAAATGCACACACAAAATATAAAATGCACACGTTACAAAAATAAAAAATACAGAAAAATAAAGTGTCACGAGTCACTTTGTTCCAGCTTCAACCTCATTTGGAGTAGACACCAGTGGGTTTCGTAATGCAGACTCTAAAAAACAGAACAGAAACTTACATTAGACCTTATTAAATGGTAAATATCAATCATGAACAGGTGACCCAGGTAGCATTCCCACATGGGCCCATATTGGCTCTATGTGGGCCAAAATATGGGTCCCATATGGTTTGGCCCATATGGGCCCTATCAAAATCTGCACCCAAGAATCAAATGGGACCCATGTGGGCCATCCCCCAAAACCCAAATGGGTTTGATATGGGTTATTGTTGGGCCACACATGGCCCACATTCCCTGGGCACAATGTGGGCCAGCCCATATGGGCAAATGATGTGGGATTTATCTGGGACCCATCTGGGTTACCCCTCCTTGAGCCGACACCTTATCATGGTGGAGGGGTTTGCGTGTTCCTGTGATCCCAGGAGCTAAGTTGCCTGGG
>JAABNY020000035.1:18758031-18769718 GCA_015164015.2 Brevimyrus niger
TACAATCAGGGTAAAACAGGAGGTAACGATGGGGGCGTGGCACACAATCAGGATCGTTGGAAGCGGGACGTCACAATTCCCAATGAGCGTGAAATTTTACGTACGTGAATGAGCCCATAGCCATTCCCCTGATCCGCCCATAATTACGTATTTGTCCATATGTAAATCTGTATAAATACCCACTTTGTTCTATGTTTTTCTTAAACAACAATGGACAAACCACGTGGGAAAAAGAAGTATTTCAGCGAGTGCAAAGTGGAGGTCATGTTAACAGAAATGGAGAAGAGAAAAGTGATATTATTTTGTGCATTATATCAATAAATGCATCAGCAATAAACAAAAGTTGACGGAGTGGCACAGCGTGGCACAGTCAGTTAAAAGTGTTGGTTCCGAAATTTGCACGTTGGCAGAAATTAAAAGGAAGTGGTCGGACATTAAAATCGTTGTGAAAAAAATTAGCGGCCACTCACCATAAGAGTCTTGAGAGCACAAGGCGATGGGCGTGGAATTCCTGGTCTCACACCCTTTGAGCAGTGAGTTGCTGCAATGATCGGGGAAACTTGTATCGGGGGAGGGGGGCGCTGATATTAGAAGTGTGAGTTTTTCTCGTACCATACTTGTTTGAATTACTTGCATGTTTATGAATAACACATAGGGCGCAGATGCTGTGTTACTTTTGTTTATTCTGTTTGTTTATTTTTACAGACAATAGTACAAGAGATGCCCCCAGTGCATTTATAGAGTGAAAGTGCTTTCTCTTTACATAAGCATAAGCAAATTTGTTCTCTGAAGGTGACTTTATAGCAATGCTTGTGCAGTCGATAGGTTCGACTATGCTGGGAAAACCGAACATCGCTGCATATTTTTACTTGAATATTTGCCTGTTCAACCATAGTGTAAGGAAATTTTATATATCTGGGTGACAAGCGGATTATGCTGTACCATACCGCTGGCATGGCGCGACTCAGTATCGACTGAGAAATACTCCAGTCCACAAGTTCTCGCTGAAAAGCACCTGTGGCTAAGAACTCGCGAATGGACAGAACTTGTAAAGGAACAGGTATAGCGCAATTTCTCATCATCTGCCTTTGTAATGCAGGCCCCAAAGTTCAGCACACACTGCATGAACATGCTTTATTTTTGTCTGGTTGTTGCATTGTCAAAATCATACTGCAGAGGAAACCTCTGCTTTTCTCAGACATGTCCTGGAAATTGTAGCTTTTATGGAGGCTACGTCGCTAATTGATCAAAAAAAAAAAAAAGGTAACTACTGGAAAGTTACTTGATTGGAGCCCATCCTTCTAAGGCCAGCAAAGCAACTCCAAAATAATCCATTTACCAATACTCAGTTATCATAGCGTAGGTCTGTGTGGTGTTTTGAAATACTTATATTTCCTGGTGCTTTTAAAAAATTGTACAAGGAACCCTTTCAGTCTGGTTCTTCCCAAGGTCTCTTCCTACTAGGAAGTTTTTCCTTGTCATTGTTGCCTCTGGCTTGCTTACTGGTGGCACTGGACAATTACAGAATGCTTTGGCTTTGAGACAGTATAATATTGTGAAAATGCATCATATAAATACATTTGAATTGAAATACTGATCTCTCCAAAGTATCATCTGCTTGATGAAATGTTGGAATTAGCCACTACAACATGATCTTTTATTCTTTATGTGAATCTTTTCTGCATAGAGAACCATTTGTGATGCATAATGTCATGCTGAAGAGCTTTAAAGTTTTATTTCCAACTTTGAATGGAATCCAAAATTATAATCCTTATTATTATAATCTTGATGTGTCTGTATTGCTGTATTCTACATCTTTTTTAATAAGAACATAAGATATTTACAAACGAGAAGCCACTCGACCAATCAAGCTCTTTTGGGGACTCAAGTAATAGCTCAGAGTTGTTAAAATCTTGACTTGATTAAAAGACTTTTCCATACTGTAATTACACACTGGGTAAAAAAAGTGCTTTCCCAAATACATTTTAAAATGTTCTCCCGCTAATGTGTTTTTCTTCCAATAGATTATCACTCCCTGTCGAAAGCTAATCCTGTGCGCAGAGAATCGCAAGGAAATGGAGGACTGGATAACAGCATTAAGGACAGTGCAGAACCGGGAATACTTTGAGGTGAGCAAGGCATGATTCATCATGATTCAGCAATGTAAAATTCAAGTGTTGCTGATCCCCTTAAACCATGGTGATTTTCTTCCTGCTCCATTAGTCTACACAGTATAGCATGGACCACTTCTCCGGCATGCACAACTGGTACGCCTGCTCCCATGCCCGGCCCACATATTGCAATGTGTGCCGTGAGGCCCTCTCTGGTGTCACATCTCATGGCCTGTCCTGTGAAGGTAAGTAGCTACCCACCCACAGACCACCATCCCAAGTAAGCAGTCACTAGCTGAAAGTCTCCTGTTACTCTCTGAACAGGAGAATTCACATTTGTTTCTGGAGAGAAAGGATTCTATGAACTAAGAAGGAAAACAGGTGTATTTGGGCTTTTTAGACTTTTACATTTTTTGTAGATTATTTTCTTAAACTTATTTTGCACTGTGGTAACATTTTACTTAAGGGTGCTCTTGAAAAGGCAACATGACGCTAACATAGGCCCTTCATGACAGCCAACATAACTTGACGAAAACATTCATAAGGGTTACTTCCAACTTTTGTATCTGTTATAAATGCTGACATATCACCCAACTGTCATAGGTTTATGCTGGCATAGAGTTGTGTTATGACACTTTTTCGATTAAAATCACATAATAGGTTATAAGACTGACTTGTCAGAGTGATTTAAAAATACATCATTTGTACATGTAAAGCCAGCTCTAAAACAGAAGGTGAATACTTTTTAAAGGAGTGTTATACATGGCCAGAATAAACAGCAGCAAACCCTCTTAACCTCCAGAGCTTGGTGGTTTATATCTTGTCTCTGCCTCTGCATTTGCAGAGCTGTGGTTTGTATCTCATCTCTGGTTTAATTTTAATGTATTTTTATATAGCGCCTTTCACAACAGTCACCCCAAGGCACTTTACATGGATGTGTTGTGATACAGTGCAACAGGGACATCACTAGGGTTCAAAGACAAGGGGGGGCTTAGCCCCCAGGGTAGTGGGGTGGAATTAGTGTGTATAGAGGGCTGAAAAATTTTCACCAAACCTAAACAGGCTTCTTTAAATTTATTATCTCATGTACGACAATTATGCTGTTATCTGGCTCACTTTATTTCACTGGCTTCTCTGGAAGATTCCCTGCCTTTGGTTTCCTTAGTCTTTAGATTGTTAAAATATATTTTTGTATATATGCTTATGTACTCATGCCTTGCATTTAGGCAACATCCTTATATGCTTATCTTGTTTGTTTATTTGCCAACAGCCAGTAAATGCATAATATTAAGTTGAAGTCAAAAACAGGGACACTTACCATTAAGTTTTTGATCACAATAACAAATTATAACAGCAGCTTCATGCGGGCAAGTTAGTCTAAATTAGTTTTAAAATAGCCAACATGTCACTTTTCTTTCACGTAAGGAAACATAAGTAAATATAAGCAGTTACCAGTTACTGACTCCTACTCCCAATCTCTGACAATGAAATTATCTGGCCGCTTCTTTCTGTTGAACTGCGGATAAACTTTGCTGCTCGCTAACAAGCAGCGACATGTAGCTTCCGCCTGGGTCCTAATGCCTGCCGACTGCCTATAGCAGCTTAAGCACCTTGTACATAGTTTATTATTATATGATAGCTAGACTTACAGTATTATTTTTAATTTCAATTCGTAGTCTGGTTTCTATTTGTTAAGTGCGGACCTGCACTCAGTGATATCTTTTATGAAATGTATGGATATATAATTTAAAAATAGTATGACATTTAATATATTTTTAGGGGGGGGCTTGGGATCATTTTGGGGGGGTGAAGCCCACCCTAAATAGGCCTAACGACACCCATGCAGTACAACATCATAAAGAAGGAACAATATATCCATCCATCCATCCATTATTGTAACCACTTAAGCCCCATTGGGGTTGCAGGGGCCTAGAACCTATCCCGGGAACAAAACAGGCAAATGGAAAGATAAGAAATAAAAGAAAGCTAGATGAGAACAAAGGAGAGGAATCAAAAACTCCTAAGTAGGGAGAAAAATAACCTCTAAGGGTTCAAGGTCAACTGGCTACCCAACCCTGGGCATGCTATCATTATAGGAAAAAGAAAAGAGTGGACGTGCTTGCTAAAAGCAAGGTGTAGACCATCAGTCAAACCAAAGTCCAACAATGAGTCAGTTCTCTACAGTAGCCACGGTCTATGCTGGTTCTGTGTGTGCTTCTTCCTGCATCTCTGTTCTGTTTTTGCAGAGCTTACATGTTCGTTCTCTGTCTGTAGTGGGTTTTCTCCAGGGTCTCTTATTTCTTCCCATGGACAAGATTATGAATAATCTGCAATGAATCAAGTTTGGGTGTATTTGTTGCTGTGTTCTGGGCAACAGCCCAGAACATTTTCCAGACTTTTACCCATGTGATGCATGTATACGCATCAAAAAGATGATCTGCGATATCTCCTTTCATGGAAATTGTGTGTAAGGTATAGGCTTGTCACGATACTGAAATTTCAAATTCGATACCAATACTAAGGATGGTGCTCAATACTCAATACTATTTTCAATACCACAAGGGGAGAAAAGACAAACACAGGAACTTTTCTTTTTAAGTCAGAACACCACCAAAAAATAAAAAAGACAAACAAAATAAAAAAAGAAACAATACAATAAAAAATAAACCTAATAAATAGAAAAAAGGCCATTAACATTGTAAAATTAATAAAGCATTCTTTAAAATTTAGACAGGGATCTGGTCCATGCAAATGTACTTGGCAACAGCCCTGTTGAGCTTTTGTGCCTTTGGTGATTTGGCACTGTATTTCCACTGTTGTTCATATAGTACCGGTAGGGTAAGTTGTGTTTGTGGCCGTTTAGGTCTGGCTGCTGGTCCCCTTCTCTCAGCCTCAGCCTGGGACTATAAGACATACATAATGATTGTCAGATACGAGTTTTATAGGTTTGGAACCATGGCAAAAAATAAAGAAATAAATAAATGATTGAATAAATGAAAGAATATATATATATATATTGTAGTCATGTGTGTATATATAAAACAACAGATGCGCCTGTTCATGCTGGGGGTATGAAGCGGCGAAGGCGTTGGTTCGGCAGGAGGGTGTCCTTGGTGGGTGGGGAAGAGGAATGCAAAAGAGTCTCACTGCCTTGTTCTTCTGGGGAATTGTTGGATTCAGCAGCGGCCTTGGCCAAGGCCTGTGCTGATTAGGTGGTAGCCAAAAGTAGATAAGTAGGGTTGTTTGGGTTTTCAGGCGAGAAGCTGTAATTTCGCAGCTCCTGTAATGTCCATGCTGGTCTCCGCCATCCAAAATCCTGTGCAATGCCGTGAGCTTCTCCGTGATGTTATCAAATCTGAGGTCTATTTTAATATTTTTGAGCCAAACTGAAAAAAAAGCAATTCAGATGGTGCAGCAGTGAAAATATATGCGCGTTGTGCAATTAGATGGTTGTAAAACGCGGAGAGAGAAGCGAAGACAAATCCATTCTTATAGTTAACTTACGTCAACAGTATTGCTTGACAGGGGCACTTAATATATTCCCATATTCATATTCATATGTTTGAACAACAACTCTCCTCTCGAAACGTGTATAATTCAGAGTGATGGTCTTTCAGATGCTTCGCTAAATTTGTTGTGCTGCTCATTTCGGTTGGTACAACTTTGAAGCCCTTCTTGCAAATGGGCTTGTTCACATCTTTTGGTTTTCCTTGTTCATCTGGTTCATATGCAAACTATTTCCAGACAGTGCTCCTGCTTTTTACATTTTTCTATCAAGCTTTGATGCTGCAGAATTAAAACTAGAGCTGCTTTCGCTCATTGCCATGATTAAAGTGTGTCACTCTGTCACGTCTCCTGTCTAGGGTCAGAGCAAATGACAAAAGGGTCCTGTCACGCTAATAACGAGTCAAACAAAAACGCCCATCTCCTCGATTTTATTCACCCAGAGGATACAAGTAACACCCCCACCACCAAAATACAACATCTTATGCAAACTAGCTCAGCTCAGACATCTACGTGGTGCAAGATAACGCATCCGCCAAAACGTTTCAAGGTCACCTCTTCAGATTTGAGCTTCCTGTTTAGCTTATTTGCAGAGTGAAGAGTTTGAGCAGTAGCATCCTTTGTACTGGATGCTAAGATGGATACATCACACATTGCATCTGGGCGCATTTGTCTTGCCACCCATAGTATTTGGCCTATTTTTGATGGTACTATGTCAATTTCTTGGTCTATTAGTGGAGCATCTTTAACAGCTCTAGCTGGGTGCACTGTAATGGGCTCCAGTTTCTTAATGTACGTACTCTGTTGTACCTGTATCATGTAATTCATGGAGTAGAACTCCATTCCAGTTTAGCTGAAGGTGTTGTGCTCTTTGTGTCCATCATGGAAAGCTGCTTTTAACCTTCTGGGGTCGAGTATGTCGCTGACGACAGTGTGTACTTTTCGCGTCTGTTTCAACCTATATCTCACTGAAATCTTAATGTAGAATCGTGAAAAAACGCTGGATAAATTCGTAATCTGTCTTCTTTTCAAAACATCCATTTTCGGAAGTATTACAGTTTTTTAAATTAGGTTAAATCGGCAAAAAAGTAAACCATGTCATCTTGCTTTGTTTTACATCTCCATCAGTGCCATAAAAGGGGGGTAGGGGCAATGGCTCATTTATAAACATGAAAGTTGTTACATATTCAATTAAAGAAGCCAGAAATAGTTACATGAGTTTGGTTTTTCTTATTTATTTATTTATCCAAATGAATGTCACAACTACACTATTTAGTCATCTTCATGTAGCCAAGACTTTGGTGATCAGATATCTGGGATCAAAACAAACTGCCAGCATTGCTTACTATGTACTTTTATAATGTTTCTGCAAGTGTTCCATACTGCATTTTGCAATGTCTATAGTTTGATGTCAAATTGCGAACTTAACAAAAATCTGACATATTTACTATATATATTAAAATAAAGATGAGTGTAATGGCAAAACAAATATATATAAAAAAATATTTGCCATGAACTAAGTTTATGATATTTGAAGAAATGTGTGACCACACCCCAGTCAGTGAAAGTGTGTTTCCTAACCCTAGGCTCCAGAGGGTTAACCATGGTATGATTGTTGTGGAGAACATTTCTGAACCCCCCCCCCCCCAGATAAAATCATCCACATGGCAAGCAAGTACTCCCATTACATGAGAGGAGTCATCTAACCAGTAGAAGACTGCTGGATCAACTTTTGACACAACAGCTCCCAAGTGATGCATAGTGTCTTTTACTTTATTGTATCAAAAAAGAGAAGCATCTGCTAGTCTGTAAACACTTCTTTAGTCTCCACAAAATTCCTTGCTTCTGGGCCTCTGGTGGTGGACGAATGTAGATGTTTCAGGCCAATTCTTTCCCTTGCAGAAAAGCTGCTTTAATGTCCATAGAATTCAGTTGCCATTTCTTTTGACATGTGATAGCCATGATCATTCTTAGAGACTCTGAGGCACATGTTGGGGAGTGTTTTGGCAGTTCCCGAATGTGCATTTCTTCAAAGCCTCTAGCAACTAGTCTAGCTCAAGATACAACTCCATCAAGGTTTCTCCTTGTGGAGATGCATTTCTGTCCTTCGTCTCTCACTTCCTCAAAGACGTCATTCTTTTTCCAGTTGCATTGCTCAGCTTATTTAGCTGGATCAAATACATCATCATTGACCAGCAGAATGTCATCTGTTTCTTCTATTGGCCTTTCCTACACGACCTAGAATTTAGTTAGTGTTTATCCACTTTCTCTGTCTGTATATGTCACTATTTGCCCAGCTTTCAGTCGCAATTCTTCATGTGTTGCAATGACTTCTGTCTGTATTGTGTCAGCACATGCAATTTGCCAATTCTCAAGTGGAAGTAGGGTGGCTACAGCATTATTTTCTGATTTTGGTGTATCAGTCTCTTCCCCACTTTCTGTAGCATCATCTTCATAGTTGAGCTCAGAATCCTGAAACATTTGTTTTTCAGTCACCTCTTGTTGAATTTCTAGCACTGTTCGTTGGGCATCAGCTTTTCTCAGCCTGGTGTGATGCACACAGACATTGGTGCCACCATGCCTGATGAAGACTACCACACCATCCTGCCCGATGACCACTCCTGGACCTTTCCACTGTGGGCACTGTTTGTCATTGTTAGCTCGCAGATGTTTACGAAGGGCCCGCTGGGTTCTTTCAGAGCATTCGACTTCTGTGAATGCTCGGCGAGCAGCATGTAAAGTTGTAATATGCTGAGCCATCCATGTATTTATTATAAGTTTTCAAGGACTGGTGGCTTTTCAGTCAGGACTGACGGCATGTTCGGATTTTGTCCAAACAGCAGTTGGTATGGGCTGTAGCCATGTACATTGTGCATTGAATTTTTTGCCATCAAAGCCCAATCTAGAACCATTGTCCAACTACACCTATTGTCCTTTTTTTTTAGCAGGAAATGTAAATGTAATGTAAATGTAATGGAAGTGTAGTTATGCCTTTCAAAAAGACTATTGCTCCATGGGCTATAGGCTGAAGTGGGTCTGAGTTCAATGTTGAAGTTTTCAGCCATATCCCCCATTTCTTCATTGTTAAATTCACCACCATTGTCACTGAACAGTCTATGTGGAGATCCATGTATACTTATCCAGCAATGGATGAGATGGTTCACAATTTCTTTGGTTTTCTTGGTTGTAACAATACTTGCTGCACTGAAACTTGTGGAGTGGTCAACGACATGGAGATACCATACCCATGGTTCCAGCTCCTGCAAATCCACAGCAACTGTCTTATTGTAGTTTGAAGCCATGGTTAAACACACAGCAGGCCTTGGCCTTGGTTTGCTGTATCGTATACAGGTGTCGCATTTGCTTACAATGTCTTTGAGAATTGCAATGCATTCATCATCATGGTTACCTGTGCAGTCCAGCAATCTTTTCAGCTCTTCTACAGAGGCATACCCAAATTGTTTGTGCAATTTTAACAGAATCTTTGGTTTTCCCTGTTTTGTCATATTTTCAGTCACAGTCAGAATTTTGTCCTCATTCTGAATATCATTTTCTGATTAATTATTGTTCGCACATATATTCACACAGTATTGGCCTGAAAAGGTCCATTCAAGTTTCACTGGCTGCTTGAAGCTGCTTTGTCCTGTTCAATATCTAAGACTGCACCTGCTCTTTTCAGTGATGTTTTGCTCAAAAGCAAGGGGATGTCTACTGGCACAACTTCCGTTTGTATTTGGCATTTTGACTGATCACAGCTGGAATTGTCACTCTCTTTGTAGAATTAACAAGTCTGCCATTGCCAAATCGGAATGCTCTAGTACTGTCTTTGGTCCCTAATTTGGGTAACTCACTTTGTTGTAGTGTATTAACATAGTGATCAAACCATTTTTCTCCACACACTGTTCTGGTGCAGGCAGTGTCAATGACAGCTGATCCTAAAGCCTCTACCATGAAGATTTCTGTGTCAGATAATGACTCCTTTGACAACAAAGTTATGTGGCACTCATCATTATTTTGTGACTGGTTCTCAATATCCTCTGTTAATTTTGCCTGTTCATTTTTGTGAGGACAATCCTTTGCCCAGTGGTAAGTGCTCTAACAGACAGCACAATGTGATCTCCTCCCATATTTATCTAATGGGTTCAACCCAGGTGGCACACGGATTCAACTTTTAGAACTTGATCTATCTCTGTTCCCAGTATATCGTGAAGTACGCGCAGTCAGGATCACTTGATGCACTACCCCCCTCTGGTGGCAAATTATCATCAAATATTCTCTTCAAGGCTGATTTCATATTACTGAACTTGAGGTCCGAGCAAGCAGTAAGTGCCAATTGTTTGTACTTAATATTAAGTCTAGCTGTATCAATTAATTCAAATGCTAGGACAGCATTTGGAAGCTTAATTTTTAACTTACTCATCTTGTTGTAGGTTTGCACAAATTCAATAATATAATCCAGCATGGTAGCGTTACTTTCTTTTTTTATGTTGTCGAACTGCGTATAGGCATCCTACTGACGGTCTTTTTCCTCTTTCAAAGACATGGTATCCCACTTCTGCAAAAGCATCATCAGTCCATTATCTGTGTTCAAATCCTCCGCTGATATTTCCAATGCTATAGTCCTCGCTCTCCCTGTTATAGACAAGGCCACCACTAAGGCTTGTTTCTTCTTGTCCAACTCGGTAACTAGCTTTCAGATTTAGATTTTGTTCCAACTTTCATAAGATTTGTATTCATCAAATGGAGGCAGCACTTTATATCTGTTTGCCGCGATCCTCGCCTACCAATGTTGACTGAAAAATTACAACGAGGTCTAAGAAATATGTGAAACTTTACTGAGCTATTCTGAACAAAACCGCCTTCGCAAAACTTTTCCTTCCCACACACCCCCTCGCGCCACACATATGCTCAACAAACTCCCCATTTTCTTTTCTTTTAACAAACATGGATTCCCAATGTACACAGAACTGTTCCACAAACAGAACTTCACACAAAAACATTTGTACCAACACTCAGAGTCCATCAGATTTGATAACTTATTCCCAAACACCCCCTCGCGCCACACATGGGCATTTATACTCACCATAGACATTGCGTTATGTGAAGCATCAAGACATAATTAAAAGCTTACTTTTGAGAATAAAACAAAATTATTGGCCTACTACAAGGTAAACCAGTACTCTAGTTAACAAACTATTTAGTGCCAAATGAAAACTACTGTGTAGTGTTCGATGGGCAAGACATGGCTATAGGTTTAAATCAATAAAAAAATTATATCGAAAATAAAGACTATATTAACAGCCATCTTATTTCCTCAGGGCCCCCCTTAATGAGAAAACTTCTTCAGATCCGAATTAAACAAGTCGACTGAAGTTACATAAACTTTGTGTTTAAGAATCGTGTTAAACTGTGTTTATGGACAAGATGCAACACCATGATTATTAAGCATGGCTCAGAGAGTGATCTCTGGATCTATAGCAAATGAACTGGTCCAAACTGAAATGAGAATCAAGTTCCCGAATTACATGTTTTAGTGCTGAGGGAATAGGATAGAGGGGGAGGGTTGGGCAAGGGGTAATGTTGCCTGGGTGGGCTCTTATTGTTCCAACAAGTGTTTGTTAACATGGCATAAAAGAAGCTTTTCAAAAGTGGCATGAAAAAGGCAGTTTCTCTTATGTCCTTGGTATCCTTTCCTATGCTAAACAGTCTTTCACAGGCTGCACTACTTGGAATCCCTATGTTGTATCTATACGTTTTAATAATTAAGCTGGCTGTCATCAAATTGATAAAGCCGGATTAATTTTCATTACTTTTAAGTCTTTTTATTTATCGATTAGTAAAAACCCAGGACAGAATTTGGGCAAAGTTTATAAGTAAATAAATACTATAGCGTGGAGGCAGGTAGCGCGGCATTTTGGACTAATGCCAGCTTGTACATAGTTCTCAGCAATCGCTTGTGTCATTATAAATGTGTTGTATGTTATGTCATGTATATCATCCATCCATCCATTATCTCCCGCTTATCCGTGATCGGGTCGCGGGGGCAGTAGTCTCAGGAGGGAAACCCAGACT
>JAABNY020000035.1:18822098-18843861 GCA_015164015.2 Brevimyrus niger
CTCAAGTGATGCCACCTCTCTCACGTGTGTACGGCCTTTCCTGCGTCTACGACCTACGGTCACCCAGCTCTCTCAACCTCTCTGCTCTTCATTCTCCCTTCTCCCCGCTAGTGCCGTACACACCATCTCCTTAAACGGCGTATTAACTAGCTCCTCTAACTCACTGTTGCATTGGATGAAAGCCAGTTGCTCCTCAAGGTTGCGAACCTTGACCATGAGTGAGTTCACTAGCTTACATCGCTCGCAGATAAAGTCCAATTGGACACTAATGTCCAGAAGGGCAAACATCTTGCAAATGCAACAGTGAGCCGGCCCCATAATTAACTAACTCACTATGACCCTGTACTCCCAGCCCAGTAAATTTATATAGTGTATTTAACTTTAAAGATTAATTAGCATAATGTTAAATGCAATAAAGTGCCGAGTACCCTAAAATAAGTAATTACTTGTGTTAAAATGGGACTTAATTATTCTTTTTATTAAAAATTTAAAAATATATAAAAGATGCTAACATCAAAAGCTAATGAAGAAATGGCATCCCACACATGTGGAAAGCTGACCTAAGATCAGTCAAGGAAGAAATTACGTCCAGAATGAGAGATGAACTGACTGAGCTTAAGTAGGACATCGGCTGCAAATTTGTAAAAATAACTGCAGAAATAGGAGAACAAAAGGAGAAAGTGGATGCGGCTCTATTGCGAATAATGGATATGGAACAGTGGAACTCAGACTCAGACTGTATGCTGCAGAATTTACTGAAAGAATGTGGGGAGTTATTGGAAAAGCTGGATGACTTGGAGGCAAGACCCAGCGAAATAACCTGCAGATTTATGGTGTGACGCGCAGTTGCGGGACAGCACAGTGGCAAAGTTGATGGAAGAGTGAACCCTCTGAAGTCGGCGATCCCGCTGGCGAGATCTGACAGAAATTTTGCCAAACCGTTTAAAAACCTCTGTGAGTTATCGTCATATACACATTTAAAAAACACCCCCAGAAACCTTGGACAGTCTACTTTTTAAATATATATAACTAGAAACTAAACTGACTGACTTAAGTGACTGCGTCTCAAAGCAGCTCTGATCGCCCATCCACTTGCAAATCACGTTATTCGCATGATAATAATATGATAATCCAACAGTTAGTATTGGGTAAAGAAATATGTGATCGGCTACAATATAGCACAAGAATACGTCTCTGCCACTGAAGCTTTGTGGAATCAGGTTGGGCGTGTCCAATCAAGAATTCCAGCACAAAGTAGGCTGAAAGGACCGCAGACAGAAAAAAAAGGGGAGAAAAAAAGAGCCGCAGATATGACCAACCTAAGGGGAAATATAAAAAGAGTGACTCACTTAAGCGTAATTCCATAAAATTTGAATACCAAAAAGAAATAAAAGACAAGGAGGGGCGATATGTTATTTTTAAGGGATTAATAAAACAGGAAGCTGTCACTTTGGTATTACCCCCCCCCCCCCCCCAAAGTGATCAACAATATTTTAAATCACTCTTGGACCTCAAAGCTGTGGAAACAGAAGGTGTGTGTATATGTGGAGGGGACTTTAATCTCATCATGGATCATGATCTGGACACAAGCAAGTACAAAGAAGTGCAAAAAAACACTGACAAAATTAGTAAAAAACATCATGCAAGAAACAGGACTAATAGATATATGGTGGGAATTGAATCCTCTGTGGAGAGACTATAGTCATTACTCAGCAACTTATAAAATCTATTCAAGGATTGATTATTTTTATATACAGGAGGATCATAAAGATAAAATTCAAAGCTGTAAAATTGGTTTAGTGCAGTTTATTTAAAAATATAACTGAATAATGAAGGAAAAGATACAACATGGAGACTGTATATAGGGATATTGAATAATAAAAAAATTGTAGACCAAATTAAGAAGAAAATACAAAATTACTTAAAGGAAAATAACAATGCGGAGGTGGACCCAGCAATAGTTTGGGATGCATTAAAAGCAGTAGGAGGAAAATTTATATCAATTACAAGTAATCCTAAGAAGGAAAAGGTGAAAGAATACAAAACACTTATAAATGAACGGAGACAATTGGAGCAAAGAGAAAAAAGAAAAATGGACCAAAGAACACAAAAACAAATGATTACAATTAGAAAGAAAATTAGTGACTTATTCTAGCAAGAAAATGAACTAAAAGCAAGATACAATGGTACCTCGGTTCTTGAAATCACTAGAACTCAAATTTCTTGAAAGTCGAACAAACCAGTTTGAGCTAGAACTTGATCTGAATATCAGAAGTCGAACCGTGAACACTGACCTAATATAAATTGTACGTGCCAGGAAATGAGTCATACTACAATGCAATTCTTACTTGAATGCCTTCTTCACAGACTGGATGATTAACCAAATAAAGCAGTGCAAAATAACAATAAATAAACCACTAACTTACGTGTACTATTAGAGCATTTATGTAGTTTATTTAAACTTTATTTTACCAGGTAAATTAACTAAAAACCAGTTCTCAATGCTTTACGTGATATTTGGGAGAAATAGCAGATTACACATTGGAGCTGCCTGGGATACAAACGCCATGCATGTAACTAAACTCTTCAGCTGGATGAGGGGTCGCAATGCATCTAACTGTAATGCATTGCGTCAGGAATGAATGAATAAATCTATACAAATTTAATTATGAAGAATTAGATCTACTCATAGGAAAAGACACTGACAGATGGATCAATCAGATAAAAATGAAAATAGTACCACGTCTCTTGTTTATGTTTCAGTCCCCTTCAATTAACATACCAAATTCACAATTTGTCAGGTGGGATAAATATATATATGGAAAGGTAAAAGATCGAAGATACGCTACTTGACCCTCCAGCTACATAAACAAAAAGGGGGTATTATCTTCCGAACTTAAAGGAATAATAAAACGCAGCACAGGTGTGTCCACGCTTCTATGATGCAGCCCGGGATATGTAGCTCATTGGAAAAATATTGAATTATCAGGTAATAAATATCCCATTCAAACACGGATAGGGGAAAAAAAGATTCTGCACTGTATAGAAAAAGAAAAACTAAAATTAGACCTTATTACAAATTTTACTTTAGAAAACTGCCAAAGTCGACTAGAATTAGGAAAGGAACTTGGCTTATTGAGGGAGGACCCAGTGTGTCTTCCCATCTGTCTCTCTGCTTCCTTCTCCTCCTGCAAGCTGGCGCTGTGAGGTCCAGGTGCTCACATGGCAAGGAAGGAGGGAAACAATTTATGTTTTCCTGCCGGATCATATCCTCAGCAACCCAGCTTCTCAGCCAGTAGATTACCTCGTTGTAGGTGTCGAGGTATTCCGCCTAACTGAGGGGAAGCGTCTTTCTTTCCAGTCTGGTCATTCTGTTATGGATCGCGGGCAACATGGACTGAGAAAACAGGAGCAAGACTCACAGAATAAGGTGAATGCAGGATTTAATCAAACAGGCAGATAAGCATGACCAAACGACAACACAATGTCAATGACCAGATTCGAAACATATTCGAACGCACATACGTCAGACTAAGAACAATGAGAAGTGGCTCATTCCATATGAGGTAGCGTGGGGGCGTCGCACACAGGAGGCTCAGACGAGCAGGGCATGACACCTGGAATCTTCTCCATGCCCTTGAGACTGTGCTGGAAGACACAGCAAACCTGAAGGAGGTGGACTACCTATGCAACCTCTGTAGAGTTCAGGTATTAGCTTTTGCTACCAGTAGTGACACTGACCATAGACAAATGCAAAACTAGTGAAAATACAGTCAGAAAAGATGAGGGGTAAAATGTCAGTGGCCTCCACCTGTTAAACTATTCCTGTTTTGGGGGTTGTCTCATTGTTGGCCCTCTAGTGCACCTGTTGTTTATTTCATTAACACCAAAACAGCTGAAACTGATTAACTATCCCCTTTCCTACTTAATTGACCAGTGATTGATTCTGATCAATATCCCAGAAGTTTAAATGCTATGCGGATTAATTGCAACTCTGACATTGCACAATGCAGTTTGGAACACTTGCAGAAACATTATAAAAGTACATAGCAAGCAATGCCGGCAGTTTGTTTTGATCCCTGATATCTGATTACCAAAGTCTTAGTTACATAAAGATGACTAAATGGTGTATTTGTCAACATTCACACTACACGCCCCCGATGCAAGAAAAACAAAGTAAGATGACATGGTTTAAATATAATTTAATTTAAAAATCTTTAATACTTCAGACAATAGACATTTTGAAAAAAAGACAGATTACAGATTTAGTCAGCGTTTTTTTTTATTCTACATTAAGATTTCAGCGCGATATAAATGGAAATAGACTCTTTAAATAGATTCTTTGTTGGTCTCTTTGCTGATGTGACAGCCTCCACCTTCACCTGAGGACGGATCACGCCCCGACCCAACACATAGCCAAGATATAACACCTGTTCCTTAGCCATAACACATTTGTCTGGGTGTATTGTTAATCCGGCTTCTTTTATACATGCCAAGACATCTTCCACATATTGCAGATGCTCAGCCCAACAGTCGATTACAATATCATCCAGGTAAGCTGCTCTAAAGTTCTCTGTACCCGTAAGAACTCTATCCATGAGCCTCTGGACGGTTGCTGGTTTTCCATGTACCCAAAAAGGAAGAACTTGAAACTGATAGCAGCCAAATGGTGTTTTAAAAGCTGTATACTTTACAAGAGGCACTTGCCAGTATCCCTTGCACAAGTCAAGAGTACTGAGAAACTTAGCTTAATTTCTTTAGCTTTATCAAATCATCCACCCTTGGCATTGGGTAAGGTTAAAATTTAAAGAGAGCATTTACCTTACGGAAATCCATGCAAAACTTCAGACTCCAATCTTTCTTGGGGACAACGATGGTGGAGCTGCTCCACTAGCTATCAGAAGGTTCAGCCACATCCAAACTAAGCATCACATCCAGTTCCTGCTTCAATACTGACAAGAGTCTCTCTGGAACTCTATAAGATCATAGTCTAATATGCTGATGTTCTTTCATCATGATGCAATGTCCCACCAGCTCCATTTGTCCTGGTTTCTCTGTAAACAGGTTGTCTTGCAAGACCTGGAGAAGTTTGCCTTTCTGATCTGGTGTTAAATAGTTCAAATTCAGCTTCCCCCTTGCTGTACACCTGGGAAATATTGCTCATTACACTCCTCTTCCTCCTCCACACGTCTTGTCAACATTGCTGCAGAAGTCTGATGTACCTGTGGATTCCATTTTTTCAAAATATTCACATGAAATACCTGACGCTCCTTTACAATGATTTGATGTCAATACTTCATAAGTCACAGGCCTCATCCGTCCTCTGACACCATCAGCTGAAGATCATCCTCGCTTCTCCTATAAAAAATGCCATTCTCAATTAGATAAACCTCCTTTCCTAATGCTGCAATAAAACAACCACCTTTCTCTGCCTTTGCAAAATACAGTGACAAAGTAAGATCCTTATGCTGCCGTTCAGCCAAATTTTTTACTCCGTACAAATCGGCCTCTAATAAATGTGAGGGTTCCAGCTCTACTTCAGCTTTAACATCACATTGCTCAGATCACTGACTTCCTGCCTCCTTTTATCACGTATTTGCTCCTGGCTTTTACCTGCTTCCGGCACAATCTTGTCATTATAAAAAGGCATTAGTTCCAATGTATTACCACCTACATCTAAATCTTTAGTTATTTGGCCCAACCGTTTTCCCTGGGCACGGGTAACCATACCACACCAGGCTGTCCTCTGTACCAAATCTTGCAACGATGGCAGGTCCTGGCCCCTCAGATACCAGCCCTACTCTCAAGAGAAATTTTTTATTATTTTTTTTTAAGGACAAACAGGGCTTTTATGGCCTTGAGCACCACAATTAAAACAGATTAAGGGGGTTTTATGCTCAGACTCCCTCCCCGTATCAAGTTTACTTATATTATACTGGCTATAGCTGTTTTCAGAGCCCACTCCTTTACCCAAACCCTCAGACTTACCCCTTATGGACTTTTCCAGTACTCCAGCATAACGGGCCAACTTCAGACCTTTGTGCACAGCCAGATAGATGTCCACCAATTCAGCTGCTTCTGCTGCAGTTGCTGGGCTCCATTCTTTTACCCATGTTCTCACCTCCGGGTTAAGTACACACAGGTACTGCTCAAGTACCACAGCCTCCGTGATATCTTCTTTGGAGCTTTCCTCAAACTTTACCCACTTGCAATAAAGCTCTTTCAGGCGCACATACAACTCTACAGGCGTTTCCTCCATGCTTGTCTCCATAGATCTAAATTGCTGTCTGTAAGTCTCTAGACCTATTTCATATTTCCTGAGTATTGCTTCATTCAGCACATCATAGTCCAAGGTGCTCTCTGGAGCCATAGCCACAAAAGCAGAGCTCATTGCATAGCTCATTGGAAAAATATTGAATTATCAGGTAATAAATATCCCATTCAAACATGGATAGGGGAAAAAAAGATTCTGCACTGTATAGAAAAAGAAAAACTAAAATTAGACCTTATTACAAATTTTACTTTAGAAAACTGCCAAAGTCGAGGCCATGGAGTACCAAAACATGCAAAAATGTATTGTCTTTGCTCACAAAAGTGCACAAATACAAAGTATAAACAAAAAAAAAAGAAGTTATCACCAAAACAGGCTACACCCTGGCAGACCCTGGATCCATAACAACCTCCCTTTAGCTCATTCTCCAGGGTTTATATAGATTTCTTAATCCCTCCCCTTGGGACAATTAATCTAACAATTACCATCCTCAATACGATACATCCCACATACAAAATTCTAAAATATACTATCCAAAACCACAATTTTATTTAAAAAACCAACAAAGACTAAAAATATCAATTTTATTGTAATGTGCAACCCCCCCCTCCACCATCACTTGGTTTAACCCAGCAAATTGTGAACACCCTTCCCCTCCCCAATCACACAATTGTAATGGTAACACTCTGCTGGACAATCCTGAATCGAATCCATATCTACTTCAAGGTAGAAGGGAAATTCCTGAATGTCATTTATAAAAGATATCCACATCATCACTATGTTTAACTTATTAATTCAGCAACATTTTATAAACATAACATGCAGTTACTTAACAATATTGTCATGATCCAATTCATGTCAGGGAGAAAAAAGAGCAATCAATTAAAAATAAAATTCCAGCATAAGTTTGAAGTTATGGAAATGCAGATTTAACATTCCTGTTTATATTCATTCAAATTAAAGTTTGTTTTACGACTACTACATTTTGTTTTTAACAATAACCGCAGGTGTCACGATCGCGGCGAGCGTGCAGGCAGGGAGTGGGGAGAAAGGAAGCCAGCAGGTGGAATTACGGTAAACAAGCATTTAATCCGACAAACAGGGCAGAAAACAAGGCACGTAACATCAATTACATCTGCTGTAGCACGTGGATAATGAGGGGGCATGGCACACATGAGGATCGAACGAACAGGTCATGACAGAACCCCCCCCCCCTCCAAAGGCACGCCTCAGGTGAGGCGACGGAGGAGACAAGACCTGACAAAGCACAGGAAATGCCTACAGACAGACCAAGAAGGCAGAGACAGAGGGTACAGAGAACGGAGGAACAAATAGACCAGCAGTGAACAGAGGCACGACAGGGGGACGAGGAGCAGAGACAGGAGGGACAAAGGGACAAGAAGACGGAACAAAAGGAGGAGGACAACGGGAAGCCCGAGGGGACCCAGGCGGGCGAGGGAAGGCGGCCGCAGGGGCCACAGGTGGACGGGGCCAGAGGGGACCACACAGGGGACAAGGAGACAGATGGAGGGACCGACAAAAGAAACGAGGAGGGAGCAGGAGGGAACACCGGCGCAGGCAGGTAGGAGGGGGAAGCCACAGCAGGCGGAGGCACAGCCGGAGCCAGGGAAGGCGCCGTCCTATGCAGGAGGGCCCGGAGGCAGTCAATGAGGTGCCAAAGGAGGGACCGCTGATGGGCGACGAGGCACCGGAGGGGGACCCGGAGGCGACAGCCAAGCCGTTGCCAGGGGCCCCGCGGGGAGCCGCCGAGCCATGGGGGGGGGACGCACGGGCGAGCCAGGGGGGGGGGCGGGCGGTACCCGGGCCCGATGTTTGTGTCCTCTCCCTTTGTGGGACCCAGACACAGAAAGGCGGGGTCCTGGGGGGTGTCGGTCTCGCCGAGGCAAGGGTGAGGGAGTCATAAAGGAGGTCCCGGAGGGGTCCCACTCAAGCTCCTCCTCCTTTGAGGAGAAAGGAGAAGAGGTCTGCCTGTCCGGGACCACCTTGGGGATAGGGAACAGGGCTGGGGAAACAGGAGTCACTGTCTCAGGCATGGCCGCAGGCAGTGCAGCCGCAGGTGAGCAGGGCTGGCCGGGCAGAGCCGCAGGTGAGCAGGACAGGCCGGGCAGAATATGAAAGCAGGGCTTGGGCGTGCGACCAGCAGGGCAGAGCAGCGGCAGCAGGCGGAGCCGTGGGTGCAGCCGTCGCAGCAGGCGGAGCCACAGGCAAACAGGACTGTACGGGCAGATCAGGCAAACAGGACTGGATGGGCAGAGCACCCACAGAGGCTGCAGGTAGAGCCACGGGCAGAGCGGCGGCGTCAGGCACGCAGTCAGCAGAAGGCACCGCGAGCAGAGCAGCCGCATTAGTGGCTGCAGGCAGGGCCGCAGGTGTGCGGCCAGCAGGAGGTGGCGTGGGCAGAACGGCATCGTCCTCGGCTGTGCAGCCAGCAGCAAGCAGGTCTGGAGCAAGCAGGTCTGGCACTGCCCCTTTAAGGGCTCCAGGGACCCGGGAAATAGCTTCCCTCATGGTGCGGATCCTCATTCCTGCTAGCTGTGCTAGCCGGTACTGATACGCCTCCAATGGAGGCGGCCTCTCCTGGTGGAAGTCGGCAAAGTGGTCAACAGTGACTTTGTCCCAGGCGGGCGGTGAGCCCCTGTGCTCTCTGGTTAACTCCCAGGTAGGGAGCAGAGGGCAGGCTCCCAGGAAGAGCGCTAAGGTGGCTTTATCCCCTTTTCCTCTGCGCTTCTTCCTCTGACGGCTGGGACAGGTCGGCAGAGGCAGGGTTATTTTTGAGAGGGTGTGCCCGTTCTCCTTTACCCCTTCCCACAGTTGCCGGAGGTTTTCACACTCGTCCACTTTGACGCGCACACCTGTGAGCGGCGTCATCTCCTCCAGGAGAGTCCCACTCTTGCTGGCTAGATCCCTCAGTCTGGGGTCCTCACAGACCTCTGGCAGGTTCAGCCAGTAAAGCACCTCGTGTAGCAGATCCAGACACTGGTTTTAGATCCGTGAAGGTGCGTTGGTGGGGTTGGTCATTCAGTCATGATTGTGGCGAGCGTGCAGGCAGGGAGCGGGGAGAAAGGAAGCCAACAGGTGGAATTACGGGAAACGAGCGTTTGATCCGACAAACAGGGCAGACAACAAGGCACATAACATCAATGACCGACACTCAGCTAAGGAAGACATGGACTAATATACACGAAACAAGGCAAAATAACAGGAAACAGCTGGGCATAATCAGGGAAGCACTGGTGGATAATGAGGGGGCGTGGCACATACAAGGATCGAACGAGCAGGTCATGACAGCAGGTTTCAGCCTGTACTATAGCATAAAACAACACTAAATCATACACATTAACTGCTAGTCTCCCTGCACTTCATGTAGAAAATTTTAAACCTCGCTTTTCATAATATATAGTGGAACCTCGGTTCTCGAACTTAATCTGTTTCGGACTCTAGATGGAATCCTAAAAAGTTTGAATTCTGATAAAAAATTTTTTATAAGAAATAATGGAAAACCAATTAATTGGTTCCCGGCCCCACAAAATCCTAAATATGTTTTTTTAAAGCATTTAAACACAAAATGGTTTTGACAGACCTTGGCAAAACAGCATTCTCTCATTACGCAACATGGTCATGGAAACAAAAAAGTTCAAAAAGTTCTTAAATTGCTAACACTAATATCTTTAAAGAATTTTAAGATCATCATAAATAATACAGTGACTGAGCAATGTCAATGTTTTGCTTGAGAAGCCACTGTGCATAAAACAACTGCTCTTCTGTTTTACTGTTTTATTGTTTTTATTGTCATGTATATGTTTATGTTTTGTATGGCTGCTACCTTGGCCAGGTCTCTCTTGTAAATGAGATTTTATATCTCAATGGGACTTCCTGATAAAATAAAGGTAAATAAAATAAAATAAAAATGAACAGGATAAAACAAAAAGAGCATTTTTTTATTAATGGTTTACAAAATGATGAAGATCTTATCCCAACAATACCCCGGTCCTGCCCTGATGGTCCGCTGTTCTCGTGTGCCTCGCCCCCTCGTTAACATCGTGTAGGATCCCCATGTGATCAGCTGTTTATGGTTGTTGTCATTAGTCCTCTGTATTAAGTCTGCGTTTTAGTTTGTTTCCCCAGTCTCGTCATTTGGTGCGTTCAACTTGCTTACAGCGTTGGCCTAACGCATACTGATCCTGACATAATGCATTACGGTTAGATGCATTGCGACCTCTCACCCAGCTGCACAAACTGGAACTGCCACAGTGATGTCACATCTTTGCCCTTATTGGCTGAAAAGTTTAGTTACATGCATAACGTTGGTATCACAGGCAGTTCCGATGCGTAATCTGCTATGTTCGACTTCTGATATTCAGATGGAGTTCGAGGTCAAACTGATTTGTTTGACTTTTAAGAAATTTGAGTTCTAGTGAGTTCGAGAACCGAGGTACCACTGTAATTAGATTTTTTTTGTCTGGCACTGAAAAACGTTGTCACACGTTACCATATCACATGGTACAAAAACTTTGTAAGAGCAAGACGACTTAAGACAGATCGTACAGCACTTCTCAGCTGGCTGAAAAAACTGGAACTGCCATCGTGACGACACAACTTTGCCCTTATTGGCTGAAGAACGTGACATTTGTTTGACATTAGTATCTCAGGAAGTTCTGTTGCGTTATCTGCTATTTCTGCCAAATATCACGTAAAGCACTGAGAACTGGTTTTCAGTTAATTTACCTGGTAAAATAAAGTTTAAATAAATCACATAAATGCTCGAATAGTACATGTAAGGTACTGTAGTGGTTTATGTATTGTTAGTTACTGTAATGTTGCAGTGCTTTATTTGTCTAATTGTCCAGTCTGTGAAGAAGGCATTCAAGTAAGAATTGCATTGTAGTATGACTCATTTCCTGGTGCGTACCATTTATATTATGTCAGCGTTCACGGTTTGACTTCTGATATTCAGATCGAGTTCTAGGTGAAACTGGTTTGTTCAAAGAGATTATTTTGCCCCTGAGGCGCCCCCCAGTTTGGGAACCACTGGTGTAGGGGAAAATTTTATATTGCGGGGGAGGAAACAACTTAATAATTTAAATGAAAAGGTCTATTTTTTGAAGCTAAAATAAATTTTGGGGGGTACATGTCCCCCCCCAGGCCCTATGCTTCTGTAACCGCAAGTTAATGTACTTCAAGCTGAGCATTAAATGTTTTTTAAAATACTCCAGTTCTTCACCTCACAGCTATGTGTTTAACACATGGCTTGTTTTGCATAATCCTTACATTACAACCCAACTTATTATATATGTCCACAGTGTGACGGAAGACCCATTCCACTCCCCAGCCTGCAGGGAATTGCTGTACTCAACATACCAAGCTATGCTGGTGGAACTAACTTCTGGGGTGGCACCAAGGAGGATGATGTAATTACTGATCCCACAGTTTGTGTCTACATTTCTAGAAACTTAGCTCTATATTTTACAGTATCTTAAAAACTGAAATTTATTAATTGTAAATTGACATGAACTTTTATCATCAGTGATTTGAAGTATAGTGATCTCCTCTTTCTGTAAAATTTCATTTTTATTTTAAGATTACCTTTTTACTTTCATCTAACATTGACTATGAAGTAGTTCCAATATTTAATGCCATTCTTTTGCTATTCAGACATTCACTGCTCCTTCATTTGATGATAAGATCCTGGAAGTTGTCGCTGTGTTTGGCAGCATGCAGATGGCTGTATCACGAGTTATCAACCTCCAACACCATCGTATTGCACAGGTCAGTATACTGGTGGTTACAGCCAGCAGGTCTGCGGAAGCAAGGTGGATTGGTCTTATGTTCACTGGTCTCTGGTGCCCTCTTCAGTGCCGGACAGTGAAGATCACCATTCTTGGGGATGAGGGTGTTCCAGTTCAAGTGGATGGAGAGGCCTGGATACAGCCACCAGGTTACATCTGCATCATCCATAAGAACCGTACACAGACCCTTACCAGAGACAGGGTACGTATCATGCTACATACACGACTGACTCTTGAGACAGAAAATTAGTTAAATGACAATTATATGAATTTTGCATCTATCCTTCAGCATCAGTAGTACATTTAATACATTCTCTGACTTCTCCAGCTTTGTATATACCGATGCTTCTCACCCTATGATGAGGTTAAGTTCTGATGAAAATATAGTAAGTTAAATACAATTTGATTTGACACACTTGGGTGTTTAGTAGGCCTAATCTGCTTGGGCAAATATGGTTAGACACAGAAAAGGAACACTTTACGATATGTTGATAAACACTGTATAGGATGTTTGCAATTACCACAGAGGCTTGAAGTATGGCTGGGTGGCTGCTGTCATTACCTGGCAGCAGTAGAAAGTAGCAAGTGTGGCTACTAGTAGCAAGACTCTAAAAGGGAGTGGAAGACCAAGAAAAGTAACTGAAAAAGCTTGGAGGAGAATTACTCGAGAGCTAGGTAAGAATCCAAAACAAACAGTAGAGGACCTGAAATAGTATTTGTGAGCAAATGGAATACAGGTCTATATCTACACAGTGAAGTGCAGTCTGCACAAGTCTGGAATGTGTGGAAGAAAAATATTCAGGAAGCCATTGCTTACTTCCAGACACAATGCAGCACACGGGTATCTTAAAGGATATATGGACAAACCAGATGAATTTTGGACCAAGATGTGTTTTAACAAAGCCAAAGTTGAGTTATTTGGTCATAATTCACACAGGTGCATATGGTGAGAAAACAACAGTGCCCATGAGAAGAGGAACAAACATGGCAGAGGCTTGCTGATGTTTTGGGGGTGTATGCCTGCATCAGGCACTGGACCTCTGCACAAAGTGGAAGGAAAAATTAATGCAGGCCATTATAAACAGATTTAAATGCAAAGCCTCCTACAGGCAGAGGTGGACAAAGTACTTACATTCGTTACTTAAGTGAAAGTACGGATACCACTGGTCAAATATTACTCCAATACAAGTGAAAGTTGTGCAGTCAAATTTTTACTTAAGTACTAAAGTACTTGCTTTTAAAAAATACTTTAGTACTACTAAGTATTAAAAGTACATTTTCTCTCACCGCATTGTTGCATTATTGGCACAACACATACAATACCTAATGCCACTGAGTAGCTTGTGGAACTTCTAGAATAAGAAATTGGTAAAATGTTACAGAATAAAACACACCCTGAACTGACAAAGAAAACAGTCATTTATTTTTAACAAGTCATCAAGACAGTCTCAGTGTGGTCAAACTACTCAAACTCCTTATTTAGCATAAACAGAAGCTGGTTCTCAAAGTTGCACGAGCTGATTGTTGCCAGTCTTAGCCTAAAGATCAGTCCAGCTGCACTAAAAAGCTTCTCTCATACTGCTGAGGCAGGCAGGGCTGTGTTTAGCTTAACCGATAGTTTACATACAGCAGGATAAGCATTCAGCATAATCACACCTTCAGCTGCATATGTTAGATATGCATCTAACTGCTTGGTCGTCTCCTGTATCTGTGTATGCTTTATATTAGAGAAGAAATCCTCTTCATTAGAAGTAAATGAGGAGTTGTCAGCCAGCTGAAGACCCTCATTATGGTCAGGAAGAGGTATTTTTATCCATCCATCCATCTATCCATCCATTATCTTCCGCTTATCCAAGGTCGGGTCATGGGGGCAACAATCTCAGCAGGGTAACCCAGACTTCCCTCTCCCTGGCCACTTCATCCTACTCCTCCAGAGGAATCCCAAGGTGTTCCCAGGCCAGCTGAGAGACATAGTTCCTCGAGTGGGTCCTGGGCCTTCCACAGGGCCTCCTCCCATTGGGACATGCATCCAGGAGACATCCTTAACAGATTCCTGAGCCACCTCATCTGGCTCCTCTCAATGCACTGGAACAGGGGCTCTAATCTGACTCTCTCCCAAATGATCGAGCTCCTCACCCTCTCTCAAAGGGAGAGCCCAGCCACCCTGCGGAGGAAACTCAATTCGACTGCTTGTACTCGTGCCTCTTTCGGTGATTCTTTCGGTAGCTACCCATAGCTCATGACCATAGGTGAGGGTAGGAACGTAGATTGACTGGTAAATCAAGAGCTTTGCCTTTTAGCTCAGCTCTTTCTTCACCATGACAGATTAATGCAGCGCCCGCATCACTAGTGATGCCGCACCGATTCGCCTGTCAATCTCCCGCTCCATCATTCCCTCACTCGTGTACGAGATCCGAGATACTTAGACTATTGCACTTCAGGAAGGACCTCTTTTCCGACTCGGAGAGAGCACTCCAGCCTTTTCTGGCTGAGGACCATGGTCTCGGATTTAGAGGTGCTGATTTTCATCCCAGCTGCCTCACACATGGCTACAAACTGCTCCAGTAAGAGCCAAAGGTCATGGTCTGATGAGGCCAACAGAACCAGATCATCTGCAATAAGCAAAGACCAAATCCTAAGGTCACCAAACTGGACACCCTCAACACCCTGGCTGCACCTAGAAATCCTTTCCAGAAAAGTTATTAACAGAATCGGCGGAGTCCAACCCTCACCAGAAACTAGTCCGACTTACTGTCAACATGCGGATCAACTTCTGACCCAGGGAGCGAACAGCCCTTATAAGATAGCCCGGTACCTCATACTTCCAGAGCACTCCCCAAGGGATGTAGTCGAATGCTTTCTCCAAGTCTACAAAGCACATTTAGACTGGTTGGCCAAATTCCCACGCACCCTCCAGGACCCTGCCAGGAGTATAGATACACAACATCATGGTCTGATGATACAGTTTATATTGCAAGAGGAGAGGGCGCTGGCATTGAACTTTCATTGCTTCTCTCTGAATCTATAATTACTAATTTTCTGTTTTGGTTTTAGTTAAGTTTCATACTTTTTCTGAAAGTTTTTCCTTTCTCTACTGTTTTAACATTTGCCTTGGATTTTATGGATTTTATCAAGTTTTATCAAGTTTTTGCTGTCTACTCACGTGTTGCCCAGATATACTGTTTTCCTGTCTATGTCACGATCCAACAGGAAGCAGGTGATGGAAGCCGTGAATATGCACAAAAGGGATTAATTGCTGGCGTAACACACTTCAAGACACGTAATGTTAAAAACTGGACTGGGGAAACAAACGGAAACGAGGAGTAAATACACTGGAATAATGACAACAATCAGAAACAGCTGTTAGCACTGGGAATCCATGTGAGGTTTAACGAGGGGGGCATGGCACAGGAGGATCAGCACGATCGGGGTGTGACAGTCTGTTTTGGATTTTACAGATTTTATCAAGTTTTTTCTGTCTATTCACCTGTTGCCCAGATATACTGTTTTATTGTCTGCTTTGGATTTTACGGATTTTGGATTTTAGTTCAGTATGCCGTTCAGCTATTCCAGCTCACAACTCCGCTGACTTAATAATCCCTCAGACACTCCTGGAATTAACATCCCCATCATTAAAGAACTTGGACTCCTTCGCCGTCCTCATTATATTTATAGAGGCTTCGGTCGAAAGTTAATTTTTCATAACCAGCCAAAGTGCTCTGCTACCAACATTCCATCTTTCTGGTCACCTGTTGCATGTCTGAATCATCATCAGAGCACCGTCGCTCCAACTACTATCAACACTTCAAGTATCGCCAGATCTCTGCACTCCAGCATGGGAATCACCCGATAGAGAGAAACACCGCAAGATCCTCACATCCCCGGCTGGATATATTTTCTGAAGTAGACTCTGCATGGATTCTCTGAGTGGATTTTAATGTTCTGTGACCTGTACAGAGATTTACTGCACAATCATTGGTTAAATTTGATCTGTTCAGCTCTCAGTCCATCAGCAATAAATCCAAACTGATTGAAGAACACATCAGGGAGAAAGTACTTGACTTGTGTTTGACAGAAACCTGGCACTAGTCAGAGGTTTAGTTTGCCCTAAATGGAGCCTGTCCACCTGGCTACAGTTACTTGGAGGCAGCTCGCAGGACTGGGTGTGGTGGTGACCCAGCTATCATCCACTGTCAGGACCTGGGGTTGTCCCCTATTTCGATAACTGCAACATCTTCCTGCGAGTGGCTTGCATTTGAATGTAAGCCCCCTTTTCCCATGACTGTTCTCCTTATCTAACAACCTCCAAAACCCAACTCTGCCTTTATCCCAGAAATGTCTGATCTTCTCTCAACACTTTGTACTACCTCTGCTAACATCATAATCCTAGGAGATATAAATATTCATGTTGACAATCCCATAGGTTATCTCATTGCTGATTTCCTTGAGCTGCTAGATTCCCTCATCCTACAACAACATGTTGATGTCCCCATACATTCCAGGGGTCACACACTTGACTTTTTAAACTCTGCCGCCCTTAGTAACATACAGGTATATGATCCTGGTATTTCATACCAATTAGCGTCAATGGAGCTGCCTTTTCTCTCCCCCAGGACTAAACCAAAATGACAGATCCATTTCAGAAATCTGAAGAACATCAATGCGGATGCCCTGGCCCTGGACCTTAAATTTCTCTCCTTTCGACCCTACCAGCTCCATCTCTGTTGCTGACCTCTTGGATTTATACAACTACTTCCTGAGCAGTCTCCTGGACTTCCATGCCCCCTTAACATTTAGGTTCATCTCAGTCTAGTGCTCAGCACCTTGGTACACCTGCGAGCTGCAAAAAATTAAGACGGCTGGGCGTGTCCTTGAGCGGTGGCTCAAGGCCTCTGGGCTGACTGTCCACAAACAGGCTTACAGCGAACACAAGAGGGCGTATGCAGAAGCTCTGAAGGTTGCACGGTCCAGGTTCTATTCCGCCATCTTCAGCGACAGCTCTAGGAACTCAAAAAAACTTTCTTCAACTATAAATCACCTTCTCAAACCTCCTTCACCTGCCCACTCTGAGGCCATCAAGGAAAAGTGCAACATGCGCATCAATTTCTTCAAACAAGAAGTTGATATTATCAGCTCACACCTCTCCACCATGGATGTTCTACCTCCTCCAACTGTCAACCTACTGTCTGATACTGTCCAGCCCCTTTGCTCCTTCTCTGCTGCCACACAGGAAGAGGTGGAGGACGTTATCAGGAAAATGAAACTGGCTACCAGTTCCCTGAACCCTTTCCCTTCAGCACTGCTGAAGGCCAACATCTCTGCGGTCTTTCCACTCATCACCAGGATCATAAACCACTCCCTCCTGGCTGGCTATATTCCTACTGCATTAGAATTTAGAATTAGAATTTAGTGATCAGTGGTCATTGTCAACACACCACAGCACACAGTGCACAAAAACGAAATGTGACCTCTGCATTTGACCCATATGTGACTTTCGTGACATAGCAGGGGGCAGCTAATTCAGTGCCCGGGGAGCAGTGCTTGGGGACGGTACCTTGCTCAGGGTACCTCAGTGGTGACTGGCTGGTGGGGGATTTGAACCTGCAATCATTCAATTACAAGTGCGCTTCCCTAACCATCAAGCCACCACTGCCGTCATCTACTGAAAAAAAACACCCTGGATCCTGAAGTTTTTACCAACTATAGGCCCATCTCCAATCTTCCATTTCTCTCTAACATTCTGGAAAAAACAGTTGCAGCACAACTTCATGATCACCTCAAACATCAGGGGGCAGTGTGTGGCTCAGTGAGCTAAGCCTGTGTGCCTGTAATCACAAGGTTGCCAGTTCAAACCCAGCCTCAGCATGTCTGCGGGTCCTTGAACAAGACCTTTAACCCCCAGCTCTTTGGGCACCCCAACAGGTGCACCCTATGAGGGACAATTAAGGGTTCATTATAAACTGAATAACCTGTTCGAAAAGTTTCAGTCTGGTTTCTGCCATGGCCATAGCACCAAAACAGTCAGGGTCACCAATAACCTTCTGATCCTGGTTCCCATTCTCTATTCATCCTCTTTGACCTGACAACTGCTTTTGACACAATAAACCACAACATCCTCCTTTACTGCCTGCAATACACCATTGGACTCTCAATCTGTAAATCTTCACCACAGGTTCACATCATACCTGACCAGCATAACTGAGCATGTCACCCTGGGCAGCACAAAATCTCACACCCACCCTCCACCCTGTCCCACAGGGCTCTGTGCTAGGACCCATCCTTTTCACCATATACATGCTCCACCAGTATCACTTTCTCTGGCCAAAACCCTTTCCACATCTGTCACTAATTTGGGTGTTAAAATGTACCCTCAACTTACCTTTGACACATCAAACACCTCTGTAAGTCATCATCACAGGATCCTGATGATGGTGCAAAAGCATGACCACAGCACCCCCATCCTGAAATCTCTTCCCTGGCTCCCTGTTCCACTCAGAATAGAGTACAAGGTCTCCCTCCTCACCCATCATTGCATCTATGGACATGCCCCCCTTTACTTACAACAACTCACCCCCCATACCTCCTCACGCACCCTCTGCTCTGTACACACCCTAGTCCCCAGAACCATGCTCCGCTGAGACTGTGGAGTGATCGCGCTGAGGCTGTGGAGTGCCCTCCCAGACTACTTGAGAGCCCCACAGTCGACTGATGCTTTAAAATGAAACCTCATCTTTTTAGAAACACATTTTGTTAAAGTATTTTATAGATGCTCCTGTTTTATTACTTTATTTTTACTCTGTAGCACTTTGAGATTGCTAAAATATGTGCAATACAAGTAAAAATTATAATAATTATTATTATTATTATTTTTATTATTAGAGCTGTTCCACGGCCAGGGTGAAAACCACACTGCTCCTCCTGAATCTGAGGTTTGACTATCCGACGGACCCTCCTATCCAGCACCCCCGATTAGACCTTACCAGGGAGGGTGAGGAGTGTGATCCCCTATAGTTGGTATCCCCGGTCTGCAAATCCAGAGGCCCCCTATGTCCACATGATGCTGCAAATGCGTGTCAACCAAGACAGCCCCGCAGTACCCAAGGATTCTCCGAAGAGACACAGTACTAAAGGAATCCAGTCTTCAAGTCAGCTCACTGGGTAGTATCTATGTCGCACAGCCATGCAGCAAGACAGGGAACACCAGGACTCTTCTTGCAAAGATATCGGGATATGTGGGCAGTGGTGGCCTAAAGGTTATGGAAGTGCACTTGTATTTGAAATATTGCAGGTTCGACTCACTGACTAGCAAGGCACCACTGAGGTACCCAAAGCAAGGTATCACCCCCAAGAACTACTCCCTGAGTGTGGAATTAGCTGTCCCCTGCTGCCCCATATGGGTTAAATGCATAGGACATTTCATTGTTGTGCACTGTATCCTGTGGAGTGTCAACACTGATCACTAAATTCTAATTTAGGAGTTCCACACACCCCATTCCGGCGACATCATCCCCCCCCCCCCCATGCTATTCCAATCTGTGTGCTGGCTATGACGTCCAGCAACTTTGGGGAGGATTTCACAAAGTCTCAGGATATTACACAGCACCACTTGATCAACTGAGTCGAACATTTTACAAAAATTGACAGGCTGCAAGAACCTCTGCTGATATTCTCGCTGAGAACCCTCAGTGCAAGGATACAGTCAATGGTAGACTTCTTAGACTGCTCTGGTCACTGAAAGACAAGCAAGTAATCACAGATCCTGTTAAGAATAGCCATAGTAAGAACCTTACGTGGTGCTGAAAGCAGTGTTTTCCACCTGTAGTCAATCCAGGAGATAACCCTTGCCTTTCCAGGTTCTCCAATCAAGTGGAGTAACGACTGACTCCCAAATGGAAACAAAGATTGCCTGCAATGCCAGGAGGCTATCCAGGCCCAAAGAAGTTCACCCTGGATACCACAGATCCCTGTGACCTTCCCTACCACCAGCTGATTCACCACCCATGCAATTTAAGTGAGATTGGGTGGTTCACAGCTGATTGGAGGATCAGGTGCAAGAACCATAGATCCAGAGATGTCCGTCATCCAAGCTGAAGGGTCAGCTTTAAACAACTGCTCAAAATAGCTGACTAAGCTGTCCTTCTCAGTTCCTGGTACAGGTTGGTAATGCAGGTAGCCTACTGGATCTAAGCTGAATCTTCAGAGTAGCAACAATAAGTCTTTAGTCAGAATTCACAAATTGGGCACTTCTGTAGACCCTGCAGTTCTGCAGTAGCCTCCAGCATCTGCCCCCAAGAAGGTGATTGATCTTCTTTACTGCACCACCAGTATTGGAGTACCAAGTCCAACAATCTCATAATGTGCTTGTTGAAAGGAATATCAGACACAGAAGGAGCTGATCCGCTACAGCAACAACTACTCCCCGAGTATTGCAGCCATCAGACCGACAAGACCAAAAGTAGGTATACCCAACTACATAAATCCGGCCACTCTCTGGTCTATGTACCATAGAGAGTGCTGCCACGAAAACGTGGAGTTTACAAAGTTTACCCAACAGAAGAGGAAGATGGTCATCTTTCTGGAGGGACGGATGGGTCACCTCAAACTGGGACCTAAGTGCCGCCATACAGCAGACGATGCCTCAGCACTACACCAGCCCCGATCCTCAACAGGCCTGACCTATTAGTTCTCTGACTGTTTCGACTTGTCTGGGGACTGTTTCCTCTTCATGGGGTGTACAGCCTTCCTTTGGGTGGCTGCAACAAAGCTACTCCCCTGGACAGCAGAAGAGTATCATGCTTATTTAAATCGAGCATGTGTGAGTTGTTTTATGGTGGCTGGAGTACCACTCCCAGCACTAACCCCGAAAAAGACATATAACACAATGCAAGAGGCAACTATGGAATGGTTTTTAAAAAAATGAAGTGAAAGATTTACCATGGCCTTCCCAGCCTCCAGACTTAAATATAATAGAAAACACGTGGATAAATTTGAATTTATGTGGAAGACAACTAAGCAATCTGGTACACTTTGAATAAATGCCAGGAAGAATAGGCTAAGGCACTTGAGAGAATATAAAAGCTTCTCAGCTGCTAACCAAAGAGGTTCCAGGAGCAAAGGGAGGACATACACAGTATTAGAAAACATTTCACAAAAGGGGGGTGCCAACTTTGGGACTGATATTAGTTTCACATTTTCTTTTTATTTACTTTATTACCATTTCTGTGACATTTGATGTTGCAGGAACAATTATAAAAACTGACCGCATCAAATATTTTGCTGATGAAAATATATTTCTGCATTATACTTCTGTTGTCATTTCAAAGGGGTGTAAACATTTTCACTTAGCTGTGTGCTTGTGTATGTATGTGTGTGTGTGTGGGGGGGTGTGTGTGTGTGTGTGTGTGCATATACACAGATATACATACAACCCCAATTCCAAAAAAGTTGGGACGTTGAGCAAATTGTAAACAATGACAATATGCAATGATATAGAAATCTCATAAAAACTCACATTTTATTCACAAGAGGATATATATGTAGGAATTTAACAGCTCAAATGGGGGTGGTTTTCCACCAATGTTCAGGGGAATTGATTGTGTATAAATTTTTGATTAATTCACACACAATTAAATATGGAATATAAGGTTTGAGTTGTTGCTCCAATATTAAAATCTTTATATTGGTC
>JAABNY020000035.1:18876810-18890988 GCA_015164015.2 Brevimyrus niger
TTGCGTTGAGAGACCAGTTGATCAAATCCATAATGTCCGTAGTTTTGAAGAGCAGGGCTGAGAGAGTCTCCCAAGTACAGAATAAGACAGTATACTGGACGAGACGAGAGGAGCAAAAGCAGGGAAGATAAGGGAAGGGAGAGAAGTGCGTCCGCCTCCGCTGAGAGCCAAGAGAGAGAGTTGTAGTGCAGTTGTGTGTTTTGAGTAATGGCATCCACAATATGTATTTTTTTTTGCAGAGAGTCTTGGACATAGATGGAGCTGCTCAGCCTCCTGAATTTACTTACATCTACGAGGCTGGATTCAACCTTAGCAATAATAGATGATGGGGATGTAATACAATTGGCCAAAAAGCGATTGTGCACATCCCAGGGCAGCACGGGGGAAATATCACATTGTGTGCCGCCATAAGCCTTCAAGGGCTACTGCACCATCATTTCTAATTGGGTCCCTATTATGTGCAAGACATAATCACTTTTCTAGAGGCACTTCATAATGCAGTTGTACAGGACAGACCAGGGCAGCCCTGGTTTGTTGTCTGGGATAATCTTAGTTTCGGAAGATTGCTGTCCGGAAGTGGTTCACCAAACATGACCAATTTGAAGTTCTTTATTTTCCCCCTTACTTGCCATTTCTCACCCTATAGAAGAGTTTTTTTTCTGCTTAGAGATGGCACATATACCCGTATGACCGCCATCCGCATGCCTGCATGCCCCTTCTGTAGGCAATGGAACAGGCCTGTGGATACATTGAGGTAAGGTCAATCCATAGATGGATTCGGCACACAAGGGGATATTTTCCCCGATGGTTAACAAGAGAAGACATTGCTTGACATGTTGATGGGATCCTGTGGCCAGACATCAACAGATGGCAGGATCCATAAGCCCACTTGTGCACAATTGTGTTTTTCTGTGTTTACAGCAGTGTATTGATTTATTTTTGCTCTAACTGAATTTACTGTACTGTACACTACTGTAATGTACACTATTGAGTATTTCATTTTTTGTTGTTCTGAAAATGTGCCTACTGTAGAACTGAATAAAAACAGTCCAAACGAAAGCCTGCAGTGTGTTATATAAAGTAAACTAATGTGTTGCTGCTGATCTGAAAGTATATTTATATGATGCAAGTGGGTATCATTTTGTCATTAAAGTGACATTTTGATAAATGATTGTTAGGTTTTGATAGCAGAGTTTCAATTTGACATAGACGTGATTGGTTTATTTCCCAGTGGTGTGTCTTATTTGCTTGTGCGTATAGTTTTAACACCATGAGCCAAGTTTTGCAAAATGTGTTAAAGCAACGGGCAAAAACTGTAGCTTGTTTCATCCTTATGTTGTTGCGTTGCAGGACACGGTCAATTGTTAACAGACTTACTGGTTATTCCCTCAAAATGCATGTTGTCTTCTATAATTCGCTGCTGTATTTCATACAGTCGAATTTCATTATTTTGACGGACCACATCCAAATTAAGTATCTCCTGGTGTTGTGAGAACATGCTTGTTCTTCCACCCTCATGTGTCCGTCTTTCAATTCTAAAAAAAATCCATTTAGTTATATAACCCTTGCAATGTTTCAACCAAGCAGTTGAGCATAAAAAGAGTACTCAACTGGTTGGTTGAAACAAAATCCTGGTCTGGATTTATACTCTCTGGACTTGAAATCTCCACCTCTGCTGATAATGATTGATCAATTCATTAAACAGCAATACATGTCCATGTATTCATATTTATTAAGGCATCCCTTTGTTCTTGGTCAACTTGTGTTCTTATAGCACCACAAAACTGTCTCTGTTTTGTAGTGAGGCAAACTAACATCCAAAGGCACTTTAGGTTAACCCCTAAATTAAGCTGTTCAGCCAGTTAATTCTGTTTAATGTAAAGATAGTCTTATTTAAACAATTAAGGAATTACCAGTTACCAGAAAGTACCCAAAATCTAACTTTTACTCACTTCATATTAGCCACACATATTCCACTGTAATTTTCATAAAAACACAAAATAACATTTTTAAGATTTCAGTTTAGTTTTCAGTAATATTCTGCTCATACTGCAGTACTGTGTCTTTTATCCAGGACAGGTAATTGTCAAGTTTGGTGTAAACACCATATTTGCCCTTGGCAGCACACATCTCTCCCCAGCTTACCACACCTGTAAGGTACCAGGTGTCCTGGTGTTTGGACACAAAAGGACCACCACTATCACCACTGCAGGCATCCATGGGCGCTTCATCATATCCAGCACAGAACATATTGTCTGTAATCACCTGGTCAGTGGACAAAATGCACTTCTTCTGATCCACAACTGGGAGCTCTACCTTGCGCAAGAAACGGGAAGATCTTCCCATGTACTGGGTAGCCCCCCACCCAGTGACAGTGCCCATTTTATTCTCCTTAAGGAGCAGTTGTGCCAGGTGTGTGTTAGGAAGACATGCAGGTGTGGCAAAGGGCCCCAGTTGCACTGACTTGGCCAAGTAGAGTAGGGCTATGTCGCTGTCAAATGTAAACTCATGGAAGTGAGGGTGCAGAATTAAAATTTTAACTCGGATCATTTGCTCATCTTGGTCTAGTCGCATCTTGTCAAATTCCCCTAGGTACAAGAGAGGTCAATATTAAAAAAATAATGTATATAGAATGCTTCGTATAATAATTTAACATTTTTAAATTTTCAACTAATATGAAAATTTTATATAAGTATAAACCCGACTGTCAAACTCACTATTACTGTATAGTTGCAGACTGCATACTTAGTATTTGTGCACATACAATGGATTGTAAAACACCACATTAGAATTCTAGGCACTGCAGATTCAAATATCTCACCAATGGTCACATGATGAGGAGTTTCCTGGAAGCAGTGGGCCGCACTAATAACCCAGCGTGGCATAATCAGAGTGCCGCCACAAAACCCAAAGCCATCTTCCTTGTGAATAAGAACCTGTAAATTAAAAATTTGCATACATTGGCATCACATTTTCTTTTTTTTCAATAAAACAATTAATTAGTTGGCATAATTTCACATAAGCAGCATCACACAGCACAGTGAAAAAATTAAAACCTTGCTCAGTAACTGACCTGGTGTTAGAGCTTTTAGTCAGTGTCCCTACAAATTCTACTTTCAATTTTATTGTTAGACTATAAGGCCCTCTTACTCACACTGCCTTTTTCAGATTTAAGATGAGTTGTAAAAAAAAATCCAGAAATTCAATAAACTACTGTTACGTGAATATTAAGACTTGATCAGTGAAATCTATATTCACCAACTGAAAATTTTTTTTTTATGTAACATAAAATATGTAGCAAGTAGCAGAAAATGTAAAAACCAACTGAATTAAAAAAAAATTAAAGTATACATTCTATTTGCATACTTGGCTTCTGAATTTGCTGTTCTTAAATATGTCATACCTGCCATGGACTCCCACCCTGTCTTTCAAGCTGTCCTCCAACAATGCGTGCATTCTTATCAAATGCCTCTGATAACTCATCTTCAATGCTGTCTCTGGAACCCTTGCTGGTGGAATTACACTTCTGATCGGTAGAATTATGAAAGGACATTTTCTTAGGATTCGTAGAGTTATTAAAAGTTGATGGAAATGGTTGAGTTTCATTCCGTAAGAAGACATCCTCCAGGACAGATCGCTGGACAGAATTCCCTTGCCATTGTTTCCCACAGGGGAATGGCACTGGGATGACAATGTGGTAAGTACACATAACTATATCTACAACAGAGCAGTATAAATAAAGGAATGTGCTAAATAAATCTCCATGCGATAAAATAGACAGAAGCATGCAATGATATAATGTTGATATTTTAAACTGATAAATTTACTAAGCTTATTTTATTAATTAGAATTCCTAGCTCATATTTTACTCTTTGTATTTGTACTACTTGCTTGAACATTCTTATTCATCTAAATATAGTTGCATATATGAAATAATGGCTGACCTTGTTTTAGAAAACTAGAGTTAAAACTAGAGTTTAATGTTATACTGCAAAATGTGATGTTATGGTCTATTATTTTTATGATCTGCATAAAACTATTACATATCCTTAGAACACTTTGAACAAAGATGCACACTGGGAGCTTTCCTTTACCTGCTTCTTTGCAGGTCTTTCCATCCTCCTGCAGATGATATCCTTCTGCACAGCTACACCTCACACCAGTAGTACGCTCTATGTCAGTGCAGTACTGCAGGCACCCCCCATTTTTGTACTGGCACTCAAACACCTCTAGGAGACAGAAATGCCATATAAGTATTATTGGCCTTGCCTATTCAACAACCAGGGTACTTCAGGTCCAAGCTATGCCTCACCTGTCTCACATGTCTTTCCATCATAGCGAGGTGGGCAGAGGCACAAAAAGCCATGCTGGTCAACTGAACATATCCCTCCATTCAAACAAGGGTTTCTCTGACAGGAGTTCAGATCTGAATCACATATACATAGAGTAAATCTTTTAAGCTGTTGCTCATCTGAATCAAAAAACTATTGGTATTTCATTCACATGTAAGGTCAAGTTGGGGAGCATGCCTTTGGTACAGCGCTTTGCTGCACCCATCCCCAGCACAGGACAAAAAACCTTGGGATCCCGGTTTACAGCCCCCCAGGCCAACATGCCATTCAGTCCCACTCCGGAAATGGCCATTCATCTGTCGCAGCCAGGTGTTACGTGGACGTCCCTTTGGCCTGGCCCAGCTGCTTGGGTCCTCATCAATGAGGATCCTGCAAGCCAGATCACTCTCAGGGAATTGCACCATGTTAATGTTGTAACTGATGCTTTCTCACAATGCAGGTAATGTGCTTCATTTGGGACTCCCTGAGAAACTGCTGGTTCAACATAAAGTCAAACTAGCAGTACTCAAAGATTCTCTGAAAAGATATAGTACCAAAGGAGTCCAATCTTTGTCTCGGGTTACTGGAGAGTGTCAATGTCTCGTAGCCATACAGTAAAACACGGAGCACCAGGACTCTAAAGCCTGGGACCTTCATCCTCTTACAAAGATATTTGGAGTCCCACACGCCTCTTTCCAGTGACCTTATCACCCCCCATGTTCTCCCAATCCATCTACTGACTTTATAAAGATGAGTCCCCAGAGATATGAATGTCACTATCGAGGTAAGTGAGTCTCTCAACTAGGACACTGTTGTGGAATCAGATGCAAAGTGAATTTAATACAAAAAGAAGGCTGTTTGTAGTCCAGGTTGCATATTTGCGAACATAACACAAAAAAAAAAACAAAGCAGCAGACTGGATCATTGTCGTGGGGCGGGCTGGGGTCAGGCAATATGCGGAGTCGATCTTGGGGCCGGGCAGAGCTCATAGTCAGGGTACAGGTGGGGGTCAGGCGATTAACTTCAGGCATCAAAGGGGCTAAACAGAAACTCGGGGTCAAAAAGGCAGAACACAGGTCAGAGAACTTGGAGAGACAGAAAATGGAAAACAAACTCGGAGAAAACTTTAGAAGATTTCGCATGAGAGTGCAAGATCCAATGGTTAAAATGGTCTCCCTAAATTAGAAATAATTTGCGACAGCTTGCGGTAGGTGGTTGCACTGAAAACCGGAGAAACCGGTCAACCCGGTATAGCACGGCGAAGCTGACAGGTTGTTAAAACGGAGGAAGGTGGATCAAGGAATCCCCGGAGGCGTGATCTTCCTAATGTCAGTTGGGGATCCCTGGGGTTCATCCGTGACAGTTCAGTCTCTCAAGAGCCCCAATCGGAGCTTCCAATGACTTCCTGAAGATCAGAGCATCATTAGCAAAGTCATGATCAGTGGATCTTTCTTTATCGAGAGATGCCCCACAGCTACTGGACCCCATGACCCTGCCCAGCACCCAGTCCATGCAAGCATTGAACAGAGTAGTAATAAGAACACACCCTTAATGACCCCCAGAATCAACTGGGATGAACACAGTGGTTCTGTCTCTACTCTGCACAGCACTCAGAGTACCAGTGTACAGGCAAGCCACTTTAGGGGGATTCTGCAAAGTCTCAGGATGTTCCACAGGGCAGTTTGATCAACTGAGTAAAACACTTTTAGAAAATTGACAAAGGCTGCAAAAAAACTCTGCCAATATTTGAGTTTGCACTTGGTGAGAACCCTCAGTGTCAGGATGCGGTTGATGGTAGACTTCTTAGGCATAAAGCCAAACTGCACTTGTCACTGATAGGTGAGCAAGAGATCATGAATCCTGTTGAGAATGACCGTAGCAAGGACCTTATCGGGCACTGAGAGCAGTGTTATCCCCCTGTAGCCACAATCCAGGTGATCCCCCTTTTCTTTCCAGATAGGGATAAGAAGTCTCATTTTCCAGGCAGTTGAAATGACACCCGTCACCCAAATGGAAGCAAAGTTTGCTTGCCAGGAGGACAGCCTTACCACCAGCCTGGGGAAGTTCACCCCAGACACCACAGATCCCTGTGGCCTTCCCTACCCCCAGCTGGTTCACTACCTGTGCAATCTCAGCCAGGGTAGTTCACAGCTAATCAAAGAATCAGTCTTAAGAATTTTGGACTCAGAGAATTGGAGAGTTCTCTTGGTCCATTTAATTCACAAAACAAATTATTTGGAAAATCCAAACAGTGTAATACTGAACGAGATACTCAGAATGTCAAATTATAGATTTACGTATACTTACTTTTGTATCGATACCAAAATTCCATCTGTAAAAGAATTACATAGATTTTAAAAAGAGAAAATTAGGATATATAGTTATCACAATTTTAGAAATGATCCCCAGTAGTATCTGAAAAATCATAATCTTACAAATAAGATCTTATAAAAAATTTTAATTGTGCATGTTTGTTTTTAATACATGACAACGTGTATAACCCGGGTTGAACCAATGTCATCTATAATTGAACAAACTTGGACTGATGTCTTCTACAAACTAGTTTTTATATTAACAGCCAGCTGCATAAGGCACTGCTCACCATATACAGAGTCATATGGTAGTAATGATAATACATGTAATTATTCTCACTTTTCAAGGATTCAATGGTTTTATTTGTCACTTGCAAGGTGCACAATCGGACTATATCCTCCAATAAAATTATGCTGTAAAAAATTAATAGACCAGAGATATGCAAAATAGATCAAATAAAGTGTGACATGGACATAGTTAAGGAAGGAATATAAATTTGATGTGTAATCAAGTACTAAGCATTCTAATGGCTTGGGGGTAGAAGCTCCTTCTAAGCCTCTCGGTTTTCACTGAAACAGCAGAAGCACTTACCAGACCTGGTAAAAAGGTAATTGAGTTTTGAGTGTGTGTCTGCTGATTTTGGCAATTATGCTCCTGCATTGTCTGAGGTATACATCCAGCAGGAAGGGCAGATCAGCCTTACAGATGCATTTGGCTGAACGTACCACCCTCTGCAGAGTTTTATGGTTCAGTGCAGAGCAATAATGTAACCAGGATGTGCTCCAATAGTGAGGATACTCTCTAAATGTTTCCCAGTAAAAGGTTCTTGAACCTCCTCACCATCCTAAGATCATACAGCTGATTTTTGGCCTTAGGTGTCCGAATCTGTACATATAGGCTGTTCACCTTCTCAACTGGGGTATCTTTTTTAGGATAAGGCGTAAATATACCAGACTACTTAGTCCGCCACCATCACCTTATGACCCTATTTTAACAATCTAAACTGCATGATCATGTACACTTGTTTTTTTAGGCTGTAGTCAACCCACTTTTAGTAGTTTAATAGTGGAAAAATAGTCCCTGTGCCAGGTCCAAAATGATTTTATTAAGTCTCCTAATTAGTCATGGGTGTGTTTGCGGTGTAACATGCCTTAAACCAATCAGAGTGTGATATCTCAATCCCTTAAAGAGTCAGGTGCGCTTGCACCTGGGTGAATTACTGTAATTACAATGGATTTGCCATGTAGTAAAAGGAACGATTTTCTGCAGAGGAAATGGATCTGCTCTTGCAGGACAAATTTTAATTTCTGAATGCAAGAGCAGATGGGAAGTGTCTGGTAAGTTTACGTGAGCAGGAAAAATAATTTAAATAAAAAAGTATTGCTGAAGTATGTTTTATGTTATTTTATCAAACTTATTTATGATTGTAAGTAAACAAAAAGTTAAATATTTTTTTTCACAGAATAATAAAATAGACCACTATGCCTAATTAGATTTTTACAAAGTCAGTTTATCCTGAAACTTTTGGAAGGACATTAGCATTTTTGAAAGTCCCTCAGCTAAATAAAATATGGAAGCTAGCACTACCTTGGCTACTGAAATAATACAGGTCATGATTCGATCTATCAGCCTACATCAGAATGCAATTGATGGCAAACTTAACAGCATTGTATCTTTGCTCTCTTTGAAATGCTTACAATGGATTTAATAAAGGCTTGATGAGGCTGAGAACAGGATCTCGGCAGCTGAAGACTCGTCATTGGCACAGGCTAACCATCTTAGTGCCCTTGAGAAAACAATCAGTGAGCTTTAATGTAAAGTAGACTTGGAACTTGGAACTTGGAAAATAGGGACAGTCACAACAATCGAACGATAGATTTGCATGCTCAGACAGAGAAACACCTTGTTCAGTCTCTTGAAAGTTCCAGTCAGGTAGAAAGATTATATGGAAGCGGCATGAATTTGACCCTGTTAGAAAGACTCACATGTACTGTGGTTTTGCTTACCCAGCTTGGCTGAGATGCCTTTACCGAGGGAAGTCACACCTGTTTGATGATCCCTAACTTGCAGAATTGTTTCTCACAGACATCCAGGAGTAAAAGTTCTGTGTTCATGCACCAGATGGAATAAGCAACATAAACGTCTTTCTTTTTCACTGGTCTGACGGTGTTACAGTAATATCATATTTATGTTCTCATTGCAAAATGACTATCTGCACAAGATGGACACTAGTAGTAACTACTACCTTTTTGTTTGCTTGTTGTGGTTTATTTGATGGCAACTTACTGGGATCTCACCAAACGTTTTTGTGAAATTTGTTCAGTATTGAGGTGCTACTGATTTCTGATTATGTTGAGGTGCTATTGGGTATGTTGAGGGGGTTCTGATTGTTTTGTTCTCTTTATGTAGGAATTGGTATCTTTAATGAGCTTCATTTTGGGGGCAAGCTACAGATACAATCAGATCACTCTCTGGTCAAAGGTATAATTTATATTGTGATTTTTATTAATGGCTATTTTGGTAACTAATTTGTCACTCCAGTGAACACGTCTGCACTGCTCTGGATTCCAGAGTTTGTAGCTATTGACTTCTGCACACTGTGTACCTCAGCATGCGTTGTCCCCGCTCTGTGATTTTATGTGCCCTACCACTTTGTGGCTGAGTTGCTGTTGTTCCCAATTGCTTCCACTCTATTATAATATCACTAACAGTTAACTATGGAATATTTAGTAGCAAGGAAATTTCACAAATGGACTTTATATTTTATTTAAGTAGCATCCTATCACAGTACCGTGCTTGAATTCACTGAGCTCCTGAGAGTGACCCATTCTTTTGCAAATGTTTGTAGAAGCAATCTGCATGCCTATGTGCTTGATTTTATACACCTGTGGCTATGAAAGTGATTGAACACCTGAATTCAATGATTTGGAGGGGTGTCCCAATACACTTGGTAATATAATCTCCCATTAAAATCTAGTGACATATGTGCTCTACACTCTATGACTGCCTTTCAGAGATCAAAACTTTGATAGCTCATAATGTTTTTCTCTTAAATTAGTAAAAAATATAGTTTTTTATATTTAGTCAAACCTTCTTGGCAAAGCTTGGTTAGCTGGCCATATGTTAAACCATGGGCAAAAAATATTGGAGTAATTTTTTATGCAGAATTGAAGTTTCATAGACAAATAAACTTGGTGGTTGAAAGCTTTTTTTCAACTGAAGAAGATAGCTAAATTTAATCCTTTCCTCTCTTATGATCCTGAGAAAGTTATTCATGCTTTTATTTCTTTGTGCATAGACAATTGTATTGCTTTGTACATGGGAGTCAGTCAGTCAGTGTTGTCCCATCTCCAGCTTACAGAATGCTGCTATTAGATCTACTGCACTTTCAATTCTCAGTCAGAACCTTGAGCTCCATTTCTGATCAGTTACTTCTGTACAGTCCCATGATTTTGTTAAAAAAATCTAAGCGTAACTCTGCTGCTCCAACCATTTGGAGTAGTTTTCCATTGCAAATTAGCTCAGCTCTATCAATCACAGTTTTTAAATCCAAATTAAAGACTCGAGTGCATCGTCGGCGACGCAGTGTACTTTTCACGTCTATTTCCGTTTATATCTCGCTGACCACCACCTAAGCTTTCTCTCTCTCTCTCTTTTTTTAAAACTTGGATCTTTGACACGGGGCGAAAGTGTAGCTTGACGATAACCCGTCGCATAATCTAACTGTATGAGAAGGAAACTTCAGTACCCAATTTTTTTAACGAAGCATTGATTTCTGTCACAATCTAAGAAACAGATTCATTATAGGCGATTTTAATTTTCCTAGGGAAAAGGTAAGGTAAATCCACTAAAAGATCGGCCTCTCTCTTTGCCTCCACCTCCGTGTCCCACAATTCAAAAGTATTTTTGGGGTATGTAATATTTCGCCACGTGTACATACATGATTTCAGCCAGTGCTGCTTCATAAGGCCCCCGTAGCTTTATAAATCGCGACAGCATCACGGTGTAATCCGAACTCTGGTTATTGGGTAAGATGGAAAAAATAAGAGTTTGACAACAGCGTGAGGTAAAAAGACGGGCGATAATCCGTTTTGTTTTTTTCTTTTAAAATTAAATCTGTATCAAGTCTGACCGCGATATCCACGAATTGACCCTCGAGGGCCAACCCTGCCAATGTACTAAAATCCACTTTTTCCCTTTTTTGTCCGTCTTTGAACCTATACCCTTGGCGTCTCGGAGATATTTTGACTTTCTGCAGCTCCGCTTCATAGAATATGCACTGAAGTATTTCACCGCGCACGTCCCTCAATTTATACAGCGCCAGCGATCTGGGCACACGTTCGCATATGACAAAGTACTTGTCCGTTAATGTCTGCTCGTACTTTTTGTCAAATATCTGGCTGTGCTTGGAGACTCTCACAGTGTCCCCTATGTTAAACTTAAAATGCGGCCTGCTTTTCTTCACAGTTAGGGGACCGTATAGATTATCAAATACTAGATGAGCATTATTACCTGTGACCTCGAAAGGTTTCATTTTAATAGCGCTGTGAAATGACTGGTTATACCCCTTTATTAGATTTTCCAACACGTCCACGTATCGTCTAGTGCTTTTAGCCGTAAAGTACCTGTACATCCTCTTTTAATGTTCGATTAAATCTTTCTACGACCGAAGCTTTAAGTTCACTGGCCATCTTGAAATGAGTGATTTTATGACTTTTTAAAAGTTACTGAAAAGTCCCATTTAAAAACTCCTTACTGGCATCCATCTGTAACTTGAGGGGTACGCGCCCCTTAGTTAAAATAAAATCAAAGGCCTCTGTCATGGCCGCCCCGGTCTTGTTTCTTATGGCACACGCATATGCCTTATTAGAAAAAACATCAATCACAGTAAGGAGATACTTTAACCCATCGCTGTACATGGCCAGCGCTTGCATGTCGCATAAATCGGCCTGCCAGTAATATATGGCCCTCGGTACTAACACTCTAATCTTGGGGAAATTCTTTTTAACTGACTTATGTAAAGTATAACTGTCCTGCATAGACAGCCACTCTCTGATGTCATCAGCAGCCACTTTTTTCCCCGTTTCATCCTCCACGGCTCTCTGCAGTCTGGAGGCACCCCCATCTGACCCCGGGAGGCTGGGGTTATAGTATGTACGGCTCAAGACACAAGCTGTTGTCTTGGCAAGAGACATGCTTTTCACACACCGAGTGGGAGGGTGAGAGCAGGGACGCGCATTTTATAGCTGTCTGGGGAGGGGGGGGTTTATTGTCATTGTTGACAGAGTGAACACCGGACATCATTGAAATAGTGTTTTTTCTGCATTTAACCCATAAATGTATATGTTTTTACAAAAGGCTTTAGCTGGCACGCAGACATACATTCACTGGATCTTAAGTCCAACGCCTTAACCACTTGTTGAGGTAGATTACCGATGTTACATGCGCTAAGCTGGATATAGTGGCTTTTTCAGCAATACATGTACCGTATTTTTTGGACCATAACACGCACCTGCGTCTTATGGTCCGAATATTGCTCTGCTTACATGCTTTAACCTTCTTTTCGCATTTAATTCAGTTTATACCTTGATGAAATCTTAATGTAGAATCACAAAAAAACGCTGGGTAAATTCGTAATCTGTCTTCTTTTCAATATTAGGTTAAATTTAAAAAAATAAAAACATGTCATCTTACTTTGTTTTACCTGCATCGGGGGCGTGTACAGTAGTACCGCTGTCAAACGAAGATCGCTATTCACATTCTAAATAGCTGCATTAGCGCGTATTCAAATCACATTCACCTGGTAATTTGCTGAACAACGCAGCGGTGAAACGCGATCCAGATACATCCTCATCAGCGCCATAAAAGGGGGAGGGATGTGGCCAGGTAAGGATGGTTGACATAAAATATTTTAGGACACTATTTGGTTCAGAATTTTTTTTTCTTAATTTCCCTCCGCTAAAACTAGGTGCGTGTTATGGTCCGGTGCGTCTTATGGTCCGAAAAATACGATATGCAGAGTAGAAAGCATCTGATTAACATCAGTAGGCTGCTTATTATGAAATTTAAAGGCAACTACATCTACGATTAAAGCATAAAATATAAAAATGTGATTACAGTCGAATTCATCGTTGGGAATACAAGATAGACAGGGGCGTAGGAGACTTTTGGGGGATTGTCCCTCTTGTTGTTGTTCTTCTTCTCTCTCCCCCAACAGCTGAGTAAGTAAAACTTTTCCGCGCTGATAATTTTCTCCGACTTGAGAAATCTCAAATATCAGTCTATGAAAGCAGCAACAAGCATATTCATCCCTATCCTGATAATCACTTTTCTTTTTATCAATAGCATGCAACAACAGTGGGCTAACTTTTTCTAAAGAAAACATTTAACATAAATGTTAAAAACTGTGTGAGTTAGAAATTCTTCTTCCAGGATCTGCTTAAGCTTCAGTTTTTGTTCAAACAGATCATGTTCCAGTCGGCTGATTTCCAGAATTCCGTCACGAGCCTCGCATAGGTCATACAGGATAGCTTCCATGGTCCCCTCCAACCTACCGACGGAAGCTTGGATGCCCAGGGTGGCCAGAACGTGAGTGTCAGCCGGTCGGTCCAGAGGTCACGCAGCACAGAGTCAAAGTGTATGTAAAAGTAATTCCTGCCGGAACGAAACAGGCAAGGATGCTGTCTTTGACTGGTATGATCCACCTCACAGCCATAGCAGTTTTTCTGCTGATGCTTCCTGATGACTAAGAGACCCACTATCATGGCTTTTATGCAGTTTAGCATCACTCTGCATACAGCGGGTTTGGAGAGAAGCATGCAGATCTTAGGCGTTGGAGGGGCCTCTCCAGGATCAGAGGCCTGTGATGCTGCTGGAGGAGTCGGAGGGAGCTCTCCAGGATCAGAGGCCTGTGATGCTGCTGGAGGGGTCGGAGGGAGCTCTCCCGGATTAGAGGCCTGCAGTGCTGCTGGAGGGGTCGGAGGGAGCTCTTCAGGATCAGAGGTCGGTGTTGGAGGAGGAGTCGGAGGGAGCTCTCCAGGATCAGAGGCGCTGTCATTGTTGTCACTTTTGTCGTCATCGATGTCCGTGATCACTTTGTCAATGTAATTTGCTTGGGCTGCCATGATTATGATTATGAAAGGGGGTTGTAACGGCATCCACTTTTATATATTGTGCCGCTCGAGGGTGAAGGGAGTGGGGTGATCTTTGAGCGTAGGTTTTTTCAACTCTTACTTGTCCTTACGCTTCCGACTCTCCTTGAACAGCGCTTGGAAGTAATCGCTCTTTTCTTCAATCAGCTGCATCTAAATCACAAACAGTATTTTCATTCCACAACAGTTGCATTTAGGCAGCTGCCATATATTCAGAATTCTCTTGTCCAGCTCCACGATCACGTCCCACTTCATAAAGGTGATAAGATGTTTACCATTGTCACCACTAGGGCTGGGCGATATGGCCGTTTCATATCGGTCGATATCGATAATTATTGATATTTTTTATGACCCATCTAAAATAAGGACCAGGAGAAAAATAT
>JAABNY020000035.1:18903508-18933842 GCA_015164015.2 Brevimyrus niger
GGAAACAAAAGCCCCCCCAAGGGGGGGGGGTTGAAGGGTTAAAAAAAAAAAAAAAAAAACAATAACGTTGCTGATTAACAGACAGGACAGACAAGCACTCACGCTGACCGAATAAGAACAATAAATAGAAACAAAACAGCCACCCACGTAAACAATTAAAGCACACAAACACTCAAAATATACATTCAAAATACTCCAAAAACAATCCCAAAACAATCGCTGCAGCTCAACACCACTCTCTCGCAGCAATACCAGCAATCCTACACTATTTCATAAAGGTGTTCTTTACCATCGCTAGCATTTTTATTCTGCATGTTCATACTAGAGGGTTCGGTGCTCTGTTTCATCATTGGGGTGATGATAGACTTCAAGTTTTTCCATTCCACTACCAATAAACTCACCAGACGAGTCACCTATTGGGGGGAATTAAGTTACCTTGGATTATCTTGTTTCTTAATTATGTCGAATGTCAATTAGATGTATGTGTTTTTCTTTTATCTTCTGATTGTAGTTATGCGCAGACATAGTTACACTCTACCTGGGATGATCTACGGGGGTTGTAACTAACTGGTCTATGAGAAAACTACTCGTCGCCAACTTTACCCCCAACTTCAAAAAAAGTTTTTTTAAAATATTTTTTAGCCCTCTGGGGTCGAGTGTGTCATCGACGACATTGCATACTTTTCGCATGTATTTCAGTTTATATCTCACTGAAATCTGAAATAGCATTGTAGAATCAATGCTAGCTAAATCTGTAATCTGTCTTCTTTTCAAAATGTCCATTGTCAGAAGTATTAAAGTTTCTTTAATTAGGTTAAATTGGCAAAAAAGTAAACTTTGTCATCTTACTTTGATTTACCTGCATCTGGAGCATGTAGTACTGCTCTCACCTGAAGATCGCTATTCTCATTCTAAATAGCCACATTAGCATGTATTCAGATTGAATTTACATGGTAATTTGATGAACAGCGCAACAGTAAAACGCAATCCAGATACATCCCCATCAGCTCCATAAAAGGGGGGTAGGGACGTGGCCAGGTGACAATGGCTCATTCATACACATGAAAGTTGCTACATATTCAATGAAAGGAGCCAGAAATAGTGACATGAGTTAGCTTTTTCTTATTTATTTACCCAAATGAATGTTGCATCTTGTCTTAAAATGGATGAGAGAGGGATATAGGGCTCTCAAAGGAACAAACAGGCACGCTTAGGTTCACTCAAATACACTTTATTAAGTAATACAAAATAATCTTGCATTAGCATCAATACTAAGCTATCATATTGAAGGCAATGCAAAATTGAATCATGGATGATTGATCTAAATTTCAGAATGATCAGTCCACATGCGATCAGAATTAATCCATAATTATAATATTTACTATTATAGTAAAAGGATTAATTCCATGCCACATGGGTGACGTAATCGTTAGTGAATTCATCCTAATACACATCTACACCATTTAGTCATCTTCATGTAGGCAAGACCTTGGTGATCAGATATCTGGGATCAAAACAAACTGCCAGCATTGCTTAACTTTGTACTTAGTAAGTACTATAGTACTATGTTTCTGCGAGTGTTTGTGGGGACTAACCTATAAGGCCTTAACTAACAATGGTGGGGATACATACACAAGGCCTATTAGGCCATAAAAACATCTAATAATTGGGGACAAATCTAAAGGTCAGTAAACGTCTAATAATATTTATGGAGAAGTCTAGAGAAGCTGCAATCGGGGAACTAAAAACATAAGACCGAAACTGAGCAAAACGGGAATTAGATGGCACCCTAGCAGGTCAGGATGACCAGACACCGGCAGGCGGAGGAAGTAGCCAAACAGCAAAGATGGCTCATACTTATCTTTATCCCACCACAAGGACAACTGTGGGCAGGGTGAAGTCAGGGGGGTGAAAGCACATGTACAAACAGACTAACTAGAACAAAGTTGAAATATGATGTCACGTACAGTAGGTGAAAAACTACCAGAGAAGGTAGTTTATGCCCAAAAGGGCTATAAGAAAGATAGAGCTGGTACACATGTTAGAGCATCTCTCTGTACAAGCTGAATGTATGTCAGTTGATTGCTCTCACTTTGCAATCTTGCAAAAAATACATTTGTGACGTGCAACTACTCCTGGTATCTGCTGTGAATCTCTTCTCACAAACATACCTAGGTGGAGACGGCATTCATCTTCAACATGTTCCAAACTGCATTTAGCAATGTCTATATTCTGATGTCAAATTACAAACTTAACAAAAATGTGACATATTTACAATATATATTAAAATAAAGATAAGTGTAATGGCAAAACAAATATATAAGAAATCATTTATTTGCCATGAATTAAGTTTATGATATTTGAAGAAATGTGTGATCATGCCCCAGTCAGTGAAAGTGTGTTTCCTACCCCTAGACCCCAGAGGGTTAAAGCTTCTTCAAATAACCATGCATTAAACAAAAAGGGGGCTCACCCTCACCCCTGTTGCAGGGGTCAAACACTACCCGCTCTTCCCCTCCCCTCCCAGCCACTTTCACAGACACAGACACACAGCCAAACTGCTACAGGGTGGTGCAAAGCATTTATTGGAGGATAGCATCAGACACACCTTCACTCATTCTACACAACTCTCTCATTTTCCTAGAGTTTCTTTCAGACTCGTACAACTTTATTTTCTTTCTCTGATACAAATTGAGTTTCTTTGGCTGTGTGTTTGGTATCATTGTCTTGCTGAAATGTCTACCCTCGTTTCATCTTCAGTACCCTGTTAGATGGCATTCTTATCAAGAATGTCTTGGTTCATTTCTCCATTAATCCTTCCTTCAATTACATGAAGTCTGCCAGTGCCATATGCTGAAAAACAGCCCCATAGCATGATGTTCCTAGCTCCAAACTTCACTGTTGGTATAGTGTTCTTGGGGTGATGTGTAGTGCCATTTCTGCATGGTGTTTGCTACGACAACCAAATAGTTAAATTTTGTTCACCTCTGACCAGACTGTAATTTCCCAGTATTTCATTGGCTTGTCCAAAATGTTGTGGAGCAAACATAAAACAGGCTTCAGCATGCTTTTTCTTCCATAGCGGAGTCTTGTGCAGTGAGTGGCGGTTGAGTACATTACTTATTGTTTTCTTTGAAACAACTGTACCTGCAAATTCCAGGTCTTTTTGAAGCTCTCCACGAGTGCTCCTTGGCTGTTGGACAACTCTTCTGATTTTTCTTTCGACTCCTCTGACAAAAATCTTGTGAGGAGCACCTGGTTGTGGCTGTTTTATGGTGAAATTATGCTCTTTCCACTTCTGGATTATGGCCCCAATGGTGCTCACAGGAACATTAAAAAATTTCTAAATACATCTCTAAGCAATGCCATCAGTATGTTTTACAACAATCACGTTGCAAAGGTCTTAAATGAGCTCTTTGCTTTTGCCCATCATGAGATCCTTCTTATGTGACACCTTGGTAATGAGAAACCTTTTTACTTTTTTCAGATTTCAGCTGGTTTCTTGGCTTACTGATGTGATATATTCTTTTGGTATGGCACATGATATACATATTACCAATCATTGATGTTTAGTATGCTTTTTCAGTAATGTGATGTGAGACCACTCATTAGGGGATGATACCCTGATGGTGCCCATGACAGCTGTTGTATTATAATTGGTTTTCCAGCATGGATGTGTCTTTATAAACTATAAATGTACAGTGCTAGTAGCACACTGAAGAAGGCATAAAGCTGAAATATGTCTGGGCTGAATATACATACATTTTGTCAAAAAAATGTTTTTTACAGAGTACAATGGAAATGTGTGTTTTTCACTCTTGAAAACTTTGGATTAATCATGGATTTGATTACTTCACATTCCCAGGACTGTCAGTTCATACCAATGACATTTATTCTGCACCTTTGCAGCTTTCCTATGGCACATGCTAACACTGTCCTCTTTCTGCTTTTCTATTTGCCCTTGCCATTGAATTCACCATTTTGACTCTGCAGTGAAGAAGTCAAGACTTCAGCCAATTTGGTGTTACCCATGAACTCTCAGTTTATGCAGATGACCTCCTTCTAGAGTTGGGCGATATAGCGATATATAATATTTTTTCCTGTATTGGCCGATATCGATAATTATCAATATTATAGTTTCACAACGCTGTTCCATGTAATAATGTAATAATCAAAATAATAATGATAATAACAAATAGAATGAATACATCGAAATAAACAATATTAGTAAACAATTACTTATTTTCCAACAAATTCTACTTAAATTCCCTTACAATTATAAAAAGTTATTGATTTTAAAGTATTTAAAAAAATATAGCTCAAATGAACAAACCATATAATAATGTAACAATGTGCAAAACTGTATAATATTGCAAATATGTTAAAGGGCAAACATAAAATGACAGAACTGACTGCAACAAGTACCCTTCTCTATTTTTGGTCTCCTAAAAACTTTTTTAAATTCTAAGGTAGAAAAGTATCTAAACCAAACAAAAAACACTCATTCAAAAAAAAAAAAAAGCCAAATCATGGTTAGTTTTTTGTCCGGCACAGCAAAACGTCACCACGCCCCGCCATGTCACGTGGTACAAAATACTCGCGAGAGCAAGACAACTTGAGACAGACCATGCAGTACAAACTGAAACCGCCTCCATGACGAAACAACTTTGCCCTTATTGGCTGAAGATTTTAGTCACACGCATGATGTTTGTATCCCAGGAAGTTCCAATGCGTTATCTGCTATTTCTCCCGAATATCATGCAAAGCAGTGAGAACTAGTTTTCAGATAATTTGCCTGGTAAAATAAAGTTCAAATAAATGATATAAATGCTCTAATAGTAAACGTAAGTTAGTGGCTTATTTATTGTTAGTTACTGTAATGTTGCGCTGCTTTATTTGGTTAATCCTCCAGTCTGTGAAGAAGGCATTCAAGTAAGAATTGCATTGTAGTCTGTACATGACAATAAAAACTTTTTCAATAAACAGTATTTTCAATAAAATAGCATTATCACCAAACACTGCTACTACAGTAAATGCAAGGCTGACACTGAAGCATTACCTTTTGTTTTCACACAGACATGTGCCGTGTGACTCATTTCCTGGAGCGTACAATTTATATTAGGTCAGCATTCACGGTTCGACTTCTAATACTCAGATCAAGTTCTAGGTCAAACTGGTTTGTTCAACTAAAAAAAATGTAAACTAAAAGTTTTAGTGAGTTTGAGAACCGAGGTAGCACTGTACTCTAGAATGTTATGAAGAGAGATCAGATGAATTTCAATTAATTGCAAAGTCCCTCTTTGTCATGAAAATTAACTTAATCCCAAAAAAAAAAAACATTTCCACTGCATTTCAGCCCTGTCACAGAAGGACCTGCTGGAATCATTTCAGTGATTCTCTCATCAACACAGATGAAAGTGTTGATCAGGACAAGGCTGGTCATGCTGATTAAGTTCGAATAGCAGACTGGATGTTTTAAATGGAGGGTGGTGCTTTAAATCATTGTTCTTCCTTTGTTAACCATGGTTACCTGCACGTAAACACATGCAGTCACCATTGCTTTTCACAAAAAGAATTTCACAGGCAAAGATCTTACTGCTTGTGAGATAGCACCTAAATCAACTATCGGATCATTGAGAACTTCAAGGAGAAAGCTTCAATTGTTGTGAAGGCAGCTTCAGGGCATCCAAGTCCAGCAAGCACGAGGCCCATCTCCTAAAGTTGATTCAGTTGTGCGATCAAGGCACCACCAGTGCAGAGCTTGCTCAGTAATGGCAGCAGGCATGTTTGAGTGCATCTACACACACAGTGAGGCGAAGGCCTTTGGAGGATGACCTAGTGTCAAGAAGGGCAGCAAAGAAGCAAATTCTCTCAAAGAAAAACATCAGGAACACACTAATATTCTATCAAAGGTAGAGGGATCGGACTGCTGAGGACTGGGGTAAGGTAATTTTCTTTGATGTACCCCCTTAACAATTGTTTGGGCCATCTGAAAAAAAGATTGGTCTGGAGAAGAAAAAGTGAGCGCTACCATCCGTTCGATGTCATGCCAACAGTAAAGCATCTTGAGACCATTCATATCAGGTGTTTCTTCTCATCCAAACAGAGTGGGCTCACTCTGAATAAAGAACAGTAACAAAACATCCTCTGAGAGCAACTTCTCCCAACCAACCGAGAACAGTTAGGTAATGGACAATGCCTTTTCCAGCATGATGGACCACTATGCCATAAGGCAAAAGTACTAACTAAATGGTGTAGGGAACAAAACATCAACATTTCCGGTCTGTGGTCAGGAAAATCCCCAAACCTTAATCCATTGAGAACTTGAAAAACGTGAAAAGGCAGGTGGACAAACAAAAAGCTCACAAACTCCGAGCATTGATTATACAAGAATGGGAGAATTGCAGAAACCCTAGAAAAGAAGGGCCATTGAATTTTTGCATTTTGCAACTTTTGCAACAAATTGCCAATAAAAGCCGTTCACACTTATTAAATGCTTGTAAATATACCACAGAAACATCAGACACAAAGATCTTACAAACTTTGTAGAAACCAATACTTGTGTCATTCGTTGTTTTGCCACGACTGTATGTTACTGATTACATTTTTAAACAGGTAACTAATAATAGTACCAGATTACATAACCTTTTTCATAAACAAAATACTCTGTCAGCTCAAGACATGAGATTGGGTTCATATAGTATTGCTGATGTCACTTCTATAACTTCTACTTATTATGATGAACAAGTAGGGAAAAATACTAAAAATACAAAAAAAATTAAGCAAAAACCAAATAAGTGAACAGATTTATGTCCTTTGTTTTATTCAAAAAATGATTTTATGTTTTATAGATGGTGGACAGTTTTTACAAGACAAGTCAAGTAAATGTGTATAAAAAAAGCACATTTATTTCCACATAATACCAAAGCATCACTATAATTTTGGTAGAATTGGGGACAGGACAATGGAAATGTCAGTGGTCTGGGCAGGCTGGGAAACAAACTGCAAAATGTACTCTTAGAAATCAATAGAGATCAGGATGACTGTAACATTGTCTGCACAGCCACGTCGCACTGCTTCACTGGCTAGCTGCTGGCATGCTGCCTCAAAGCTTGCTTCCTTCCAAGCTTGGTCTCTGTTCCACTCTGCTGTATCATTCTAAGAAACACATACCGATGTCGATAACGTCAACACTAAGTACCACAGAATACACACAACCCGTGAAAGAATGACATTTATAATGGTTGTTATGTGGGTTAATCTACCTCTCTGACCAATTCACTGTTCTTGTAAACATAACCGCCCATAAACCCAACTAATCTGTTTGTACTGCACCAGTAAATTGTACAATAAAATAGTACAAATTACCCAACACCAATACTACAACCACTCTTTTCCAATTTCTAGCTCCATTCTCTGTAATTCACAAATCTATATTCTGAACAGCAGCCTACCTGTAAGACACTGAGGACAAAAGTAACAGCTTGTTCTGGCGTAAACACCTTGAAGAGGCCATCACAAGCTAAAATGAAAAACCTTATACGCCAAAATTAGATTAATTTTAGTTCATTAAAAATGTACCATTATAAAATAAATATTAGGATGCACACAGGATTATGTTCAAGAATCATTTATATTTGTCAAATCTTGTTAGAAAAATGTTTTCTTATTTGAGGAAAAGATTTTAATTCCTAAGAAAGCACTAAAAGTTGTATAATTTTTTTACATTTTTAAAATTCATTCTAATTCTAGAGGGTCTTTATACTGTTAGCATATACTTTTGTTCTTTTGGCAGCAGAAAGTAGTACATGAGACAGTATCTTACTTGTCATTAGGAGAGAGCTGACAGCGTCGGAGGTCAGGTGTGGAGATCACACCACATCGTTTATATTGTCCATCTCCAATTGACCGGGATACCTCCAACGTACCAAAAACACGCCCATCCCTGCAGCAAAAAAAAAAAAAAATAGAAAGGATTTCAGAACAACAGCAACATATTACATGGGAAGCCTCACCACCCCCTCTCCCTGTTTAAACTGTGCAATTTTTAAGATTAAGAATTATTGGATGGATCAACTGGAAATGTGAAAACCAGTAAGTGTGATTTTACTTGAATTCCAACTCTTGACATATAATTCTAAATATATATATATATATCAGAGCATGTGAACGGAGTGGAGTGGAGTGGAGCGTAAGTGAGGAGCAGGTTGGGCGGAATTTGGTTGGAGCACGAAGCGGTTTTTTAATTAAGGATGGAGCGGTCGCTCTGTCTCACTCCAATTTTCGCTCCGATACCGCTCACAGTATGACTCTGAAGCATGCCCAAATCTACCCAGAATTCATCTGTACAATTAAGAAGAACGTTACACAAATTGACTGAGATTCGCAAAGTATTTCACTAAGGAAACTGATAGATCATACAAGTGTACTATTCTTATCAAACGTATACACTGTGTGCAGGATTATTAGGCAATTACTATTTCCGGACATATTTTTTTAGCATAAGTTGGTCAGTCTTGTAAAAATACATTCTGAAGTTTTCTTTTGCTCCAGGTAAATATATTTAGAGAGAAAATGTTACCTTAGACGCTCACAAACAAAGATAAAAGAAAACCTCTTGATTTTCAGTGTGCAGAAATATTAGGCAATCAGAAACTAAGTGGATTTTCTCACTTCACCATAACCAGAAATAATAATAAAATTGTCTTATTCAATCTATATAAGGAATAACAAACTTCACCACTTACTTCTGAATGACCTATTTGCCATTGAACCAGTCAAGTTTTTGCTTTGATCCCATCCTGAATTAGCTACATCAGCTAGGATCGCCTCCTAGATGCTGCTCTGAGAAGTACTTATCTTGGTAAATCTCATACCAAGAGTGGGCATTATGTCAGGCGATGATGGAGGCAAGGTCATACTTTCTTGGCCAATCTATGGAATACTTTGATGCACAGGAAGGGACACTGTCCTCCATATCATGGAAAGGGGCACTGTTCTGCAAGAATATTATGGGGTGGAGCATAATCCTGCATGCACATCATATCCTTTTTGAAAGCTGCTGACCTTCTTCCTGTACCAGTGTTTGAAAAAGGTATAGTATAGAAATTGGCATTAGATCTTGTGGTTAATTTTTATACCATTTGGAAATCTGAAAGATCCAACAAGTTCATCACTGATAACTGCAGCCCACACCATCACTTCTTCAAAACCCTGTTGGTGCTTGAAGAAGGTAACCATCCATGGGCCCATCCATCTGCTCCATCAATAGTCACTCTCACCTCATCTGTTCACAAAACTTTCTGCCAGTCAATGTCAGACATTGATAGATGGCTATAGGAAGCGTCTCATTAAGGTTATTTCAGTCAAAGGGGAAAAATACTAGCAATTAGGGCACAGAGTATCCTAACCTTTTCCTCAATAAGAATTGGAATCTTAATTTCCTTTGTTAAATAACTGAATTTGTTTATTGTTTTTGCATAGGCTATGCAATTAAATTACCATTATCTACAGATATAATTTTAAAGAAGATTTATTATTAATATATTATATCAGTCTTCGCAGCAAGGCAAGTGGGTGACAACCTAACGGCATAGTCGTAAATCTAAACCTAACTCACACCGGCAACATTTGCCCATTCACGTTTCCAACAGGGTCTCCCCACTCAGTGAAACTCCCACTGAGATACCTGTTGAAAATGCTCTAGTAATTGGCACCTCTATTCTAGGAAACGTGAGATTAGCAACTCCAGTGACTATAGTAAATAGTTTCCCTTGTGCCAGAGCAACCAACATCTTCGCCAATTTAAAAGTGCTGCCTAACAGTACGTGTAAATACTCTTAGATTAATTATCTATAATTAATAATAAGATTATTATCCACGTTGGCACTCATGAGGCAATTGGAGATTACTAAGGCAAATTTCAAAGAGGTGTGCAACCTTGCGAAGAAGATGTGCGTGTCACTAATGTCTTGACTTTATTCCTTTATCCCCTGCTTCGATGTGGTGATGAAATGTACTGCAGATTATAGCCTGGACTTTTGAAGAGGGATGGTATTCACCCCTCGCGGACTGGTGCTGACCTCCTGTCTATAAGCATAGCTCGTAGCCTCGAGGCAAAACACTGACTAACTAGTGCCAAATCCAGGTGGCAAACAAATCAGAATAACTGACCACCTGCTAGTCGCTTACAGTTGTCACGTATTTTATTGAGACTAAAGAATTATTTTAGATGATTTTTTTGGATTATTTTATTGAGACTGTATCTGATCCCTGCTTTTTAGTCATGGAAGCCTATTCCAGCGTAGTGTGTGCCATAATAACTTAATAAAAATTACAATGAATCTGTTACTAGAAAATAGCTGTGATGCAAGGCTTAAACTTAAACTTCTCAATGTAAGATCACAGGCTTCTAAGGCACTATTATTGAATGAAATAATTACCGATTTTAGTTGTGGTGCCCTAATGCCTTACTGAGACCTGGTTTAAACCGACTGAATTCATTGCACTAAATGAATGTACTCCAGCTAAATACAGTTATAAGCATAACCTCTTCACCCCAAATCACCATTGTGACTGTGTATCGACTGCCTGGGCCGTACAGTAATTTTCTTAACCCTCTGAGCCCGGCGATCCCACCGGCGGGACCTGACAGAAATTTCACCAAATCATTTAAATAACTCTGTGAGTTTTTGTCATATACACATTTTAAAAACACCACCAGAAACCTTGGACGGTTTACTTTTCAAATGTATATAGGTATAAACTAAATATTTTTTTACAGCTTCGTGATACGAATAGAAAGAACAAAAGTGACTGACTTTGGCACTAATGATGTCCGATTGAGGCAATCGGATATCATTAAAGCAAGTTTCATAAAGGTGTGCAGCCTTGCGAAGAAGATGTCTGCGTCAGTAACACGCTCTGGCCCCATCCCTGCTAGACGTGGTGACGAAACGTACAGCATATTATCGTCCCTGCATCGCTGGCTGTCAGAATGGTGCTCGATAAATGGTGTGAGTTATATAGACCATTGGCGGACGTTTTGGGGTAGGCCTTGGTTTTTGAAGAGGGATGGTATTCACCCCTCGTGGGCTGGTGCCGATCTCCTATCAAAAAGCATAGCTCATAGTCTTAAGGCAGATCGCTGACTAACCAGAGCCAAGCCAAGGCGGCAGGCAAACCGGCTTAACCGACCGCCTACTAGTCACTTAGAGTCGTCACCCAGGGTTCATATTATTGAGGCTGTGTCTGTTCCCTGCAGTTTTAATCATGGAGGTTCATTCCACCATAGTGCATGTCTTAAAACCCTTATAAAAATTTGACCTAATTCAATTCTGGATAGTAGGTGTAATGTAAACCTAAAACTTGGACTCCTGAACATTAGATCGCTGGCTCCCAAGACATTGCTCGTAAATGAAATCATTACTGATTTTAATCTTGGTGCCCTATGTATTACTAAGACTTAGCCTAAACCAAACGAGGTCTTGGCACTAAATGAATCCACTCCAGCTGAATATAGCATAATCCTCGACCCAATCGCAAAGGTGGCGGGGTTGCTGCAATATTTATTACCGACCTAGGAGTGTGTGAAAATAGTGGTTATAGCTTTAGCACGTTTGAAATTATTATTCTTAATCTTGCTAGCACATCTAAGTGTAGTTCTATACGTCCAATCATAATTGCTATTGTGTATAGACCGCCCGGCCCCTATAGCAATTTTCTAAAGGAGTTTGCAGATTTTTTTTACAAACTTGGTGGTTACTACCAACAAGGCCGTGATTGTTGGTGATTTTAATATTCATATGATCCATTAACAAAAGCATTTACTACGATTCTTGACTCTGCCGGTGTACATCAGAATGTAACTGGGCCGACTCATGCCTGTTAACCACACCCTGGACTTGATTCTTAGTCATGGTGTCCTGGTAGAACACATATCAATTATTCCTCAGAATCCTCTACTTTCAGATCATTACCTTTTAACATTTCAAATACAACATAACCCCCCTAAGGCCCCAGGTCAGAAGTACTATACCAGACGTTCCATAGCCTCATTATCTGCTGCAACTTTTCTCATTCAGCTCCCACAGTCCTTCAACCTTACCTCTGAAGCATCAAGTGTAAATAAACTTGAACAGGTAACCATGACCATGGTGGAATCATTTCATAGCACTCTTGATCATGTAACGCCACTCAAGAAAATAAAACATAGAGATAAGAAACCTGCCCCCTGGTACTCTGACCATACACGGGAACTTAAACAGGCTTCACGCAAGCTAGAACGCAAATGGCGGTCAACAAAACTAGAATCGACAAGCACTAGTGACTGCTAGGTCTATGTATCTCTCTAAACTAATACAAGAGAACAAAACCAATCCTAAATTCCTGTTTGAATCTGTATCTGGATTAACAAAGAATCCTTCAATGTTAAACTCACAAGTCCCAAAAGCTCTTAGGAGTGATGACTTTATTGCGTTTTTTGATAATAAAATAACCATGATTAGACAGACCATCACGAGCACGCCCACAACTGCACACAACCACCAATCTTCTGCTAGTGCTATTAATACTAATGATAATATCTTTGAATGTTTCTCTCCTGTAATGTGGACAAAACTCCTTAAGTTAATTTCCTCTTGCAAACCCTCTACTAGCCTTGTTGATCCAATACCCACCAATCTACTTAAGGAAATCACACCACTGATTAGCACTACATTGTTAAACTTGCTAAACTCATCTCTTAGGCTTGGATATGTTCCTAAATCTTTTAAAATGGCTGTCATTAGACCTATCCTGAAGAAACCAAATCTTGAACCTAGTGACTTAGGACATTATAGACCCATTTCAAATCTTCCCTTCATTTCAAAGATTCCGGAGAAAGTTGTTGCTCACCAGCTGTCTTTCTTTCTTCAAAAAAATAATGCTAACGAACTATATCAGTCTGGTCAGTCTGGTTTTAGACCCAATCATAGCACAGAAACGGCCTTAGTCAAAGTGATAAACGACTTGCTTATGGCTTCCGACCGTGGCTGTATATTGCTATTATTCTTACTGGATCTAACTGCAGCATTCGATACTGTAGACCATAATATCCTTTTGGACCGGCTGGAAACATTGATTGGCATTAAAGGGACAGCACTCCTGTGGTTTTGTTCCTATTTAACTGATCGTTACCAGTTTGTCCATGTAAACAATGAGTCATTCAAGTCCACTAAAGTTAGATATGATGTCCCACAGGGATCAGTGTTGGGCCCACTACTGTTCAATCTATATAAGCTACCACTCGGTAACATTATTAGAAATTATTATTCATTTTCATTGTTCGGGTGTTGTCGGAACGGAATTTTTCATTGTTGTTTCCTTCCCCCGGACTAGAGTCACCAGGGCCTCACCCTGGAGCCAGGCCTGGGGGAGGGGCCCGTTGGCGAGCGCCTGGTGGCCAGACCTTAGCCCTTGGGGTCCGGTCGGGCAAAGCCCGAAAAAGGCAAGCGGGACTGTCCCCAGGTGGGCCCACCACCCGCCATAGAGAGTGGCCATGGGGAGTGACTTTCGGTCGGCCTCAAAAAGGTTCTGGCAAACCATCCGGGATATCAGGAGGGGGAAACAGCTCCTGGTCCCTACTATTTATAGTGAGGAGGGGGTGCTGTTGACTTCACCTGGTGACATCACCTGGAGGTGGGAGGATTACTTTAAGGACCTCCTCAACCCTGCCTCAGATACATTTACGCATATTGACTTTGAAACATCTGAGGGCGTGGAGCCCGAGGGTGCTGGGGGGGGGGGGGTTGCTTGTCCATCTCTAGGGCTGAGGTGGCCACAGTGATTAAAGAGCTACGCGGTGGCCGGGCTCCGGGGGTGGATGAGATCCGCCTGGAGTACCTGAAGGCTCTGGATGTTGTGGGGCTGTTGTGACTGACACGCCTTCTCAACAGTGCGTGGAGGTCAGGGACAGTGCCGCTGGATTGGCAGACCGAGGTGGTGGTCCCCTGATTTAAGGGATGACGATTAGCACCTCCAAGTCCGAGACCATGGTTCTCAGCTGGAAACAGGTAGATTGCCCTCTTCAGGTCAGGGAAGACGTACTGCCTGAAGTGGAGGAGTTTAAGTATCTCTGGGTCTTGTTCACGAGTAAGGGTAGGCGAGATCGGGAGCTGGACAGAGGAATCGGATCGCGTCTGTGATTTTGCAGGCACTTAACCGGTGCGTCGCGGCTAAGAAAGATCTCGATCTATTGGTCCATCTTCGTTCCTACCCTCACCTATGGTCATGACCTATGAGTAATGACCGAAAGAATGAGATTGCGAATACAGGCAGCCGAAATGAGGTTTATCTGCAGGGTGTCTGGGCTCTCCCTTAGGGATAGGGTGAGAAGTTTGGATATCCAGGAGAGCCTCAGAGTAGAACTGTTGCTTCTTCACGTCGAAAAGAGCCAATTGACGTGGTTTGGACATCTGGTGCAGATGCCTCCTGGACGACTACCTGGAGAGGTTTTCCGTGCATGTTCTTACAGGGAGGAGGCCCCGGGGCAGACCCAGGACTCGCTGGAGGGATTATATCTCTCGGCTGGCCTGGGAACGCCTTGGCGTCCCCCCCGAGGAGCTGGTAGAGGTAGCTGGGGAGAGGGAGGTCTGGGTATCTCTCCTGAAGCTGCTACCCCCGCGACCCGAACCCCGGAAAAGTGGAAGATGATGGATGGATGGATTTATTTTCATTGTTATGCTGATACACAATTTTATCATCTATCTGTCAAACTTGGTGATTGTGGGAATGATTTTAGAAGGCCGTAACTAATAGAAACAAGAAAACTGACTGGTACACCGGCAGGACAGGATGACCTAAGGAAACAGATAAAGGGACCAGACAGAGAGGCAGCCCTCACGTATCTTTGGCCTTCTAGTAAACAAGTATGAACCGGCTAACCAGAGCAAATGTTAAACATGTGGTTGTCACGTAGAAGAAAGGTACCGAGGGGGGACAATCCCCGAAATGGGTTATAAAGGGACTGAGCTGAAATGTATGGTTGAGCCTCTTCCTGTACATGCCGAATGCATGTCAGATGGTTGCTCCTGGATTGCAATCTGTTGGATAATAAACCGATGACATGCGGATTCTCCACGTTTCAGCTGTGAATTTCTTCTCATCAACGGACCCGGTGGGGATGGCGTACCCCAACATGATGCATCCCAGCTCTCTGCTTTAGCTTACTGTCTGCTAGACATCCGTTGTTGGATGGCAAAAAAAATCCTCATGTTAAATACAGAAAAAACTGAGGTTATTTTAATCAGTCCTAAGGACGCTCGTAATAAGTTTGTAAACCCCAACCCTAGCAGCCTCCCTACTCAGTTTAAAACAGTGGTAAGAGATCTTGGTGTCCTGGTAGACTCCGACCTCTGCTTCAGTGCTCACATAAATAGCATTACCCGTACAGCATCAACAATATGAGGTGACATACTAACAATAGTACATACTAACAATATGAGGTGAAGAGCTAGGTGGGGATTGGTGTCCTTGGCTTTGCATAAACTGATGCATCAGTGCTGTCACTCTAGCCTTACACTGGAGTGCTGATGTTCAGGGAGTCCCCATGCCCGTGTTCCCACCTCCCCTCTCTCCCTCTTTCTCATGCTGCTATAGCCAGATCTGCCGGAGCCTATATAAATATTGCACTTGATTATTTTGCTTGCACTGCCTCTAGTTTCCTGAACTCTGGCTAATACACTATTTTCTTACTCCCCCCCCCCACCCTTTCTGGGGTGTGCTGCATGGAGACCCATGACATAGAAGAATTTATGCCTCTGTTGCCTGCAAGACTACTACCTCCACTTCCGGCAACTACCCGCCTGCCCGCCTGCCATTGGCTCAGGCGATGCCTCTGCTGTGCCACTGTTGATTTTGACATCATGCATCAATCACCCTGTGCCAGCACCGGTCTGCCCCTGCATAGAGACTGAAATTTCAACACCTGTATTAGATTAGTTATATCATCTTGTTTTGTTTGACTCTTCTGCCGCCCCCTGGAGGATGAGCTCCCCTTTTGGGTCTGGTTCCTCCCAGGGTTTCTTCCTCCTAGGGAGTTTTTCCTTTCCACTGTTGCCTTTGGCTCACTCACTGGGGGGTCTTTACATGGCAGAAATGTAAAGCGCATTGAGACAATGTAATGTTGTGATAATACGCTATATAAATAAAATTGCATTGCATTGCACTTAAGCGTCTCGAAGCGCCTTCCCACTTGCAAATCGTGCTATTCGCATGATAATAACATGATAATCCGACAGTTAGTATTGGGTAAAGAAATATGTGAAGATGCCCATTGTGACCGAAGAGCCCGTCTGGGTGTACGTCTTCGCCGCTGAACCTTTGCGACAATGTTACCATTTTCAGCAGCAAATCTCATACCCGTGTCCATGGCTCAGTGTGCTAAGCCTGTGTGTCTGTAATCTAAAGATCGCCGGTTGAAACCCAGCCTATTGTTTTTTTAGTATTTTTTTCATGATTCTACATAATGATTTCAGCGAGATATAAACTGAAATACACAAGAAAGATACACAGTCGACGATGCCCTGTGTTAATAATAGTCACTGCATCATATTTATCACTTTCTATATTTGTATAGTCACAGTTTTTCATTTTTCATTCCATCCACCAATAAACTGTGAATGGGATTTTGTTGTTGCTGTTTCAAACTGCCTTTCCTAAGTGACACGTGTGGGGCTGCGTGACATTCCAGACTGATGGACCATTGACAGTATGCAAACTACTACAGGTTTGAGGACCTCATCAATATCCATTGTGAAGGTCACTGTCTAGGTCACTCTAAAGTTTTTTTAACAAACCGGGTGGTCAGTACTGACAAAAATGCTATTATTGGTGATTTTAATATTCACATGGAGAAAGACAGTGATTCTTTAAAAATAGCATTTCCAGCTGTTCTTGACTCTGTAGGTTTATGTCAGAATGTACAGTAGTCTGGCTTACTCAAGTCTGTAACCATACCCTTGATTTAATTATTAGCCATGGAATCCTGGTGGAACAGGTATCTATTATACCTGAGGCCTCCGCTTTCAGATCATTACTTGTTAGTGTTTGAAATCCAGTATAGCCTCCTGACGACCACAGCTCCAAAGTACAGAATAAGACATTCCATTGCCTCACTAACTACAACAACGATTATGTAGGATCACACAGGCCCCACAGCCAGTAGTTTATGGCTGCTGAGGGAGTGAGTCGGCCATGCTAAGATCTCCCTCCGTACCTATTTCACCCAGGGCCCCTCTCCAGGGAAGCCGAAGCCGTATTCCAATGTTCATGGCCCTCAAACGGAGGACCCAGATAGTGTAAAGGGGGGGCCCCGGATCTTGCATGTCTCTGGAGTGGGACAAAACTAAAATCATATGCCATCTATGTGTATTTGATTGTATGTTGTCCTCACTATTATTTGGCATCATTATTGTAAACATGGTGGATGTGTATATGTCAGTCACTATTTTCTGCTATTTCTCTTATGAATGTTGCATTGTATCTTTGCCACTTGGACAAAATATAGCTATAAATATAAATATAGAATATGTACCGATAGGCAAACACTAGGATTATTGAACCACGTGCTCACACCTCTCTCAGAGATTGTGGAATGAGTTTAAGTGGTATAACCAAGTAGGTAGAAATGTTTGAGCACATAGTTATTTAGTTAATAGAACTAAGGAAAGCCCCCACCCCTCACCAAGGGGGGGGGGAGGGGTAGGAATGCTGTCCTTATCTCTGCCTTACCCATAAATCGGAGATAATCACCCTTTTTATGCCACCCTTTGTCTGAGAGAGACTATGCAATGTATGTTAAAACTTGCATACCGAACCCCTTTTAATAGCCAGGTTTGCTCCATTTTTATAATTTGTCAAATGCATAATCAACACTGTTCTTTTACTGGAGTAAAGACAGTTACTCAAGCCATCCTTAATTAGGACACACCGTATGCGATGGGGTACAGCTTCAGTAAAAGTCACCTAAACTTGTCACAGCTGTGAGATATGCCACCTAGCCATGTATTCTGTACATGGATGGCAATAACAAGTGTGCACCTCATAAATGAAATTATAAATTAATCAATAAAATTTAGCTAAGGTTTGGATCGAAGGTGGAATATCATGTTTGGTATCGATGTCATCCTAAATTATGTCCGAATGTGAATCCGGGGACGGATTATTACACCTTGGAACCTATCCAAAGCTAAATTACTTAATTAAAATCAGCACAAAAGTTGGCCAAAGACCACCATAAATCTATGGGACCATTCGGGGAGCCTGCAACCGGCCCCTCGGATCCAGGTCCCAATTCTGATTGGGTATGAGTCAGACCCTGGAGCATGAATATTCAATGGACCCATGGGTCCTCACACCTCACACCCACACTCACACAGAAGCCTCCAAAAAAAGAGAAGACCAAAGACTGTGGAAGAAGCTACGCGCGGAGAAGATAAATCTACCATCGAAACTCCGAAGCCTCTCCGACGCAAGTTTCAACAAAAGACAAAGCCAATCACCGCTGCAATCACGTAACATCACCTTCAACTCTCACATTCAACTGATACAGACTGATCTATACTAAAATCTGGGTTGCCTGTTTAGATCCTAGGCTTGCCATTGCAGAACAGTACTTAATCATAGCTGATCATTGTTTTCTATTTTCAATCCATTTCCCGTAATTTCATATTGTGTTTGTATGTATTATGTTATGTGTAATGTTTGTCCTGTTTTAGTGTAGCATTAAAATAAACCATGCTTTTCACATTTTAAATCTCCCTCTCTGTGCTTACAATAAGTCACTTTATTGGTCTGAATCCCGTTACTGAGCTTTGAAGTCCCACTCGCGCCTTCAAGTATCGCGAGACTCTCTCTTTGGCCGAGAGCTGAGTTGCTAGGTTACCGAGAGAAGCTAACCCGGTGGACAGGCCGCTATCTTAGACCGAGTAGTGAGACTAACAAGTGAATTCCATTCACATTCTGGACTTAAATTGTCCAGTTTTTGACCAAGTGGGACCAATACAAAGAGGGTGATATCGGAACAACAACTCAAACCCAATATTCCATATTTAATTGTGTATGAATTAATATTTAATTAATTCATAATCAATTTCCCTGAACATTGGTAGAAAACCACCCCCATTTGAGCTGTTAGAATTCCTACATTTATTAAAAAACTTTCACAGTCCTTCACCCTTACATCTGAAGCATTGTGTGTAAATGAATTTGAACAGGCAACTGCAAACATGAAAAAATCCCTTCATAGCACTCTAGATGTTGTAGCTCCACTTAAAGATAAAGCATAGAGATACTTTGGTACTTTGATCATACACGTGAACTCAAACAGGCATCACGCAAGCTAAAGTGCAAATGGCACTCAACTAAACTAGAAGTTTTTAAATCTGCCTGGAAAGAGTGTCTCTCTAAATACAGACAAACACTAGTGACTGCTAGGTCTGTTTATCTCTCCAGATTAATACACGTGAACAAAACCAATCCTAAATTCCTATTTGAATCCATGTCTAGGTTAATACTGAATTCTTCATTAAACTCGCAAGTCCCACAAGCTCATAAGAGTGATGACTATTGCATGTTTTAATGGTAAAATAACTCAAAATTATTTTTTAAATGATATTATAATATGGGAGATTTACGGGAAAATACTAATAGGGGAGGACGACGGGAAAGAGGGGTAAAATACAGTAGCTTCCCAGCCAAAACGGGAGACTTGACAGCTATGTCACAGTGTACTGTGGTTTGAATTCAGTGTTTGGGGATCATTTGGCAAACTGTCTGGGGCCCGAGACCCAAAAAGAACAACCTTGCTTCCATCAGTGCACAAAATGTTGCGGCATTTCTCTTTAGGCCAGTCTATGTGTTCTTTGGCAAATTGAAACCTCTTCAGCACGTGTCTTTTTACAGCCATGGGACTTTGCAAGTGCTTTTTGAAGATAGCTTGGCTTCATATAGATGCCATCTGATTGTAACAGTACTAACAGGTAACTTTAGACCTTCATTGATCCTCCTGGAGCTGATCATTGGCTGAGTCTTTGCGATTCTGGCTATTCTTCAATCCATTCAAATGGTATTTTTTTGTTTTCTTCCATGTCTTTGCCATTTTAAAGCATTTGCAATTATTTTATCTGAGCAGTCTATCATTTTCTGCAGTTCTTTATACGTTTTCCCCTCTCCAATCAACTTTTTAATCAAGGTATGCTGTTCTTCTGAACTATGTCTGGAATGACCCATTTAACTCATAGAGAAACTACTATAACCAGCATGTACAACATTTGCTATCTTCCTTCCTTAAATAAGGCCCATAATTGGCACCTACTTTTTCACAGAATGAATGACCTCATGAATTGAACTTCACACTGTTATTATTTTGAACATGCCCCAATCAAGTAATAATTCTGTTACAAATAATCAGCAGCATGCATGTTATGACTGTTGGGTCTGTTGGTTTTCCATTACTTTACTATACCTACTAGTAAATTATTTGCCATGTAGGCTTGGGCGGTAATACGGTATCCAGCGGGATCTAAAAATAGTAACAGTGTCAGTTTCAATACCGTTATACCGTCATAAAAACAATGCACTTCTATAGGAGACAAGGATTAAATATTAAATACTATTTATTTAACCCTCTGGAGCCTAGTATGTCGTTGACGACATAGAGTATTTTTCGCGTCTGTTTCAGTTTATATCTCGCTGAAATCTTAATGTAGAATCATGAAAAAATGCTGGCTAAATCTGTAATCTGAGTTTTCTTTTCAAAATGTCCATTGTCGGACGTATTAAAGCTTTTTAAATTAGGTTAAATCGGCAAAAAGTAAACCATGTCATCTTACTTTGTTTTACCTGCATCGGGGGCGTGTAGTACCGCTCTCACCTGAAGATCGCTATTCACATTCTAAATAGCCTCAGTAGTACGTATTCAGATCGCATTCGCATGATAATTTGATTAACGGTGCAACGCGATCCAGATATGTCCCCATCAGTGCCATAAAAGGGGGGTAGAGACGTGGCCAGGTGACAATGGCTCATTCATACACATGAAATTTGCTACATATTCAATGAAAGGAGCCAGAAATAGTTACATGAGTGCGGTTTTTATTATTTATATATCCAAATGAATGTCGCAACTACATCATTTAGTTATCTTCATGTTGTTATTGTTTCAGTATTAGTGTTTGGTATTTAGTTTCTGAACGATTTAGGCACAAGCCAACAGTTTGGTGACGCGGTCTGAGCCTTACGTCACAATTTTTTTTTATTATTCACGGTAATACCATATACCAAGGTAAAATAAGGAGGAGGTTTGACAGTATCAAAAAATGGATACCATCCAAGCCTATTGCCATGTAGAAATATAATTTCTACCAAAAACGGTGATTGATCAGGTTAGTGATGTCAGACTGTGCTTTATGACCATGAGTTCTGGTATTTAAACTAATATTTAAGTAGCCATTTGCCTGAACAGCATCCAGACATGTTAGAATCTTATATACCTGGATCATGTCCCCCCTCATTCTTCTTTGCTTGAGGCTGAACAGATTCAACTCAGCTAACCTCTCCTCATAAGACATTCTTCTACACCCAGGAATCATTCTTGTAGCCTTACGTTGAACCCTTTTAAATGACATTAGGCGGCAATGTCATTTTTAAGGTATGGTGACCTCACCTGCACACCAGGTTTAGGGCCATTCCGAAATGTATTAATCAATTCTGGTCCAAATCAAGAAATGGAACTGGAGCTGGGATCGGAAAAAAAAAAAAAACTATGGGAAACAGAACTGGAGTTGAATTTAAATTTCAGGGACATTTCCATTTCCTAATTTTCAATGCAATTGATCAATGCATTCTGGAATGGCCCCAACCATGCTACACACAATATTCTAGGTGAGGTCTTAACAAGAAATTGTATAGTCTTAGCATCACTTCCCTTAGCTTAAACTCCACACACCTAGAGATGTAACCCAACATCCTATTGGACTTTTTAACTGCTTCCCCACATTGGTGAGAGTAAGACATGAAAGGGTCAATATACACAACCAGCTTCCTTGATTTCAGCTGAACTCATGAAACATCAGTACTTTCTGCTCCTTTCATCTACATTGAAATTTCATCTGCCATTTATCACCCCAGTCTTTAATTAGATTGGGGTTCTGTTGCTAACTCAGAACCTGCTAGTTTTCTTTATATGTTAGTGTAAATATTGTTTATATAAAGTAATATATAAATATATCAATATTTTTTGCTAACAAATACATTTACAAAATGTTCACCATTTGAGTACCTTTATTAGCAAGACAATGCCATATCTTTGATTACTACTAGCAGTTATGACAGCAGCGAAAATTTGAGACACATTTATAGTTGTTCACTTAACTTTGCAAGAAAAAGAAAAATCTACATTTTATGGAATAAAATGGAAAAGAGGTAAAAACCTGTGTTCTGCAAAAACTTTTGACTGGTAATGTATGTCTGCTTTCACCCTTCCCTTTGCTGACATTATGCAGCATTGCTTCAATTTTAGGATGAGTTTAAGCAGAGCATTAAGACATTAAAACTATAAAGAAATTAAAGTTTTATTTCCCCTGTACTTCTAAACTCAACAAAAACATCTCTTGAAATAAAAAATATCAGTATATCTGGGGGAAAACAAATAATTCAAAATAAATCAAATTGTGATTTAAAATAACTGTAATGTCTTCCATTACATTACATTATCATGAAAGCCTTCCACTATCGAGCTAAACATAAAATTAATAATCTAATAAAACCGGTCAGGCAAACTATAATATAATTTCAGATATAACATCGGGCTAAATACAATCAATTTTTATAACTAACAGATTTTAAGAAACATATTTTATTGATCAAAAACTTTGCTGCCACTAGTGTTTGTATCACTGGCCAAACAGCTAATCAAAACCTCAGAGGAAGATTGGAAGAGATTTCACTTGATAGATCTGTGCATGGCAAGTCTAAATTAAATTATTTTTCTTATTCATTGCAATTCAGGGAATCTTTTGCAATGTGTTTATTGCACATGGTCATATCAAGATGAAAATATGATTTATTGGGCAGCATTTTTGCTCGCTGATACAAAGTCTCTACAAAGTTTGTATATCCTTAAAATACTCCCAGGTATTGCTTGCGAAAACTGCTCTTTTCTTTGCTATCACTATGCAAAGCTGCTTCAATTTTGTGGCAATTTGTCTCGAAATTGAATCAGTTCCAGCTCATCACCCATGCAATGCCAATACAATGTTAGAAAAACATTGGTCAAATACTTTCAAAGGTATCATCTTTAGAAAGCTTTTGTGGTAGCACGCTGGTTCCAAAACCAAATTTTTTTCCCCGCCCGAAAGTACAATGATAAGCATCCCCTCACATACACATGCATTTAGATTTACCAAAGCAATTTAGGGTAACTTGCTCAAAAGTACTACAGCAAAATTCCTTACAGCAAAACTCAGACTGCAAATCTCTATTTTATCTCTGTAAATCATTAACCACTATACTGCCACTCCCACACCACTTGATGAATTGCAGTTACCAATACATTAAAAATGTATTTCTGTTGTTTTCTATATAGTGCATTAATAATGAATACTTCAAAACAATGAAAAAACACATGTGGAATTATGCAGTAAACAAATTTAAACACATGTTACACACACCAGAATATGCTTTATATTTCTGATTATTAAAAGTAGCCACCTTTTGTGTGCCTTGCACACTTGGCATTCTCTCAATCACATTCATGAAGTATTGACCAGGAACGGTTTTCCAATAGTCTTGAAGGAGTTCCCAGAAGTGCTGAGCATTTATTAGCTGCTTTGTATGCCTCAATTTTGAATAAATCACCAACAGGATCACCAGCAAAGCACCCCCACACCATCACACCTCCTCCTCCATGCTTCACGATGGGAACCACACATGTAGGAACCATCCACTCACCTTTTCTGCATCTCAAAAATATGGCAGGTGGATCAAAAAATCTCATATTCAGACCAAAGTTCAAATTTTCACTGGTCCAACATCCATTCATTATGTTTCTTGGCCCAAGGAAGTCTCTTCATCTTGTTGTTCTTCCTCAGTAGTGATTTCTTTGTAGCAATTCAACCATAAACGCCTACTTCACAGTCTCCTCTGAACTCATATGTGTATACACGCACATACACACACACAGTGGTACATCAGTTCTCGAACTCATTAGAACCAACCAAGAACCATGACCAATGACCAAGAACTCGATCTGAATCTCAGAAATCAAACCATGAACCGACCTAAGACAACGCAGGGCAGAGGTGGAAATTTCAGGTCCAGTTGTGCATAAAGAGTCACAGTTACAGAGTACACCACTGGTTGGTTGAAACAAAATCCTGGTCTGAATTTGTACTTTCTGGACCTGACATTTCCACCTCTGATGCAGGGAAATTAGTCATGTGGCACGTCTCTCAGAGAAAACATAGGGCAACGCTTCAGTCTAAGCCTCGCATTCGCTGTTATAGCATTGTGCATGTTTATGCTAGCTGAATACATATATTTAGACAGTAAAAATACATTTAGACAATGATAGACAGTAACAGTAATTATTATATAATAAAATACATTTAAAAATAAAGATTTCTTATAATTTTAATATCAATAATAAACTATTACTACATTTAATTATTATAATATTATCATGCGAAGCTGGGACTGAACGGAGACAAAGGTGCAGACGTCAGGGTACCGGGGAATACGGGGTTTAATTACAGGTAAGGCAGGCAAAACACAGACGGATAATACAATAACTGGACTGGGGAAACAAACTGAAACATGGACGAAATACAGAGGACTAATAACAACAACCAGAAATAGCTGATCACACAGGGATTCCACACTGGGTTAACAAGGGGGCGTGGCACATGGAAGGAGTGGACGATCAGGGCAATGTTTGGATACATTTATTTTCTTACTTTACAAATTACTGTTTTGATAAATGTGCTTAGATGTGTTTAGTACAGTATATGCTCTTCTTGTTTTATCTGGATTGTTGTGTGTTTAAATGCAAAAAAATAAAATAAAATATGTAAATGTAATTTTTTTAGGGCCGGGAACCATTTAATTGGTTTTCCTTTGTTTCTTACGGGGAAAATTCGATCATAACTCAAACCTCGATCCGCAATTCTGAGGTACCACTGTGTGTGTGTGTGTGTGTGTGTGAATCATATATGTGGGCTCTAATCTGAGGTGCTGTTAATGTGCAGTTGCTGAGGATGGTAACTCTAATAAACTTATCCTCTGCAGCACAGGTAACTCTTGGTCTTCCTTTCCTGGGGCGATTCTCTCGAGAACCAGTTTCATCATAATGTCTGATGGTTTTCTCAACTGCACTTGAGGGTGCATTCAAAGTTTTTTTAATTTTCCTGATTGCCTGACGTTCATGTCTTAAAGGATGGATTGTTTTTTCTCTTTACTTAGTTGAGTGGTTCTTGCCAAAAAGTGGAGAACAATAGTTGAATCACTGCGTAGAACTGAAAACCATTCCTGGGTAATACCTGATGAATCTTATTTAGAGAATATCAAGTGTATGCAGGGTATTCAGTAATGCAAGGTGGCTACTTTGAAGAATCTACAATATAAAACATATCCTGGTTTGTTTAACACTTATTTGTTTACAGTAATGTAATGTGTTTCTTCATTGTTTTGAAGCCTTCAATATTAATCTACTATGAAGAAAACAAAATAAAGAAAAAAACCACTGAATGACAAGGAGCGTCAGAACTTTTGACTGGTAGTGTATTATAATGGAAAAAAGCACTAATAATTCACTTTAAGGTATTTGTTACCATCCAAAAAAAAAAGAAATGAGCCATAATTTGCACACAAATTAACATTGCAAACAAACTTTGATCCCGTCAGTAGAGGCCCTCCCATACCTGACAGTGCCACCTGCCCTCTGGATCCTCATGCGCTCCTCATAACAGATTGGATTATGCTCCCTGCTAAGTGCCAAAGTCACAATTTTTTTGTTGTCATCCTGCCCTTCCTGTTCTTCTCGGCACAGCACAGCCTTTGAAAACCACAATGATAACAATCTTGAATAAAGACAAAAAGCAAAATCTCAAGAGTTTTATTTGACACATGAAAGATCCACATTCTATATCCATCTATAACCTGCAATGAAATTCAAAGCGGTCAACTTTGCTATAGTAAGAATTAGTGAAAAGCAATAGACAAAAAGTACAGTGGTACCTTGGTTCTCGAACTTAATCCGTTCCGGACTCCGGATGGAATCCTAAAAAGTTTGAGTTTTTCCCATAAGAAATAATGGAAAACCAATTAATTGTGACCTCTCACCTGGCTGCACAAACTGGAACCGCCTCCGTGACAACACACCTTTGCCCTTATTGGCTGAGGAGTTTAGTTACACGCGTGACGTTTGTACCCCAGGCAGTTTGGATGCGTAATCTGTTATTTCTCCCGAATATCAGTAAAGCAGTGAGAACTGATTTCAGTTAATTTAACTGGTAAAATATAGTTTAAATAAATGACATAAATGTTCTAATAGTACATGTAAGTTAGTGATTTAAATATTGTTAGTTACTGTAATATTGCGCTGCTTTATTTGGTTAATCGTCTAGTCTGTGAAGAAGGCATTCAATTAAGAATTGCATTATAATTTGACTCATTTCCTGGTGCGTACAATTTATATTAGGTCAGCGTTCACTTTTGATATTCAGATTGAGTTCTAGGTCAAACTGGTTTGTTCGTCTTTTAAGAAATTCGAGTTCTAGTGAGTTTGAGAACTGAGGTACCACTGTATACTTGGATAATGTTAGCTTATTTATGTAATAAATAAGAAACAGTAGGGTTATACAGATTGTTGTCGACTTTTGACTGATCGGCTTTACGACTGTTCCAAGACCACAAATATGCGGCCACAACTGACAAGTGTTGCCCAGTGAGTATATGACCGTTTCTGCCCCAACAATCCCCACATGAAAATGATGACAATATAACTTGAAGATGATATAATTTTATTAAACAGTATACTACGTTTTGTATATTTGTATATAAAAGAAAGGGTCAACATGACCAAACTAACTTAATACCGGTCAGTCAGAACTGATCAACAACGACCTGTACTACTAATAAAGAGAAAACAAAAGGAAAACCAGATAAGTGCAACATGACTCCCATAAACTGCAAGCTGCAAGAGTAAGGAGTTTATGTTTAATTACAACTGTCAATTAAGTGTTACTGTAAGTAGTCTGATGGACTGACAGCAGAAGCTCCCTCTGAGCCTCTCACTTCACAAGAGATAGCAGAAGCGCGTACCACACCTGGTAAACAGGTAATTGAGTGAATTGTGTTCCTGCTAATTTTAGCAACTCTGCTCCTGCATTATCTCAGGTATATGTCCTGCAAGGAAGGCAGATAAGCCTTGCTTTTGTGTTCAACTGAACATACCTCCCTCTGCAGAGCTTTACAGTCCCTGGGCAGAGGAGTAACCAAACATGGCAGAGTTTCCCATGATATTTGTGTTACCATTATAACCACAAATACCCATACTCACCCTGCTATCTCCAAGGTTGGCAACATAGACATCATCATTCACTACTAGTATGCAAGTTGCTGTGGTTCCATCCTTCCACACTGGCTTCCTATAGGGGTGTCAAAGCAATTAAGGTCACCCCCACTTAATCATAGTTTTATTTCAGGTCTTACTAGCCAGTTTTGTTGAACAAGGATTTAGTTTTATGGCTACTCTGTGGAACTGCTATTATAATTAAAAATCATGGCCAACAGAAACAGCATCAGATTTTGATTAGACATGGAAGGCAAATAAGAAACCATCAACTCACTGGCTGGAGGCTTTTTTCAGGAAGTCTTCATCCGTTTGTCTAAATGCATCCACCAAACACTTCCTCACAAGCTTGTCCAGGTTCTGTACCTCGCCTGCAAAATATGTGTTGTTCATTTTTTTAATTCAGCAATTTTGAATAAGTTCACACACATTTTAGTGTACAAAAATTTTAATTAAGAGCACAAAAGGACTTCTTACAATTTGTAATACATATTTAAATTATTATAGAGACAACACATAAAAAAAATTAATGCTATCACTTTTGTTATTACTAATAATAGTGCTGGGCGATAAAACACGCAGACTATAAAACTCAATCAAGTAAGTTTGCTCCGTTTTAGAGAATGCGCTGAAACAAACAACTTGATGGCCTATTGAGCAGAGGTTTACTGAACGCCAGCACAACAGCCAATCACCGACGATGTTGTAATTTTTCCCCATAATCCCTTAAAGAAGCAATGGGTGCGTTCGACTTGGGCTAGGTCTGTCTGCTATCTGCAGCTGACGCAACGGGGAGCGCGGTCTTCTGGCGGCTGTAGAGATATATAGTATGAGAGTATAAACTGACTGCAGCCAAGTCGGACAACTTCTACACCTTGTAGTATGCGAGACCTGACTGCAATGGCAGCACTGCCAGAAGGGTGTAGATAAATCTGTACAAATATCACCTGCATGCACATTACTTCTTTTACAATAAGCAACTGATACAAACTGTTAACAGTGACTAAAACTATTCTATATAGTGGCTCTGTGTAAAAAGATAGCTGCCAGGAAAAAAATCAAATACATGTATTTCAAGGATTCAAAGTTTTTATTGTCATATACAGAGTACAATGCAATTCTTACTTGATTGCCTTCCAACCTTATAGCAACTAACAATAAATAAACCACTAACTTACGTGTACTGTTAGAACATTTATGTCATTTATTTAAACTCACTGCTTTACGTGCTTTTCGTGAGAAATAGCACATAATGCATTAGAACGTCCTGGAATGCAAACATCATGCGTGAGACTAAAATCTTCAGCAAATAAGGGCAAAGTTGTGCCGTCGCGGATCAAATTTGTCTGAAGTCGTCTTGCTCTCACAAGGATTTTGTACCATGTGACATGGTGACGCGTGGTGATGTTTTGTAGCGCCGGACAAAAGAATCTAACCACGATTTGGCATTTTTTTTTTATAATAAAAACTTTCCTACCTCAGAATTTAAAAAAGTTTAAGAAACCAAGAATAGAGGAAGATACTTGCCGTCAGTTCTGTCCTGCTTTATTTTATGTTTTCCCTTTAACATATTTGCAATATGAAACAGTTTTGCACGTTGGAACATTATTATACGGTTTTGTTAATTTGAGCTATGTTTCTTTGAATACCTGAAAATAATAACCTTTTATAATTTTGAGGGAATTTTGTATGTAAACAGTAAAAATTATTGGAAAATAAATATTTGTTTACTAATATTGTTTATTTCAATGTATTCATTGTATTTGTCAGAATAGGGTTATGCCTGGTTTTGCCATATCGCCCAGCTCTAACTAATAAAAACGAATCGGCCTTTGTTCCCATCAGAGGTAGGGGGCTCACCTTTAGGAAATTTCAAGGCTAATGCTTGATGAAGATGTTCGGCAGCAAAGCATGATGCACGAGAACCTCCATGCCCATCAAATACTGCGAAATATGCTAGGCGGGAGCTGAAATAATAATAACAATAACTGGTTCCACTGAAAGAGAGAGATTTAATTACTGGTTTTCTTCACTTTAGACAAGCTACTCAAGTGCACTTATAGGTTACAGGTAATCACCAGAAATACACAACTAATTACTGAGCACTGCACAGAAATATCAGAAAGCTCATTAACATTCACTATGAAGATCACTATGGGCGCTTTTCCACAACATCAAGGTACCATACTTTTGATACTTAGAAGATTTTCCACTGGCATAAATACTGGTAACGGTAACACAATGCAGGGTATTTTGAACTGAATCTTAAAAAATGGCATTTTATATTATACGGATGGACGATGCGTGATATTAATACCAACATTGCATGTTATTATGCACATGCAAATCTCACATCCCAAATAAAAATTAATATCACTTTTTCTTACTTTCAATTCTGTACAGACATTATAGCACAGGCAGTTTCGCTACAACATTTTACTCTGTCACAGAAAAAAAAAACTTGCAAGCTTTGCCATTTTAATTATTATTCATTTTAAAGATTATATATTACTATATACACTCACCTAAAGGATTATTAGGAACACAAGTTCAATTTCTCATTTATGCAATTATCTAATCAACCAATCACATGGCAGTTACTTCAATGCATTTAGGGGTGAGGTCCTGGTCAAGACAATCTCCTGAACTTCAAACTGAATGTCAGAATGGGAAAGAAAGGTGATTTAAGCAATTTTGAGCGTGGCATGGTTGTTGGTGCCAGACGGG
>JAABNY020000035.1:18977954-18992904 GCA_015164015.2 Brevimyrus niger
ACACTCTCGCTTAGATTACTTTCTAGTTAGCAGCTCAATGATGAGGAACATCACAGAAACCCAGATACACTCCATCGTTATCAGTGATCACGCACCGGTGTATCTCTTGCTGGGAGAGAGATGAGATTAGTCATAGTGTGGAGCCCTAAAGGGTGAAATTTATTGTTAATCAGTGACAATGATCTTACAGTTGTGAATTAGCTAAAGACGATCAATTGTGCTGGAATGCAACAGACAATCAGAGAATCCACCACTCGAAATTCCGTGCATTCTGCAACACATACACAGCAGCCTTTAGTTAAACTAACAGTAGTTTGTTGATGAATGTTGATGCTTTAATAGCACATATTTTATGGGGAGCGTTTCACATAAATTTTGTGGATGAACAGAAAAAAGTAATGTAACTAATTACTTTGAAATAAAGTAATCAGAACAGTAATTTGATTACTTTTAAAAGGAGTAATCGGTAATTAAATTAAATTTTTAGAGTACTGTAACTTACGCAACACTGGTAAGAACTATTTCATGTGTTTCCATTTACAGCAAAATGAACCACGAGTAGTCAAGTCACTTGAGTATTGTTTTGATAAGAATGGGATGACAGATATGCTGCGTCAACTGCATTCAGTTTCACTCACATTAAAATTATCAAAATTAATTGCATGTGTTAATGTGTTTTGACAGTCCTGAGGCAAAATCTCTTGTATAATATATAAAAAAACTCACTGAATAATTGTTCCATTTTTTCTGGATCCAACTGTGGTCTTGAGGGCAGACTTCCATTTGCATTAGATTTCTTTCCTGTTAGTTAATGCGCAGCCATCTCTTCCTGAGTGAAGGACTGGGACATTAAGTCTTGTAGCATGCGCTGTGGTGTTTTCACCCAAGACTGAAATACTTTGCATGAGAGCTGCAATGAAATTCCAGTAAAGTTAGTTCATAAATTAAGCAAAAGGTTGCCAAATCAGTATTGTTGGTAACACTTTTCAATAATGTGTAATTTGTTATCAATGTATTAAATAACATAAACGAACAATAAACAATACATTTATTACAATATTTAGTCATCTTAATTTTGTTAATTTTAGTCAATAAAAACAGTCATTGTTCATGCTAGTTCATTAACTAATGTTAACAAACACTGTGACGTTCGGAGACAGAAAGTCGGATCCAGATATGCAAGGCAAACTGGCTTTATTAAAAAGCCCTGACAAAGGGAAGGTCTCCAACACACTAGGCAATACTCGAAGTCGGTGGGCAGGCAGGAAGGTCGAAGTCCGGGAAGTCAGTCCTACGAACAGGGACGTGGACAGGACACTGAAGGGAGAGGCGAAACAGGACACAGGGCTGGACAGGACAGGCGGATCAGGAGCGGGTGCTGGGCTGGAGAGAGAAGGTAACAAGGAGAGACGCTGGAACAAGGTAAGGTTAACAGACACTAGGCAGCTGGGGAGACGAGAGACGAAAGAACGCTTGGTAAGGCTCAATAGGGACATTGGCTCAATACTTTGCGGTGTGTTTAGGGTTTTGCTTCCTTTTCTATCTGAGCATGATTTGGTTCACCTCGATACACCTGCCGGGTCCCGCCCCTCCGGGACCGGGAACGTTACAAACACAACTTGTGATTTTAATAATTAGTAAATGCTGAAATTAACATTAACTAAGATTAATAAATGTTAGAAGTATTCTTCTTTCTTAATTCATGTTAATGTAATGCAAATGTAGTAAAGTAATGAACCTTATTGTAAAGTGTTACTGTTTTTCTGAAAAATACAGTAACTGGAGGTTCAAAGTAAAAGAAGTAATACAATTTGTTAAAGTCACACTTAGCATTTTTAAAGGAAACTATTACGATCGGCAGGGTAGTGAGCAGGCAAGCAGGAGAAAAACAGGGTCTTTAATGGAAGGAACGTGGCAAACACCAATGAACATCAACAATGACCGACACTCGACTCGAGAAGACGTGGACCTATATACACAGGACCGGTTGGAATTAACTAGACATGGGTAGGAACAATCAGGAGGTAATGACGAGGCGTGGCACACATGAGGATCAATCGGAGCTGAACGTGACAGAAACATTCACCCAAAAATTTAAATCTCAGAATTTACTCACTTGCATGCCATCCCAGATGTATAAGACTTTTTTTCCTCAGTGGAAGATTTTAAGGTATTTTTGGGTGAACTATTAATTTAACTATGAAAGATACCATTAATCACAGTGCTTCTTAAATATAGACTTGGGTGAGAAGTATTTTAAAGGGATAGTTCACTTAAAAATGTAAATGTGTCCATTATTTACTCACCCTCCAAGCATCCTAGGTGTAAATGACTTCCTTCTTTCATACGAATATAGAGGTATATTGAAAACTGTTCTGGCTCTCCCACCCAAGCTTTATCATGGCAGTGGGTGGGTGCTTCTCTTCATTAGTCCGAAGTCCAATAATAAGGTGCATCCATCTGTAATAAAAACTGTCTCACATGGCTCCGGGGGGTGAATACAGGCCTCCTGTAGCGAGGTAATGTTTCTTGTAAGAAAAATATCCATATATAAAATGGAATAATCACTTTAATTTTTAAGCTGTTCTGGGCGGATGACGCTGAGAAGTGACAAATGTGGACGCACAGCGGAGAGACCAAAACAAAACTATGGGCGCGGAGTACAAGTACAAAACAAGGAGGATTTTCATATAAGCCAAGAGGAGACTGGATTTCCTTTGCTAAAGTAAGGAGACTTTGCTTCATTTGCCTCTTGTAAGCAAGTACAAGCCAGATTGAAGTGATTACTATGTTTTAGATATGGATATTTTGCTTACAAAAACACATAGATTCGCTATAGAAGGCCTTTATTCACCCCATGGAGCTGTGCAAGACACTTTTTAGTATAGATGGATGTGCTTTATTGGATTTGTTTTGGACTGATGAAGAGAAACACCCACCCATTGCCATAATAAAGCTTGTGAAAGCCAGAACAATTTTCATTATAACTCCAATTGGATTCGTCTGAAAGAAGGAAGTTATATACAACTAAGATGCCTGGAGGGTCAGTAAATAATGGGATCATTTTTATTTTTGGTTGAACAGGCAGCCATGTGTATTTTAAGAGGGTCATGAACTGAATTAATCACTCAGTTAATAACTGAATTTAAGGTCTACTAATAATGCATATAATATCTAAATAAGTAATGCATTATAATGGTTTTCTATGGGAAAAAACACTTAATAACAATGCATGTTGTATTTATACTCTGGGCCAAACATAGAATGCATCATCAATAAGGTACATTGAATTGGGTCTTTTATTATCACTGTCTCAATACATTAGTTACTCACTACAAACCTGGCGGTCAATGGCAGGAAGCTATATATATATATATATATATATATATATATGTAGCTATATAATTAAATGTCTACCATCTATTGTACTTGTTTTTTTTAATAACATTTGGTAGATTATAAATGAACTTGTAATAAATGTAAATACCTGCAAGAAGTGACTCAAAGGATCTATGTGCATTCTGTGGTGCCCCCGTGGACAGGAAAACACGGATCCAGATATGCAAGCTTCAGTCAGTTTTAATGACAAGAGAGAAGCGGAAGTACAAGGAGGGATATCCAGTAAGCGTAGCCGGAGAGCGGAAGAGAGGGTCGAAAGCCGGGTGGTCCATCCTACACAGAAGCACGGGACACGAACACACAGGGAAGGGAGGACGCGATGTGCAGGTCTCGGCAGGAAAGGCAGGTCAGGTACGGGATCAGGTCTGGGGGAGGAAGCGGAACAGGGTGAGGAGAAAACACAGGGCGAACAGAATAGGTGCAGGGGATTGGGCAGACAAAAGACACAAAAATGCTTGGTATGGCTCAAAGACATTTGGCTCAATACTTCGCGACTGGCAAGGCTGTCCTGTTCCTCTTTGTAGGATCGGTAAGAAGATGTGATGCTAAGCATTTGGTGGGTGCTGCCTGCATTAGCGTGACAGTACCCCCCTCCAGACAGCCGCCTCCTGAAGACCGAGAACGTTTGCGGGGTTGACCACGTGGCCTGGGAGCAGGTTTAGCTGGGAGAGCAAGGTGGAACGCCGCCTTGAGAGCAGGGTCAGCAACCGCAGTGGTTGGAAGGGGGACAGGACTCACCCGGGCTTTATGGGAGTATTCTTCCCACACCAGTTGAGACGCCCAACTATAGGGAGCTGTCTTGCAGAGCAGATGGAGCACCTTGGCCACTTCTTGGTTAGTTCGCTCAGCGAGGCCATTGGACTGGGGATGGTAAGCCGACGAGAGACTGAGGGTGATCTTAATCTTGTGACAGACCTCCTTGAAGACACGAGAGTTGAACTTGGGATCCCAGTCCGAGACAATGTCCTCTGGCAGGCCATAATATCGGAAGATGTGGGTGACCAGGGCCTCAGCCAGTTCCGCTGCTGTGGGTAGCTTGGAGAGAGCTACTAGTCGGCACATTTTTGAGAACTGGTCAAACCACGGTGAGTACCAGTGATGCGCGGGTCAATGTATAAACAACCCAAACCCGACCGACGTTTTCAATAACCCGCCCGCAACTCGGACCGCAAAAAAAAAAAATATATATATTGTACCTGACCCGCTTCCTGCCCCGCATTTTTTTATAGCCTACTGTTATGTAATAAAGGCTTGATTTATACATTTATTTCATTTTATTTTCTTATTTAATAAGAAGCTGCATGTGTTTATCCAGTCTAATCGAAGTGTGCGTCTCTCCCCCGATTTTCCCAACAAAATCCCACCCCCTCTCAGAAAATACATGCAGACTGAGCTTGTGCGTCATCTTCGCTCCAGTAATTTAGCCAATAAAGTTTAGGCTTATCTATTTCATAGAAAATTGTGTCTAGTACTATATAAATTACAAAGGTTTAATTGGCATCTTTATTTCAAACGACCCGACCGACCACGACCCGAATATCATTAAAAATATTTTTGGATGACTCGTAACCGTGGGTGACCGCGGGCACCCGCTCATTTCGGGTCAGCCCGCGCATCACTGGTGAGTACTGTGGTCTTACGGCCTGAGCGGGGTAGATACGTGATGAAGTCCATTGCTATGTGGGACCAAGGCCGTGACGGAGCCGGCAAGGGCTGTAGGAGGCCTGCCGGAGTGTGCTGGGACGTCTTGGCCTGGGCGCATTCTGGACAAGATTCCACGAAATCCTGGACTTGCTTTTTCCATCCAGGCCACCAACAATGAAGAGAGATTAAACGTTTGGTGGCAACTATCCGTGGATGCCGGGTAGCTTGTTGGGAGGGGATCCACCTGAGGAGGGCGCCACGATGTTTCTTGGCAACATACTGCAGTCCGGGTGGACATTCCAGAGGGGGGGTTCTCCACTCATGCTCTTGTCGGATGTGCTCCTCCAAGCCCCAGGTGATGGTCGAGGTAAAGCAGGTGGGGCTGGGAAGGGATGGACTCGGTCTTTGTGGGCAGGTGGGTCAAACTTCCGGGAGAGGGCATCAGCCTTCTTATTCTTGCTCCCCGGCAGGTAACTGACCTTGAAGACAAAATGAGCAAACCATTGAGCCCACCGGGCTTGGCGGGCAGAGAGGCATTTGGCAGACTGGAGGTTTTCTAGGTTACAGTGGTCCCTCAGGACCAGGAACGGATGGCGTGCCCCCTCCAGCCAATGTCTCCACTCTTCAAAGGCTAGGTGGACAGCTAACAACTGTCGGTCCCCTACCTGGTAGGTGCCTTCTGTGGCCGTCAAGTTACAAGAATAGTAGGCACAGGGGTGGCGTTTCCCGGTCTAGGGGTTGCGTTGTATCAGGATTGCTCCCACGCTTGCCATGGATGCGTCGACCTCGACCTCAAAGGGGAGGTTGGGGTTGGGCAAGAATGGGAGCTAAGCAAAAGGCTGCTTTGAGCCCTGAGAATGCCGCTGCTGCCTCTGGAGACCAAGGCTGGGGAGATGGTTGGCCATGAGTCAGAGAAGTGAGGGGTGCTGCCAGCTGACTGAAGTTACGGATAAAACGACAGTAAAAGTTAGCAAACCCCAAGAACCTCTGCAGCTCCTTGAGGGTACGGGGTCTCGTCCAGTCCTGAACAGCTGCCACCTTCTCCTCCATTGCCACCGCCCCATGACGGATCTCGTAGCCCAGGAACTGGAGCTGGGGCAGGTGGAAGTCACATTTTCCCCCTTTGACAAACAGGTGATGTTCCCAGGGCCGCTGCAGTACCTGGCGCATGTGCTGAATATGCGTCGGCTTGTCTGGGGAGTAAATGAGAATGTCGATGTAAAGGATTACATAGCAAAACAGCATGTCCCTGAAGACATGATTCATAAAAGCCTGGAAGACAGAGGGACTGTTAGCTAGCCAGTAAGGCATGACGAGATATTCAAACTGCCCCCTTGCTGGTAATGAATGACGTCTTCCATTCAACTCCCTGTTTAATTCGAACCAGGTTATAGGCACTCCGCAGGTCTAACTTGGTGAAGATGCGGGCCTCACGGAGCTGTTCTAGTGAGAGGGGAATTAAAGGTAAGGGTTCCCTTATGGCTTTGAGGGCCCGATAGTCAATGCAGGGCCTTAAGCCCCCGTCGTTCTTCTTCACAAAGAAGAGGCCAGCGATTACCGATGAGGTGGAGGGACAGATGATCCCCTACTTCAAACCCTCTCGGATGTACTCCTCCAGGGACTCCTCCTCCTGGAGGGAGATGGGATACAACCTCTCCTTGGGAAGTGTAGCGCCCTCCAGGAGCTCAATGGCACAGTCACAGTCCCGATGAGGGGGGAGCGCAAAGGCACGTGCCTTGCTAAACACGTCTTGGAAGTCCGTGGAAGTATTCCTCCGGGATCCGGCTCAGGTTCTCCGGTTCAGGGCTCTCCACTCTGGAGGCTCGACAGGGCAGGGACATGCTGGTCGTTAGACAATTGTGAGACCAAGCAGTCAGCTCACCTGTTCTCCAATCGAGTCGGCGGTTATGTTGGAGCAGTCATGGATAGTCCAGTATTAGGGTATCCTTTGTGTGGGGAAGAACGTACATCGAGATCCTCTCGATGTGAAGCGCTCCCACTTGGAGGGAGGAGGGACAGGTGCGGAACCAGAATATCCCCTCTTTAATCTTCCCCCCAGTGACGCCCAGGACAGAGAGTGGTCGGGCGAGTCTCTGTAAGGGTAGACCTAGGTGCTGGGCCAACACCGAATCGATAAAACAACCCGCAGCCCCACTGTCCACTAGTGGCTGGACAGTCCTTTGCCGCGCCTGGGGACCCAGAATGGCTGGAACAGTTAACTATGCAGTAACTATGCAGTACAGGCATAGACCCACCTACGTCCTTCTTCTCCGTTCCACCGCGGAGAGAGAAGACCTTCCCAGTTGCATGAGCTCGAAGATGGCAGGGGGCGGAGCAGGATGGGCTCACTAAATGTCCGCCTGGTGGCGACGGCGGTCCCGGAGGGTGTTATCCAAACGGACGGCTAGCCTGACGAACTCCTCAAATGACATAGCTTCCCCGCAGGAGGCGAGTTCGACCTGCAGCTCTTGATTCAGACCCCTACGGAAGATGGCAATCAGGGTGTCTTCGGTCCACTGGAGCCCAGCGGCAATAGCGCGGAATTCAAGAGAGAACTCCCTTGGCGGCAATTCAGCAGTCAGTCTCCTGGTCGCCGTCCCACAGCCGGGTGGTCGAACACCTCCAGAAAGGCTTGGTGAAAGTCCCGGGTGGAGTCAACAAGGGGACTCTGACTTGCCCAGGGAGCCGTGGCCCATTCTCGCGCACGACCGGTCAGGAGGGAAATGACGAACCTGACTTCAGCTCAATACTTTGCGACTGGCAAGGCTGTCCTGTTCCCCTTTGTAGGATCGGTAACAAGATGTAATGCAATGCATCTGGTAGGTCCCACCTGCGTGGGCGTGACACATTCATTTGTCTTCTGCAGTTTTCAAGCTCCTCTTTGAGCTGTTTGTTCTCATCCTGAAGCTTTTTCATTCTTCTCTGCATTTCATTTATTGATTCATGTACAGGTGCCTTTAAAAGATGCATAAGTATTTACATATTTACAGTTTTTGAATACAGGGTTTTCCAAAAGCAATGTCTGTCCTATGAAAATTGGCTTCTTTGCACTTTATTCTTATTCAATATTTTGGTCTATGTATTTCTTCACAATTCAGGTTTCAGACCATATGGTGCAAATGCAAAAATGACACCAAAACATTCATTTTCAGTTACTTAATTTTCTCTTTTTTCAATTTTGCTTCTGCTAAATTGTGACTTTATAAATGATCATTTGAATACATAAAACAATATAAAATAAATTGAAATTATTTTCTTTTGTTCCATTTTTTTTATCTTACAATTGTGTGCTGTGAGTTGTACCATTAGCATATTGGTGTGGCCACAAACTGTTCATCAAATGCTTAACATGGCTTAATATATCCCACTAAAACATTATAAAACACTGGAGAACACACCTTGTTAATAAAAAATATAGAGTACTATTTACATTTTACATTTTTTTCAAACATTCATTTCACCATTGATTGTAATTACCCAGTGGATTTTTTTTGCACAAGAAGTCTGACAACAGCCAGTGCTCCATACAGAGTTCTGATCTCATTCCATTCTGTCTGGAATGATGTGAAGAAACTGAACAAACTGAGACTAAATCCAGAAGAACGTTTAGGAACGTACAGTGTGATAAGTCAGTTTCTGAATACCCAGGATTAAGTGTTAACCCCATGTATAGTATGAGAAGTGTGAAACCCAGGGTCAACTATTTCAAGTGTAAAAAGCCCTAATACAGGGGTGTCCAAACTTGGCCCTGGAGGGCCGGTGTCTTTAGCTCCAAGTTGCCTCAACACACCTGCCAGAAAGTTTCTAGCAAAGCCACTAGAAGGCAAGCCTGCAACCATTAGCCAAAAAAGTGCAACGATTAAAGCTAATACTTCCAGTCTGGCAGGTTTTTTATTGGATCTCAATAAAGGAGAGGCTGTACTACACTGAATAAACAGCTTTTTAGAGGAAACGGCTTTTTTAATGAATGGACGTCTACTAATCCTCAACATATTTTACACTAAACAACTCTTACCACTAGTTTACCACAAAAAAGGCTGTTTTATAAGAGAAGTCACTGTCTTTTTGCGACAGGTGGGATTCAGCTAACAGCAATTCTGATTAAGTTTTATGGTATCTGTGGACATCGACTGAGTGTTGCACAACCCTATCTGAAATTAAATGACGTCAAGACTGTAATATGATTGGTTATTAAGGGACATGTGATCCAAGTTAGCCGTTATGCTTTCTCCAATAGTATTTAACACAGACCCTCTCATCAAAGACAATTTATGTTTCTAGTATGCCAAGTAAGAGTTTGATTAGCTGGTTCAGGCTTTATTGGGGTTAGAGCTCAATTGTGCAGGACACTCCAACCTTCCAAGGACCAAGTTGGGGCACCCTTGCCCAAATGTTTCTGGAACTGATAATAGGTGCATTTTATACTCGCCTCTGTTTTCTCAGACCTCTGTTTAATTAATTGCTACATCAAATGCTGTCCAGGTTTTGATTCAGTTTTCCTTACTTTTGCTGGCTAAAGAAAAAAAAGTAAAAATATATAATCGAAATATTAAACAAAAAACTAAATACTAATTATGTCACTGTGTGGAACAAATGTCGTTTAAAAATATTCACATTATTTTTCACAAGACACAGGGCAATGACATTTCCTAATAACTTTAATGTGTTTGGTTTCTGATGTCATTCGCTTCCAGTTATTTTGCATGTACAAAAACAGTCCATTGAGCTGCTTTCACATTGCATAATATGATGGATATAGTGGACCAGCAAAATGAGTGTACTTACCAGGCCTGAGCTAACAGGTAACATTCACATTATCTCTCAGTTTTTTTGGCTTTACAATTCTTCTTTTGCCAGACACATCAGTACAAGGTTTAATCCTCCCAATTAATTTTCATTCAGGCGTGACTCTATAATATAAAATACATGTCAACAATAGGGATGACATATCTTATCAGGGTTTTGTATCATTAATATAAATTAAGTTACAACAATGTTAAAGTATCAATCAAGAGCTGGAATAGACAATCTATGTGGATAAAAATTACATTCACTTACATTTAAGTACAAAAGGAGACAAAATATATTTCTTCAGCAGCACATTTTTATATATTTAACTGATAAATACAATGTAATATATAGTAAATGCTCAGTATAAAGATTCCATAGTGAAAATATGCTATACTAACGTTATATACTGACCCATGGCTTGTCTAGTGGGCCTTTTTAGAAAAATCCAATTTCCAATTCATGAACAGTCTTTTTTAAAATTGCTTTTAGAATTGCCGATCTCAAAATAAATCAAGTTTTGTATATGGGCAATGTTTTCTGTCTTGTGCATATAAAGAGAGCAATATATTGTCGCGTTGCAAATTAAACTGACACATACAACTCAGCACAACAATGCGTATATAAAAGTATTGCAGAAGCTTTTAATGGGAAGTAATATAAAGTTGCTACTCACCAGCAAAACACACGACTTAGGCAACGTACTGGGACGTCTGGTTTCTCCCAGTGGGCTAGTTAACCAGTACTTCTTTGGAGAAGTCCCACTCATCGTTATTAAGGTTTCGACATGAATGCCTGTTTCGTCAATGTATCTCGAAAGCCCTATTTCTACTGTGTTCTCCTCAAAAAAATCAAATAAACAGAAACGCATCATCTTTGCAAAACTACCTCTCGGATGGCAGTTAAAGAAACGCTGTGACGTAAAACGTGCAAAAATCTAAAAGCGCGCCTAAAGTGAGATCCACCAATCAGAGAAGTACAGTAGCTGTTGTTATAATAACATGAAGCAATGCAAACACTTTTGTGGGGAGTAATAATTACAATACAATTAATGATAAATACAACAATAAAAACAATAATAATAATGTAGATTTATTGATTAAATAGTTTATTTACTTTTTTAACACAAACTTTACATACAGAGACATAACTACGGTGGCCCCTAGAGACAAAACACAAACAAAAGAAAAAGCAGAAACAAAATGAAAATGCGCAGCAAATTAAGAAACACAAACAAAAGAAAAATCAAAAACAAAATGAAAATGCGCAACAAGTCAAAAAAGACAAACCAAAGAAAAAGCAGAAACAAAATGAAAATGCGCAGCGAATTAAAAAACACAAACAAATGAAAAAAGCAGAAACAGAAAGAAAATGTGCAGCAAGTCAAAAAAGACAAACCAAAGAAAAAGCAGAAACAGAAAGAAAATGCACAGCAAGTCCCGACGATCCCAAACCGGAAGTGCTCCACGACGCTAGGGGGCGCGGTGAGCTCATGCGGGCCAGTCGCTACACAGACGAGGAAGTTCCAACGGCCGGTTTGGAACGAGTAGTAAAGCATGCTCCGGTAATACATCCATGGTCGAAGGAGGTAAATGAACTAAATATTTTGTTAATTTGAACTTATTAGAGCATTTGTGTTGCGTTTTACTCAACGCTACAAACTGCATCTGTTAATTACACTAAGTTATTAACGTGGATAACTTGAATTCATCTGTTGGAATCGCGTCAGTTTGTGAATGAAATGTTAGCTCAAGGCTGTTGGTCGCTGTTTATATTCTCAAAATATGTTTTGTTCCTCCAGGGAGCAATGTTTTGTCCATATTGTGGCCATACCCTGGGAAATGTTGTTAAATTTTGTGGATCATGTGGCAAGAATTTTGAGTTTTTGGCAGACATTGATGACAATAGTAAGCTTTTGAATCGATATGAAACGACGCTAAGGCCACCTAAAATTAATAAATTGTTTTACATGACTGAAACTTCTAAAATATTGGTGAGTCAGGGATTTTATATTTTTAGCGAAAAGATGAACGGCAACAGAGATATACTAAAATTAGAAAATTGAACTTTAATTTGTCAGTATCTCGACATTTTAAACTCTCAAAAGTTCAAACAACTACAAGAAAAGAGAAACCTTCAAAACAAATGCCTAGTCTAAGTGTTTAATTTTCTTGCCACAGAATGGCCCAATAAAAGCATCCTCCTGACAGTAGCAAAACAGCAAATATAAAATATTTAAAAAATTGAGGCGGCACCAAAAAATTGAGGCGGGCGGCTATGTAAAACAATTTATTAATTTTAAGTGGCCTAAAGTTGACTCAAACAGTTACTCTATAAGCTTTGGATATTTACAGTTCTGCAGTCTTATTTCATTATTTTATGTTAGCTATATAAAAGACACACAAGCCCACTGCATATCATTTAAACCATCAAGCTGTAGTTGTAGGCCTGGCTACTAATTTCAGAACATTTGAAACGTGAATCTCTTTAACAACAGGGAAGCAGCATATTTATTTAGTTTGCTAATAATGAGACTGTACTTATGATTGAAAATGTTATATTTAGTTACAACTGTTCACTTCTGATCTAGCTCACTGTTGATCTAGTGTAAGACCTTTTTTTTCTATTTTATCAGAGCCATTTCTACAGAACATTTTAAAAGAAGATCTCATTCATAAATATTTCAGAGATGGTTATTCCTATGATGAAATTTTGGACGTGTTGGCATCAAAACACAAACAGAATATAAGTCTCACCACACTGAAATCAAAATTAAAAAGTTTGTCACTGTCCCGCAAAAAACATTATTCACCTCTACCCTTGGTTCGTGCTGCAATAATTGAAGAGCTGAAGGGACCTTGGCAATATTATTGTTACCGTTCAGTGTGGCAGACATTGTATCAGAAACATTGTCTTTCAGTGAAAAAGGCATGATGTCATGGTAATAATGGCAGAGCTCAACCCATCTGGAGTTAGAAATCGCTCAAGACAAAAGTTTATTAGAAGAGTATATGATTCACCTGGACCAAACCATACTTGGCATGTTGATTGTTATGACAAATTAAAGCCATATGGTTTGGCTATCAGTGGTTGTATTGATGGCTATTCCCGGAAGGTATTACGGTTGGTTTGTGCAGCAACTAACAACAATCCAGAAGTCATAGCTCAACACTACCTTCAATGTGCGGCAGAGTTTGGAGTCATACCACTGCGGCTTTGCACAGACTGTGGCACTGAAAATGGGACAATGGCAGCAATGCAATGTGCCTTACGGTCATCTCATCAGGATTTGTTTGCAGGAGCTGCCAGTCATATGTATGGTTCTTCAACATCAAACCAACGAATTGAAAGCTGGTGGTCATACTTCAGAAAACAGCGGTAGGTTTTAAATAGTTGTCACAAACCACTACAATAACCAGACTGTTAGCCCAGATGCTGTAACGCTTAATCAGTGATGCACAAGCTTTTGCTGCAGGTCACACCACCTTACCTTAATTTATCCACTTTTACTATCTGGCCCATCAGTTCAGTTACATGAAAGCAAAAACTACAAAATATAAACTGTAATCCTCAAGGAATAAATTTGGATAAATGTAAGTCTCAGCCAAAAAGTACTATTTGGGAAAAGTGCATAGTAAATGGTGTCACTGGAAGTTTAAAACAATATCTCAATTAAACAAAGTATGTGTAGGCATCACAACTTTGGTAGAAGGAAAACTAACACTTTAAAAAAAAACTTTATGGTCTGATCAGTGAGAAAATCACTGCTTCTACTTTAAGTAGCACACTAATTATTGTATTATCACTTTAATCTATGGTTTCAAACTATCAATGACCTCAATACCTGTAAATGAGTCCTCAGTCATCCTGAGAAAGCAGTAGTAGAATATATAATACATGTTATTTAGCAATGTACAGTCTATCATATTTGTAAATGCCTTTAAGAAAGTATTTTAGGTATTCACAGAAAACCCGTATTATGATACATTTTAGCAGCCTTTCTATAAATACTACCTTTTTGAAGTCGTTATATTAGATTGACCTGCACAAAGTAGTACACCTCAAATGTACAATCCAAAATGTATGCTGTTGTGCTGTAACATTAAAAATTGTAATGTATTTAAGGCTGGTGCTTTGTCACTTGACAGTATGTTTTTGTGATTTTCAGGCAATTGATTTTTTGACAATTCTGGATGGACCTTTTCAGTGACATGAGGGAAAGACACCTCTACAATGGTAGCCATGCACACATGTGCTTGGTGAGCTTCATTTTCATGGCTGTGCTTCAAAGGGATCTGGATGAATGCAAAAGAAAATGGAACACCCACATGATCCGCCCTGTTAGCCGGTCACGCTGTCCATCTGGTAAACCTGATGTGATGTATGACCTGCCTCATAGGTATATGTTACTCTTGTCAATTACAAATTCCTGAAATTTTGTAATTTAGTTTTCACAGAATGTACATTTCATGTCACCTTTTTAACCTATGCACTTTATCTAAATGGTCTGCATATATGCTCTCAGAAAAACCTGAAAAGTTTGAGAGTTCACACAACAGAGGTTGCACTAACTCTGTGCCATAATGTGGCTTGTGGTGTCATAAAATTGCATACATTCACTTTAAGCATAATTTCTATGGCCCTGCAGTAACAAGGCTATTGTAGCATTTTCAGTATACTCGAAGGTTAATATTTTCCTTATACATTTAACTTCTAGGTTTGGAGGACGCAACTTGTGGCCTTGAAGTTGTACAGCAAGAGCTGAGCCAGTTCCAGATGGAATCTCAAAATTTCTGTGGAGACCCTTGCGTACAGGAACGTTTTGAAGAACTATACAATGGTTTCACTCCAACTCAGACCTGGGAATCTTGTGTGGAGAACTACATCAGACTGAAAACACTTGCTGATTTGTAACACCAAGGTTTCCACACATCCTTGAAAACTTGAATTAACCACATACAGGACTCCGTGGTTTAAGATTAGGCAACATATACACTTTGGTTAAAGCTCAAGACTCATTGTGTTTTCACATTTTAGTTATGCGATTACAGTGGGATCAAATACATTTTTTTGCTGCCAGATGATATTGTCAAGATTGGCAGAATTAAACTTAAAATGC
>JAABNY020000035.1:19025505-19037361 GCA_015164015.2 Brevimyrus niger
ATCAGAGTGTGTAATGTAGGACAGGGTTAGGGACTATGTAACTCGGCATAGGGTTAGGGTTAGTTAGTCGGTGTGTAACTCAGGGTTAGGAGCTTACTTTAGCTGGATATACAGGTACCTCTGGTGGTTCAGTGGAAAGTTCTGGAAAGTTATTGTAAATTATAGACTGGCACGTTGATAAATTACATGATCGATTTCACAAAAGTTCACAGCACCTCACTGGCGCCCCCTTATGGTGAGTTCCCAGGGACATAAACATAAGAAATGGCCTAAAGGCTCTAGCAGAGTCTGGCAGCAGTGAGGCTGGTTAGTTACAGAAGTAGTGATCAGCATAATCATGCTACTGTTCATCAAGTGTCATGCTGCTGTTTGAGACCGATGATTCACTTGATCGTCACCCCCCCATAACCAGCAAAGCCAGGCACCTAATGAGCCAGAGTGTTGTCCTATAAGATACTACACACCTGGTAGCAGTGGGGGAGAGGAGTAACAGAAGAAGCAATGTGGATGCCCCCCCTTAGCAGGGCTTGGATAAATATTTTCAATTATCGAGAGCAGGCCGTTTGAGACCCCGGGGGTATTCATCTAATTTAGGGCTTGTGCGCGTCCTTCAAGGGGGTGGGAGGCAGATGCTGCATGGATTGTAGCACTATCTCATGTTGGGTGTGTAAGAAAAACAAGCCCCCCGGCCCTCCATGCCTGCTCTTTGAGGAATCGATATTCAGCCCCCCCAGAGTGAGACGCGGAGAGTCAGCTCTGTGCATCAGGCCCTCCTCTATAACCCATAGTAACTGCACTACATTATTGATAGATAACCATTATTCACCTACAGCAGACTGAACTGAAGCCTCACACAGCTGATAACTGAATCCCAAGCCCCAACCCCCCCCCCCCCAGTGAGACATAAGCATTGGTCTTAATCTGACAGTTAGATGGGCGAGGACAGTGTGTTTGGATTTTCGCCTTTCAGGGACCAGCTGGCCAATGTCTCCCAGTGGAGGGAGGATACACTGCAGTCAAATCCTAATTTCACTGTAAGAAGGGCGCCCCCTGTAGGCGGAGACCAGCTCCAACAACACAATAGCTGCCTTTACTTTCCATAATGGCTCCAGCCTCTCACTTTTTCCCAATGGTGCTGATACAGACTAATCTCTGGGGTTTGATGGCATTCATTGTAATTAGTCCCTAGGATGGGAAACTTCCAGGGCTCTGAACAGCATGCCTAGTACCCACTTCACCGTCATCTGACCCGAGGCCCAGGACTGGGCTGTGGACTTCAGGGATGAGCCTCAATATGCGTATCTGACCATGCTTGTGTGCTCCTGTATCCAGGGGCGCTGCAAAGGATTTTGGGCCCCATGAAAAGAATCTTGACAGGGCCCCCAACACAATTTTATTGGGGGCTTCTCTGGGCCCCCTCTCAGTCATGGGGCCCGAGAATCGTCATCGTTTACCCCCCCTTTACAGCGCCCCTGCCTGTATCCGCTTTACCTCATCTTCCTTTGCCAAATACCAGTTCCAATACTCAAGAACAGAAGTACAGAGGACGGTAAAAATCCCCAAATTTCATTCTTGCCCTGCCCCAAATATCAAGGATGCATAAGTTGCATCCTCACCAAACAATACCAGTCACATGATTCACTGTGTGCCACGTACGTTCTTGGAAGGCAAGTTAGCAAGACCGGCCTTGCAAAGATCACAAGTACGGTCTTTGCGTTCTTGGTATTGAGATTCACCCCAGATGTTTTGCAGGCTCCTTATGGTTAAGGATGGGGAGTTTAGATGTGGTATGATAATCCTGGGGGAGTACCATGACAGGTCAGGGGTCACATCTCATTTCCATACCATGATGCTACCAGACACGAATCCAGAGGGCGGCTGCTTTTCATGATTATCTAGCAGTTGCACTGTAGTGAGATCTTTACTGGGAAGCGCACCACTGTCTCCCGCCTCCAATCGTTTCCATAGAACTGCCCAGATCTCTTTAACGAAGACTTTTGCACATTGTGAACATTTGTCTTAATCTAAAGAATGGCTGTACAGATTGGTTTTTGGTGCTTCGATATTGCGAAATAGCTTCTTAACTGTATATGACAGCTGGGCAATTTATAACAATTTGAATTACAATTGTGCAGATTTGGATGGTTCAATTTTTTTTCTGACTGGTATAATACAAGTGTCTGTGTCTTTATTGTAATTACTGAGCTGAATAAGTCAATAGCAGTAGAACTGAGACCAAGTGGGTTATTCAGCAGAGTGAAGCCTTTGATCTATTTGAATACTGTCTCCTTTGTAGAGCAGCAAATCTGCATGTGTTATGGGAGAAGCTTCCCAAACCCTTTTATGGATCCTGCTCAGACATGAACTTACATATCTGTGGCTGGTTATTGCATCTGTTCTGTCACCCAGAGAATTTTCCATACTTTGGCACCCATCCACTGAAGGGCTCCCCCTGCTGGCAGGCACTTTTTTTGCGTGAAGTCACATGACCTTTGGTTTGATTCAAGTTCAGCTACTTTTTGTTTTGAGTCTTGGAAGACGAGTTGGGGCATTAAGGATTTGGAAGCCTCTCTAATGGATGGATATGGGAAGATGAACATGATAAATCGCGAGTGACTGATGTGGAGAATGAGAGCGAACACATTTCAGTCTCTGTCATGGTAACTGGTTGGGTAATGATGTAATGACCGCATGCTCCATGACCAGTAATGGGATTAGTGATGATGTAATGTCTGTATGGTCAATGATAAATAGCAAGATAAGTGAGTTGATGTTGGCCTGTGGAATGCAGTAATGGCTGTATGCTCCGTAAGCATAGCAGCAGAACCCGTGATGCAGGTGCATTGCAGGTCTACAGGTAAATGCCCTCTTCCAGGCACCGGGACACACCAATTAAGCCCACCTCCTAGTGCTCTAGCTTTCTCTCTCTCTTCCTCACAGCTAATATTGATTTTTGCATCAGTTATACTCCAAATATGCAAATATGTTGGGATGCAAATCGATATCAGACTCCTCTTTTCAGGATGCCAGTTAACACGTTCGATTAAAAAGTCATTTAAAACATGTTATAGAATTAGCTGCTTGGCTACATGTCAATTATCAATTGTTCTGCAAGAAGAGTAACACTGATCGATGAATCGCAAATGGAGCAGACAGGATTTTTTTTTTTGAGACGCATCATCCACTCCAAACAACATTACTAGGACAAAACAGCTTGAGGGACGGAAAATATCAAGGATCCTGCATTTCAGAAACACCTAAACTAGGGAGTAACCCCACCTCCACCTCCACCACACACAAAGTGTTCAGAGATGCTCAATCTGTGGCTTTAAATGGAGCCTCCGTGGCGACCATGCAGTAAACTTCAGAGCAGGAGCCGAGTTTTTGAAAATATCATCTGGCAGGTAGGATTCTCCTTTCGTCTGTGATCGTCTTTGAAGTCTGGAGCCCTTGAGGTTTTAGAAAATCCAAAGCTCGAGGTGAGGTGGCTAGCTGGGCAAGCAGTCACTTCTTTTAAAAAGGAACTATAACACAGCACCACCTCCAGGCCCGGAGGACCTCGATCCAACGTCACATCCCTCTCAGTTATTTGATTGGCATCAATACCGCTTGGCTAAAATAATATCCACTTATTCAATTGCAAAAATATTACCAACTACCAAACTAAATTCCAAACCATTGACTCATCTGGCTAACTACAGCCGTGGAAAAAAGGACCAGAAACCAGACAGATAAGGGCCGGAAGCAACTTTCTGGCAGAGATGATTGTTAACTTATCTGACAGTATCTCATGAATCCGAGTATGACATCAAGTGACCTTCAAAAGGAATGGGAAACATTAAGTGCAGGTGTGAAGTGCACTGCTAGGACAGATCATATTAGGCTCCGAGTAGCACAGCTGAAGTCCCATAAAGCAAGGAAGAATCCTTTAATTGATGAGTAACAGGGATGAACTAGGCTACAGTTCAGTACAGTAAATCATTCAGATGTTCACCCATAAAATGAGAAATGAGGAAAACAAAAAATCGTGCTGTGGTCTCTTACTTTTTTCTGCAGCTGTAGTACATGACAGAGCAGAGATTAAAAGTCAAAATGTCATCTTGATCCCTTTAAAAGTTAGTCACTGGTTAGGTGAGCTTATCCATCTGCCAGCTGATATCTACTGTAGGACTGTGGCACATTTGGTTACCTAACTCTAAAAAAAGATAGCTTTTGAATTTGGCCAGTGAAAACCTCCCATAAAATCACCAGCATTGCGATGCAGTCCTGTTGCTGTGGAAGTGCCAGTGTAACTGTGAAGGATCCTGCAGAAGCCCTTTGTTACCCAGGCCACCATCATTAGCAGCCAACCATCACACCGACTTTTCCCCAGTCACTGTTGAAGGGACAAGGTCTTGTCACCAAGTCTTGTCAATGTCCTCTCTCCATGTAGGCCACACCCCCTCAGCCCCACCAATGCGCATTCACCATGCAGGCCACGCCTCCTTCAGCCCTGCCCATCCTCTCTCTCCATGCTGGCCACACCCCCTCATCCCTTCCCATATATGCTCTCTACAGGCTACACCCCCTCAGCCCCACCCATGTCTTCTCTCGATGCAGGCCACGCCCCCTTCAGCCCTGCCCATCCTCTCTCTCCATGCAAGCCACACCCCTCAGTCCAAACCCATGTTCTCTCTCCGTGCAGTTCACACCCCCTCAGCCCCACTCACGTCCTTTCTCCGTCTATTAATCTACTCCCTAGACTGTCAGTGACAGGTGGGTCCCGTTAATCTGCATCCTGCTCCATGGAGGCGACGCAGCCAGACACGGTGTACACAAAGCTGCAGCCTGTTTATCAGGTGAACCTGCCACGCTGATTTACCGCGGCTGCAACCGGCAGTGAGAGACAGCGAGTCCAATAGGCAAATAAAGAATCGCTCGAAAGATTAAAGCCTCATAATTAATTTGGTATCCCTTTAAATCATGTCATATTGTCCTTTCTGCCTGGATAAAGATAACAGCAGATTCCTTAGAGTAAAAAAAGCTTCTTTCTCAGAGTAATCCATCTGACAGCCCGGCTTCATACTGACGGAGCTACTCAGCATGAAGAAAAAGCAGCTTTAAAGCAGCCGGGTCCTAAAGGTGCCCCAGGTTCTCCTTCCAGCTCGGGCATGCCGAGGTCCCAGGCTGGACTCGCGTCTCCTGCTGGCCCGTAAGAGGTGCATTCAGACACAGCTCATGAAAAGGATGAAGGTCACATGACTTCTCACAGACCAGTGGCTGCCTGTAGGGGGAGCTCTTCTGCGGCTGGGTGCCAAGGTATGGAAAGGTCTGTAGGTGGCAGAACATGCCAGTAACCAGCCTCAGAACTGTAAGATCTTGTCTGAGCAGGATCTATAACAGGATACGGGAAGCTTCCCCCATAACACACATTCGCCGCTCTACAAAGAAGACAATATTCAAACAAATCAAATAGTCTTTTTCACGTAAACATTGTCCATGGCCCAGTGGCGGGATCTAGAGATCCATTGAGCACGTCCCCGAAATGAAATGTGCTGGGGGAGGTGGCTCACATTTACGATGTACAGTGGCCTCATACATGTAGCCGGGAGTCGAGCAGCGCCCCCAGGTGTCAGACCTCCAGCTGCTTTTATTAAGGCCCTTTTTTGTCATTGTCTGCCGATTACACTGCGTTTGAGAGCAGGCAGGGTCAGGGAGGGCTGTCGGCAATCAGGCAGGTAGAGGGAGCAGCGTGAGGCATGGAGAGCTCTCCCCGCCAACAAAGGGGCTTGCTAGGTGCTTTATTGACCACAACCAAAACACGGCAGCTACCTAAAGCAGGACAAGAAGACAAATCATAGGAGACAGTGCAGGGAGCACGGCGAAGCAGACTTGATGGGTAACGAAAGATAAACAAACAACCCGCAGCACAGCACATAAATTTGTTCCCCCCTTCACCCCCCCTCCGAAACAATGGTGAGATTTAAGATGCAGAGGAGAGAGGAGGAAAAATATGTCTGGCCTGAGAAGCGGCACACCGGGAAGCGATTGAATTCCGGACTTTAATGTCTGTCTGGGCATAGGGCCTGTTAGCCGCACTGTTAAATTCACACCCTGTGTTTTATCTCTGAGATTCGTTTCCCTGTCTTCACGCGTTTCGTTTTCACACTGGAAACTTGTTTACTTGGGGGTGTTAATCAGCCGTTACCCACCTGCCCCTGTCAGACAGACCACCCAAAAGAATAAAAACTTCACCTGCCATTCCATTGCCATAAAACGCAGTCTGTCAGCAGTGGAACAACACAGCTCTGATGCTGATTTTTGGACAGGCAGTATTCTGGCCACTCTTGAACCTGCACAGCCGCAGGACTCGAGTTCAGGGTGACGGCGCATGACGGACAGGGGCTTAAGGCGCTTAATCTGGGCATCTTGGGAAACATGTAAAAACTGAAGCAGAAGTAAATGAGGAATGCCGGCCTGGCTTGGGGGACATGCTCTTTAACGGGCGGTAGCATCCTGCCGCGTGACCCGCGTTGACCGAAACACTGGGAAGCGGATCATTCCTGTGAGGTGTACCGGAGTAGGCTAACGAGGACGCAGCGTCCCACGCCCAGGCGAACATCTGGAAGGTTCTCTGTGTAGCTCGCTTTCCCAAGACCCTCCCCTGAAGCTCCCGCGTGGCTCGCTCGTGCCGGACGGACACCCCCCGTCAGTTCCTGCCATTGACCCCGCCCCCCTCCACTTTGGGGTCGCCACAACGCACCTCTGGCAGCTGGCGGAGAGCTTCCAAGTAGACAGACTCGCTGACAGCTCGTTAATTCAAGCCCGGGCCGGGACCCGGGAGGACTACCCAGAAAAACCCACTGCTCCTGATTGGTTTTAGCAGGAAGTAATTAAAAAAGTTCCGATAAGCGAGAGATTAAAATGAGGCTGCTGTTTTCGGTGGGCTGGCTGGGTTTGCTGGTATTAAAACTTCATTTTGTTTGAAGAGACAGACTGAGGAGGAGGCAAACAAAATATAATAGGTAATTAAACTGGCACATCCACTGGCTTTGTTTTCCCCACAAGCCCATGCTCTCTAGCACCCCCTTCTTGTAGTTGCAGGGAGAGCGCCCCTCACTGCCCTAAGTTGTGACATTGTAAACCTGCCATTGAGCACAACCCCCCTTGCCTCTACTCAGCCCAGTTTGCTTCCTGTCAACTGACTTTCCTATTTTCACACTGGTGTTAATCACCCCCCCCCCCCCCCCAAACCAGTGCCCAGCTGTCCGTGGCTCTCTGCCTATTGGGGGATTTGACAGCTGGTCTGACTCCTGAGCCCTTAGACGATGATGGGTCCTCATGCCCCACCCTCCCAGCTGCCACAGGCTGACACAGAAACCCCCACACACACTAGGGTGTCATCTCTCAAAGATCCCTGCATTTCTCCTGATGGATATGGATTTAAGGGAGACACCAATTCATGGCCATGCAGGTCATGGGCAGTAAAGGTCACATGCAGTACAGGTCACAGGTGGTAAAGGTCACAGGCAGTACAGGTCATGGGCTGTACAGGTCATAGGCAGTACAGGTCATACAGTTCAGTAACCATATAGGTCACAGGCCATACAGGAAACAGAGCATACAGGCCACAAGCGGTACTGCTTAGGGGTCATACAGGACACAAGCCATACAGATCACAGGTAGTACAGGTCAAGGCCATACAGGTCATGGGCTGTACAGGTTACGGGCTCTACAGTTTATAGGCTTTACAGGTCATGGGCTGTACAGGTTACGGGCTCTACAGTTTATAGGCTTTACAGGTCATGGGCTGTACCGGTCATAGGCTTCACAGGTCACAGGCGTACAGGTCATAGGCTTTATGGATCACAGGACTTAAAGTTCACAGGCCACAGTGTTTAAACACATACTTTTAGTTCCCTGAGATTGATAAAATTTAAATATTTAATGTGCTTGAGGCCAGGAAGTGAAACCCCCAGCCCTGGAGGTGTGAGGCTGTGGTTCCACCTTCTGGTGGCCCTTTAACATACATAAAAAATGCAGTCTTGAGTTTCACCGGAAGATGCAGAGCATCACGGTTTATTCTGGCTGCTAGTCTTTTTGATGCTCTGTAAAGGAGCAGGCAATTCGTCAGAGCATGACACCCATCACAGATGCTCACCTTGGGAATGGTGCCCCCCCCCCCCACCACTCCTGAGCCAAGCTGCATGCTCACCTGCTCCAGTTTCCAGTGGAACTCGGCGGGTCGGAAGGTGCCTGCCTGGGTAAAGTCCCTCCGCAGCAGGAAGACCAGTCGGCAGTTGTGGACATAGAGGGCGTAGTGGTGTCTGTTCATTTCTGTAAGTCAGACGGGGAAAAAACACATAAAAGTTGGCATCTAGTCAAAGCGCCCCCTAGTGGTGTCAGGAGCAGTATAACTGCAAACCCAAATGATGTAATGTGCCCATAATTGTAGTGCCACAGGGAGAGTATTGTGAACAGGGTGGTTTTTTAAATGAACCATCAGGGCAGTTTTTCCCGAGATGCAGAGGAATAGATGCATCTCTACAGTCATGCGCTCTCTGCGGAGCTCCATGTACCAAGAAGGAGCCTGCAGCATTTGAATTGTGATGATAGACCGTACAAGGATTCTTGAAGTGTAACCCTAACCCTCATGCTGGGGCTGGAATCAGACACATACTGGTGCCTGAAGAGTTAGACTGAAGTGCCTTGAGTGGTTGTCCCATAAAGAAGTATTGGCCTGTCCTTGGCTTTGGTCCATCTTCCCATTTGGGCCCCTGGGCCATCAACCTGTGGCTCCGCCCCCTCAGTGTCCTCCTGGCCTATCACCTCACAGCCCTGCTGTTCTATGGTCTCATCATTCTTGCCTCCCCATGTTCCCCAGCCCCCCCACCCCAAAGGTCCATTATCCCATTATCCTCCTCACCCATCCCCCCACCATCCATCATCCGCCCAGCTCATCATCCGCCCGGGCCATCGCTCTGATGACCCATGGTTCCCACCGCCCCACTGCCCCGTCACCACCCCACTCACCGGTTTTATCCGAGTTGCACAGCAGGGTCTCCTTTTCCGCCCGCAGGCCCGGACTCGGGCCGTGCTTCATCCAGGTGGCGATGGTGAATTGGTCCGTCAGGTTCTGCGGCACCACCCAGTCCGGGATCTTGGCCGCCTGGCGTCCGTCAAAGCGGAAGATAAGGTCGCTGTCCCGCCCGCTGTCCGTCAGCAGGGAGGCCGTCCAATTGGTGGAGGCGCTGGGGGCGGGGAGCAGGTCCGTGCTGCCCGACGAGGCTCCTGAAGGGTTACCATGACAATCAGAGGGTGGACGGCACTTTATCTAAGAAAATTCATGCCGACCAGTGTCCTAGATTTACGACGGCTTATGAGTTAATAACCCTCATCATCGTGTCGGCCTGTCAGACGTGAAAGCATCGACATGCACAGATATTAATCGGCGGGATAAATTGTGGACCGGGCCCGACATCGATCCTGAGGATGTCGTCACATATTACTGCCATGGCAACAAAGGCGGCGGGGAGCTGACCAGGTGATGTGTGGCCTTGTTTTGAAAGCAGCTTATGGATTTTACCCCAATGACATGCCGGTGCTGGGTGCCAGCCGCGCAGCGCTGTGACATCTCAAGCTGCTGGTCTTTGTGGAGAGAAGCATGTTCGCCTGACTTAAATGAAACCACTTCAGCCCCCTCCTCTGTCTGGTCCTGGTGGGCATTGCTTTAAAGAGCTTTTTTTTCCCGATGGTGGCCATTCTCTGGAGAAGGAGCATGGCTAAGCGCCTTTCTGGCTCCTCGCTGTTAAGCAGGTCCCGCACGCCTGCCCGCCCCTTCCAATTTTCCCAAACTGCTCCCTGGGAAGGGAAATCTGGGAATCTGCATGCAGGTCCGCACTTGGACAGCATGGAATATAAACCCAAGAGTGCTTTTGGAGGAAAAACTCACAACTATCATTCTGGGTCTTCCTTATCCCGCTTTTCCTGATTCTCCTGCCCTGTAAAATGCAATCATCGTCTCCCTGAGTGTGCAGGCAGAGGAGTGTGTGCGCGGCAATCCGAGGCTCCGCCTCTGCTATCCCTGCATCCTCGCTATTGCTCTCTGCATTATCTTAAATTGATTTTGCTTTAAAAAAAGCAATTATAATTTACTCTATTCGATAACGACTGCGAGGCTGTGAAGGGGCTCTTTTTGCGATAAAACACACACGGAAAATGCCGGCACGGTGGTACACAAGCAGATGAGGCCGCTTGGAGCCGTCAGGGCCGTTACTGATGGAGTGAGATTCGCTGCTGTTCGGCGATCCACGGCGGCGAGGCCAAGCCCCCCCTTGTCTCATGTAAACACCCCTCACCTTCAGGAAGATTTGGGGAGGAAAGCCATCTTTCGGGTGGAGGGACGCGATAGGTCTCACCACAGGGGATGGGGCGGGATTTGGAGTCGGCCGGTGCCACACAAGGCTTGGACAGATGTGCAGAGATAGAGAGCACATCTGGACTTGTTTTTTGATTTTTGGACTGTGAGTGGAGAAGGCGGGGAGCTAATCCAGCACCACCAGTCTCATTGGACGCAAGACCGATTCTCAGTCCCTAGGACACCACAAATTCTTGTCTGACAACTTCCACAGCTACGATCTTCAGCGCAAGTAAATAATAAATAAACCAGCTGGCCAATAAATCGCACCAGCAGCCCGACACCTAACATGCGCACGTTTCCCTGCTGCAATTTTCACTCTAAATTCCCGGTTTAGTTCCAATTTCCAGGTTCCCGGCTCCCAATGGCGGTGAATGGGAGACCGTGGTGAACAAAGCAGCTAATTTGCATTCCTGCCCCCCCCCCCCCGCTGTGCTCGGCGAACGCACCGCAAAGCTTCTGCATGGACTTTTCCGAGTAGGTCTCGCGGTCGCAGCCTTTCCCAATGTGGCTGGTCTGCAGCTCCACAGTGGTCCGCACCGAGGACAGCGGCCCCTCACATGTCTCCAGGTGCATCTTGGGAAACAGCTGCTTGCTGCCAGTTCCTGGCTCATAATCCACCCGCTTGCTCCAACCTGAGGGGGGGAGAGACAGACGTAATTAACATCTGGTGATTAACCCGCTCTGTCACACATCCAGCAAAGCCTGGTGGAGCAAGCAAAACGGACCGAAGACCCACGGAATTACTCAGTCGAGTCCCACTTGAGCATAGCCCTGAGCGGAAGCCCTGCCTCCTTTGTTGGACAGGTGCCATACTTTCATAAAGCGGGAGGTAGCAGGGAAGAGGCGGCTGCCTGGGCCGGACACGGCGTCGCATTATCAATCATGCTGTCGCATTGTCAAACACGCCGTCGGCGTTGCATTATCAAACACGGCGTCGCATTATCAAACACGCCGTCGCCGTTGCATTATCAAACACGGCGTCGCATTATCAAACACGCCGACGCCGTTGCATTATCAAACACGCCGTTGCATTATCAAACACGCCGTCGCATTATCTATCACGCAGTCGCAGTGTCAAACACGCCGTCGCCGTTGCATTATCAAACACGGCGTCGCATTATCAATCACGCCTTTCCTTCCGGCATGGCGCCGATACACAGGTGCTGCCGACACTGCTGTTTTGTGTAGGTAAGCAGAGAGTCACTTTGGATGAAACAGTCAGCAGGAAATGTGATAACACAGTGCACACCTGAACGCAACACAAGCGCAGCACAAACGCACACCTGGACGAGGGCTCTGGCTTTGCATTATTTTTAGCCCTGAGTCACATGCAGTGCAGCCATGTAGACATAATGAGGACAGTGTGTGAGAATGCACACAACCAGCGCGCTCTGTACCCACGATAACCCCCCCCCCCCCCCCGGCCAGCTCCCCCTACAGAGAGGCTTCATGTGGGC
>JAABNY020000035.1:19041229-19051367 GCA_015164015.2 Brevimyrus niger
CCGGCTGGCGCAGTTTGGGGGGCTAAAAAGAGGGGGGGGGTTGCGGGGGGGTTTTTGTGGGGTGGGGGGGGGGGGGGGGGGGAGTGGGGGAGACAGCCCGGATTAAGTGTGTCATTCCCCAGGGGTCAGCGGGGCCTAAAGCCAAGTTTTAGTGGACGCCACTATGAGGGAAGGAGAGACCTGAATGGGCAGTGCAATGTGAGTGTGACTGGGGGTGGGAGTCAGAGAGGAGCAGGGCTGCCTGGCCATGTGCAGAAGGTCCACCAACACACAGCAGCATGTTTCCACTGCAGGAAAGGCTGGAGAAGTGTGTGTGGGGGGGGGGGGCAGGGGGTCCTACAGGGGGAGCCCTCACCCACCAACCACTGACCTTGGAGCCACTTCCCATTTCATTGCCATTTAGACCCACTGTTTGTTTTTTGGAGGGGGGAGCTGTCCTTTGCAAAGAGGACAACCCCCCTCAGCCACTCACTCTGTACATAAAGACACATCTAAATCCCCTTTAAAAAAACATACAGCAGAGAAGGACAGGCTTCAAAAGGCAGATTTGGAGGAGCATGAAGGGCGACTGTGTTTCTCCTCACTCCCCCTCAGATATCTTTCTTCCACTAAAGGCCCCCTCCCTGCCGCCCTTGCTGCGTGCGTATTTCTTCTGTCTGAAAGCCCCCCCCCTCTCTGGTACAGCGCTGAGCTCCTTCCACAAAGGCCCTTAAAAGCTTAAATTTCTTTGGAAAGCTGGAAGGTGCCGGACTCACGCTGATAGCGAGCTGGACAAGTGCATCCAGAATGTTCTTTTCCCGCTTGGAAATGGTGAAGAGGCTTGGGGATGCGGGAAGTGTGAACAGCATCGGACCCTCCGCTGTGCCGGGGGCTGACTGGTGAGGGGGGCGGGGCCAGAACGCGCCCAGTAAGGCCCCCAGGAAATCAGGATTTTGTGCTGCTGGCAGCCAGATTTCTCATGGTAATTAGAGGGCTTTTCCCACCGACACACGTCAGCCACGGGCGTAATTTGGAGGCGAAGGGTGTTCCGGAACCGTAAAGGTCACAATGCCCCAGTGCGCGGGGATGGGTGGGAAACTGGGGAGACAGCATGCTGCACCCTGGGTCCCCACTTTTGCAGCACTCTCTCCCTTGCTCTCTCGCTGTTTGACCATGTGCAACCATATCCATCCGGATAGATAGACAACTTTAAAATGCTACGAGTGTCAAACAGGAATTACTCTAGCGACTATGAAAAGTAAAGGAACACACCCCACAAAGCCCCACCTACCCTGCCCTGTTGGCATATGGAAGTGGCATTATCTGAACTATTATTTGCCTGAGGGGGGGGGGGGGGGGGGGGTTTGGGGGTTGGGTGTCACTCACCCTGCCAGCCTGGTTTGCACACGGGCTTGACGTCGATATGCACGAGTGCGCTCTCTTCTGCCCTCTTCTGGCCACAGTCGAACGCTGTCACAAGGATGCGGTACTGCCCCTGATGGTCGTAACTCAGCTTCTCCGTGTTCCGGATATTTCCTAGGAGGAGCGGAGCACATGAAGCCATCAAGGTGGGTGGCGGGATTCAGGACACGGATCGATCTGACTTGGCTGCGGGGTGGGGGCAGCTAAGAGCTATAATTTAAGGGAGGCAAGAAAGGGGTGAAGATTGCCGAGTGGATGGGTGGAGGCTTAACAACCGGTCTGCCCAAATGGGCTACAGAGCTTCCTCGAACCCAGGGCCGCCCGGCCACTTCTGAGTCTCTGAGCCTCATCCTCATGGCTGGTGCAGGGTCCCTTCGTCACGGTGTCCGTCACGCCTGACAGTGGCAGCATTGCCGGGGCGTGACAGTACCGTGTTTTCATATAGAAACACTCGTCTCCCTCCGGCTTTGGTGAAAGGCTGCAGATGGTCCTGAGTAATGCAAGTGCAGGCAGGGGGGGTGTGAACAATGCTCCCTCTCTCTCTCTCTCTCTCTCTCTCTCTCTCCCTCTCTCTCTCTCTCTCTCTCTGTCTCTCTCTCTCTCCCTCTCTCTCTCTCTCTCTCTCCCTCTCTCTCTCTCTCTCTCTCTCTGTCTCTCTGCATTTGTACAGTTGTGTTCAAAAATAATAGCAGTCCAACATCACTAACCTGATCAATCACTGTTTTTGGTAGAAATTATATTTCTACATGTTAAATAATTTACTAGTAGGTATAGTAGAGTAACGGAATATCAACAGACCCAACAGTCATGACATGCATGCTGCTGATTCTGTGTAATTGAATCATTCATTGTAAGGGGCGTGTTCAAAATAATAGCAGTGTGAAGTTCAATTGGTGAGGTCATTTGTTCTGTGAAAAACCAGGTGCCAATTATGGACCTTTTTTAAGGAAGGAAGGCAGCAAATGTTGTACATGCTGGTTATAGTGCATTTCTCTCTGAAATCCTGAGTAAAATGGAACGCTCCAGACATTGTTCAGAAGAACAGCGTCCCTTGAATAAAAAGTTGATTGGAGAGGGGAAAACATAAAGAAGTGCAGAAAATGATAGGCTGCTCAGTTAAAATGATTGCAAAGGCTTTAAAATGGCAACCAAACCTGAAAGACATGGAAGAAAACAGAAAACTGCCATTCGAATGGATTGAAGAATAGCCAAGATGGCAAAGACTCAGCCAATGATCAAAGAAGGGTAAAGTTACCTGTGAGCCCTGTTACAATTAGAAGACGCCGATGTGAAGCCAAGCTAATGGCATGAAGCCCCTGCAAAGTCCCATCGCTGAAAAAAAGACACGTGCTGAAGAGGTTATAATTTGCCAAAGAACACATTGACTGGCCGTTAAGTGCAACGCCGCAACATTTTGTGGACTGATAGAAACAAGATTGTTCTTTTTGGGTTTAGGGGCCCCAGGCAGTCTGTCAGACGACCCCCAAACACTGAAATCAAGCCACAGTACACTGTGAAGACAGTGAAGCATTGTGGTGCAAGCATCATGATATGGGGATGTTTCTCATGCTACGGTGGCGGGCCTATTTATCACAAACCAGGGGTCATGGATCAATTTGAATACCTCAAAATACAGTGGTACCTCGGTTCTCGAACTTAATCCGTTCCAAACTCCGGATCGAATCCTAAAAAGTTTGAGTTCCAATGAAATTTTTCCCAAAAGAAATAATGGAAAACCAGTTAATTGGTTTCCAGTCCCACAAAATTACACCTAAATATGTTTTTTTAGCATCTATACACAAAATAAACAGGATAAAACAAGAAGAGCATTTTTTTCTCAATGGCTTCCAAAACATTATATATCTTGTCTCAACGTTACCCCTGTCCTGCCCCGATTGTCCGCTCCTTCCGTGTGCCACGCCCCTTCGTTAACCTAGTGTGGGATCCCCTGTTTCTGGTTGTTGTCATTAGTCCTCTGAATTAAGTCCGCGTTTCAGTTTGTTTCCCCAGTCCGGTCATTGGGTGCGTTCGACTTGCTAACAGCGCCGGCTTAAATCAACGCATTCTGATCCTGACGCAATGCATTACGGTTAGATGCATTGCAACATCTCACCTGGCTGCACAAACTGGAACCACTTCTGTGACGACACAACTTTGCCCTTATTGATTGAAGAGTTTAGTTACACGCATGATGTTTGTATCCCAGGCAGTTCCGATGCATAACCGGCTATTTCTCCCGAATATCACGTAAAACAGTGAGAGCTGGTTTTCAGTTAATTTACCTGGTAAAATAGAGTTTAAATAAATGACATAAATGCTCTAATAGTACACGTAAGTTAGTGGTTTATTTATTGTTAGTTACTGTAATGTTGCGCTGCTTTATTTGGTCAAACGTTCAGTCTGTGAAGAAGGCATTCAAGTAAGAATTGCATTGTAGTATGACTCATTTCCTGGTGCGTACAACTTATGTTAGGTCAGTGTTCACGGTTTGACTTCCGATATTCAGATGGAGTTTTAGCTCAAACTGGTTTGTTCGACTTTCAAGAAATTCGAGTTCTAGTGAGTTCGAAAACCGAGGTACCACTGTATAAGGATTTTCAGCTTTATACACAGCTTTAGACACACTGCTATTATTCTGAACACAACTGTACATGCCATTGTTATAACCATGATAGGTGGAACAGCAGCACTGCGGTAAAGATCTTCACGGGCCACCAGCCAGATGGATACATCGCATTTAAAGGCTGGGGGGGGGGGGCAGGTGGCTTTTGTGACATGTGGGAAACCCCCCACCAGTATCTGACAGATAGCTGTCTTCCATTTACCTTGGAGTTCAGAAGTCGGAGCTGGGAATGACATCACACACTAGTTAACCACATTCCAGTACAAGAAGTCAGGAAGCCATTTAGCAGTGTCAGTTTTTGTTCAGGTGTGAACTTGCACCAATACCACCGATTTCATGACACACAAATAATATATAAGCCAATACATAAGCCACAGCTTCCACTTCTGCTGGTAAAGGGTGCTGATATATTGAATTCTAAGGGCAGGGTTGTAGGTTGTAGGTTGTTCCCAGTGGGGGAATTCCAGTTGAAATTTCCCATGTAAAGAGTCCTCCTCCCAGCATCCCAGGGTGACAAAGGGATGAACCACAGGCAAGGAAGCCTGATGGGCAGCCCCTGATGGGCACTTGAGGGGGGGGGGGGGGGCAGAAAAACACACAGACCTTCAGGCCCAAGGACGGACCCTGAGTCACTGTCAGGTGCACAGATCATTAACTATGTGCATGTACAGCACATATATGATCACCCGTGAGTGTGCAATGTACATGTATGATCTCCCGTGTGTGTCTACCGTACGTACATGATCTCCCATTGTCTGTAATGTACATGTGCGATCGCCCATGTGAGTATACTGTATGTATATGATCTCCTGTGTGTATGTACAGTGCTTGCATGATGTCCCACATGCCTGCATTATATATGCATGATCTCCTGTGTGTGTAAAATATGTGTATGATCTCTTGTGTGCATGTAACATACATGTATGAGCTCCAGTGAGTCTGATGCACATATATGATCTCCCGTGTATCTGTAATGTACATATATATTGCCCTATGAGCATGAACTCCACATACCTGCTCTCCCGTGTGTCTGTAATGTAGCTGTATGATTTCCCGTGTGTGTACTGTACATGTTTGACCTCCAGCAGATCACTGACCGTTGCGATCGATGGCGAAGGGAGTGTCAGGCGTGACGATGTCATAGTTGCAGATCTGGCTGTACTGTGGAGAGCAGTCCAGGTCCGCCGCTTCCACCTGTAGGATGCTGTCATAGATCTTGCCCTCCGTCACAGCTGCGTGGTACGTGGCTTCCCGGAAAGCCGGCGGGAATTCATTCACGTCGTTCACCTGGATGTGCACTACCGCCCTGGTGGGGGATGACCAGCAGGGGGCGGCAGTGAGTATAAATGAGGCACCAATTCATTTGTTTACCCTTTTATTATAAACGATTAGAGCCCTTCTTTATACTCAGTTCCTGTTCTCACATCTGCTGACTCAAAACCAGAAGGAGAAAAAACATACACGCAAATGGCACAAAGTGACAAATATATAATACACCAAAGGGGCAACATTTGCTGTTATTTTACATTTAAATGATTTACGTTCCATAGCAAATCTAGCACTATAATATTAAAATATTCCCTCATGACAACAACAAAATAGCCACATGTAATATTACCCCAAAGCCGCCACCACAGGATGTAAAGCAAATAAAATGTCCGCTTGCTTAATGTGTGTGTGATTTTATCCCCTTCCTCTCAATACAAAGAGATGAAATCATCAGCGCAGCTGTGAAGCATGTGGAGACTGACGTTCATTTTCACCTTGAAGCCCTTGGAATGAAGCCCTGAGTCTCATTGGAGGACGTGTCACCCCCATGCTCACTCACACTCACACTCACACGCTCACACTCACACGCTCACACTCACAGGGCGATGGGAGCAGTGTGGCAGCAGGTGGAAGGTGGGGGGGCTGTGTCTCTTCCTCTCTTGTTGCTTCCTGTGTCTCAAACCCGCAGCCTAGTTGCCTTAGCATGCTGGGATGAGCTCTGCACACAAACGTGTGGTTCTCGGTGTGGCCAGCAGGCCGTGTGACAGCACTCCGCCGCGGTGTGAAGGTGTCAGGAGTGTCTTACTTTCGGGGGTCAGGAGGTCAGGGAATGGATTTTTGGAACGATCCCGGTGTCCCCAGCAATGGAATTGCAGACCACCCACTTTATAGCTAGTGTGTAGCTAATGTAGACGTCCCCGAGGATTTTCTACAACAGGACCGCCTAGGGAGGGTTCGGGGGATGTCCCGCAGCCCCCCCCCTCCCCCCTGCAGCGGTCTGGTGAGCAGAATGCCCCTGAGTGACAATTAGCTCTTCCTGATCTGCGCCTGAGGTGGGAGAAGGTAGAGCCTCTCCTGGATTCTGAAGTGACCCACAGGTGTGCGACGGGCCGGCCGTGGGGATTAACGGCCTGCGCGAGTATCCAGAGGGGCTCGGGGTCTGTTTTTCTGCAGGACGTGGCTGGCAATTACACTGAAGTGCTTCAGGAAAACCCCAGGGCCACTTAATGAATGGCTTATTAATGCAGGTACGAGCTGAACCATCGTGGGAGATTATACAGTGACTGCTGATGGTAATACGGCACAGTGTGAATCCTGTTCCAATTCCCAACATTTATAAAGAGTCTGAAAGGGTAGGATCACACCTCAGGACCTGTCTTGTGACATATATGTGACTTTTCTTCAGCCAGAGACACAAAGCAGAGTTTGCCCCCCCCCCAGTTCCCCTGTTAGCTGTGGCTTTAGGTGATCATCTTAAACTTTGATTGACTCCCCTTTTTGGGCCAGTGAGACCTAAAATGGCTCATTTAACGCTGACTGTTTATTCAAAGTTAAATGCGTACTTCAATGTTAAATGCGTACTCCTGATTTTGCCCATTTTATTTTGTATCCCCCTGGGGTGTGGGTGATCTCACAGAATCTCATTGGCACTGCTGATTAATGATATGTGTGTGTGTGTGTGTGGGGGGGGGGGGTCGAGGCTTGTTCCACCCTAAAGGCTGAAATCCTCGGCTCATCAGACTTAACGCACTGATGCTGCATGTGAGCAGTGTGTACGATTGGTGATGTGCGAGTGGTTTGTATGTAGTGTGTGGGCATTGTGTCAGTAGTGTGTAAGTAGTATGTGAGTTGTTTGTGAGCAGTGTGTGAGTAGTGGGGCAACAGTGTGTAGGTGGTGTATGAGCAGTGTGTGAGTAATTTGTGAGTGGTATGTGAACGGTGTGTAGGTAGAGTGCGAGTGGCGTATAAATGGTGTGTGAGCGGTTTGTGAGCGCTGTGTGTGACTAGTATGTAGTTAATGTATGAGAGCTCCATGAGCAGTGAACACAGCCGCCCACAGCCACCATGGTTGTCTACCAAACGACATGCCTGTGGTGGCTGACACGCTGCAGTGGCCCAGTCACTGGCGAACACCTGAGGCCAGCCTCTGTCACGGCGGCCGGCGATTAAACCGTGCTGCCGCTGCTGAGGCTGGAGGTAAATGAAAAGAGGGATGGATGTGTCAGCTGCCAAGTGAGGAGGACGGAGGCAGCTGGCGTGATTAATGCCGGGACGGGGCCGGGCAGGTGTGGGATTAAAACCCCCTACTGATGGGACCAAGTGATCAGTGTTTCCAAAGTGAGTCTTCTGGGGACATTTTCAATAGCTGACCAAATAGAAAAATAATGTCTTCGGGTGATTTATGGTCAAAGTGAAGAGAATGGGGATTTACTGAAAGAGTTATAATTACAGCACTACTGATCTGACCTGTAGAAGTGGGACTGTTAGGGTCATAGGAGGAGTGTGGAGCTCTTGGGTGGAGGAGCAATGGGGGAATGACTGAGGTTACTCACTTGTGGGACTTCCTCCAGCCGCCCCCGCCAGGCCCCGCGCCACAGTCGTACGCCTGGATGATGAAGGTAAACTCCTTCTGCAGCTCGCAGTCGATGGGCTGTCTGGCCCGGAGGAGGCCCTCCCCCGACGTCCTGTTCAGGACCACCGCCTCGAACGGGGCGTCCTGCCCATGGATCTTAAATGCACAGATCTCACCTGCATTATATGGGGGGGGGGGGGGTTGCAGAGAGAAAAGGGGGGTTTAAAAATGCAACATTTGCCAGCGAGGAGGGGGACTGGACAGAAAGGGGCGGGGCTCAGAGCCATGCTGGATGCGTCCCATACGGTCCCGTCGCCGCTTCATGAAGCTCCGCGGCCTGCGTGCCGCAGCGCTGCCCCCCCAAAGGCAAATGGCAGCGGTATCAGCAAGGGTAGCAGCAGGGGGTAAATTGGATTGCAGTCGCTTGGGCCTCGTCGCCGCTGGCCGCTCCTGATAAAGCAGACTTTATTTCCACTCTCTTTCCTTTCATTTTCTTTCTTTCCCTCTGCCCTTTCCCACTATAATCCCACCCCACAACCCCCCGGGAGCTGGAATAATAACTCGCCACCACTCCGGACGTGTGATGCGACACAGGGCCCTCATTTAAGTCCCCCCCCCCCCCCCTCCAATGACTTATTGAAATCAAATAGGCTACAAAATGGAAGAACAGTGGAAAGGTGCAGTGAGAGAAGTGAGAGAGAGGCTGCGTGGCTGCGACTGTGTGTTCGGAGGGGAGAACAGAAAGGCATCACTGGTGTGGAAATACAATAGGTGCCAAATGCCTGGCGTTCCCACTTAAGGGCAGGGAAGGTGCCTCGGCTGCCTGTTTAGCTGTCTGTGAGCGTCACTGATCCGTCTCGGGATTGAGGATGGAGGCAGGTCAGTGAGGTCGAGGTGACTGGACCCTCCCAGCCACTCCAATCTGAATAAATTAATTCCCACTTTTCTTTCACTAAAGCCTCAGCTTTCCAGTTTCACCCATATCAGCCGAACCCTCCTACGGAGGCGAACCCCCCCATGTTAGGGCTGTGGGTGCAGACCCCACCCCGTCAGCCCACACCAAAGGGGGTCGTAGTGTGCAGGCAGTGGCGGATAGCGGTCCCAGGTTAGGGTTATCATCCCTTCATTTGGCCAGCTTGTGGCACCGAAGTGAGATTTCTCTGAAATTCCAACAGCTGGAAGTCCAGAGCAAACAGCATGCAGACGATCTCCCTGGGGCAGTGAAAGGCGTTCCCTCTTATGGGCGCCTGCTGGGGCTGAACAATCTCATATGTTTTCGTGTGCGAGTTTAGTTGTTTTGATGGCAAAAAGGTATAACTGAACAACACCACACTTGAATGTTTGGCTTGATGCCATGTAGGACACACACACACACACACACACACACACACACACACACACACACACACACACACACACACACACACGCATGTTTGTATTCATATCTTTGTGGGGACTGTCCATTCTTTTATATGGGAAAAACCCTAATCCCAACAATAACAACTTTAACCCTTACCCAGCCCTAACCTTTACCATAAACAAACAACCCTTGTGGGGACTGAAAAAACGTCCCGACAAGATAAAAAGTTACAGTTTTCGTCTCCACAATGCACACACACGCACACGCACACGCACACGCACACGCACACACACACACACGCGCGCGTGCGCTGCATTTCGAAGCTCACAGTTTACATTAATATGCTTTTTTTGGTTTCCATTTCGCGAGCCTGCTGTCTGCACGCAGGTTAGCAGAGTGATGTCAGAGTGTGAAACTGCAGCAGATGTTCCAGCACCTGCCGTGAATCACAGGTTGCACTGGCGTCTGACGATGAATTTCTGATGGAATCACATTTTAAGGAGAAGTGGGGGGTGTTTTTTTAGAACCCCTGAGGCGGGGGACCTCCCTGAGGACGTGGTGCTTACATCTGTCACCAGGAGGCGCTACTCTGCCCATCCCTGTCAGCAAGCATCTCCTTAAACTTTAATTCTTTTTAGCCTGGCATGAGAATGCAGTTTGATGCAGTGAGAATGCAGTTTGATGCAGTGAGAATGCATTTTGATGCGGTCACAGTTTGCACCATCAGCGCCCTCTGTCTGCGGGGCAGAAGCCCACGGCTTTGGGTTCGACACCAGCATCACAAAGAAAGAGTGCAGTTACACTGTGTCGCAGGAGTTAGAGAGAGAAATGATTAGGCGCGCTCCCCCTGCAGCTTGTCGGGAGTCTCACACGCGTTTTGTTCGACCTTGCAGAGCTCCCTGTTAACCTGCCC
>JAABNY020000035.1:19072266-19095438 GCA_015164015.2 Brevimyrus niger
GGGTGGTGGGGGGGGGGGTTGGGGAGCGCGTGGTATCCGCCTGGTTGATGTTTTTCTCCGCCTGAGGGCTGAAATTGCAATCTTTTCTTTCGGTGCAGAAACACCCGTCTGGGGTGTGATATGAAGGACGAGTGACTGCAGACCTGAGTAAAATGGCCACACGCCCCAGTGCATCATGGGAGGAGATAAAGAGCCATGGGAAAGCGTATCGCAGCTCCACAAGGAGGGCCAGGTGCTGGCCTCCAGCTGTCCGATCGGGCTTCTATTAGCCAGACGGAATAAATCACGCTTTATAACACTCTGCTTTAGCATATAAATAAAGCTTTGCTGCGCAAATATACAGTAACAGCCACAGAGAAAGGAGATGACAGTGCCTGAGTGCAGTTATCTGCCTGTAAATCATGGCTCACTGCGGCCTGCTGGTATTCAGCATGCATTACTTACCGCATGGACTGCACATGCTTGGTTGAGAGTCAGGGTGTGTGTGGCTCAACGGGTTTGAATTCCCAGCTTGTGATCAGAAGGTTATTGGTTCAAATTCCTAGACTACAGAAGTGATTTGACTGTTGGGCGTTTAAACAAGGCCCTTAACCCCAATTACTCCAGCGGCTGTCCTGACCCTGCTTTCTCAAAAAATGCATTTAAAAATAGCCTGCTGGTTTCCGCCACCGATGCCTGACAGTGCAGACAGTAGTATCAGTCTGAGCTGTATTATTCTCACTGGACACAGGTGGGCACAAGTGAGCCTCTTGCCCTGAGGTGCAGAGGGCAATGGTGCCAATTAGAGGTTCAGGTGTGTTGCTGTGCCATCACGATGCTCTGAGCCGCCTGATGCAGCAGGTGGCCAATCCAATCTCTCACCTTACAGGAAACCGGTAAACTGGAAGCTGTGGAGATTGCCTGTGCGGCAGCTGAAGTGTGCCTGTGGGGGGCGCTAGTGAATGAATCCTCCGATGGTCTCCCCCTGCTTTACTTTTTTCATAATTCCCCCAGCGCTGGGACACGTCACTCACTCTGAGGAGGGCCGCAGCCCCCACACGTCGGTTTCCCACCTGCCTAGACTAGAGGCAGCCCTGGGGGCGGGGGCAGCCTGTTGGCTTCATCGTGGCTTGTCTTACCTCGGGGAGGGGGAGGGGGGTACAAAATGTTCATTACTGCAACAGAGAATGAAAATGTTGTATATAAAAAAAAAAAAAAGAACATGACAAGGCCGGAACAGCGTAACAGGATGATGGATGTTTTCCCAGTACCTTCCAGTCTAGGTGGAACATTTTTCTTACTTCTTAGGACTTTAACAAATCAATTTACAGTGATCTATTTATTCAATTTTCCGTCTTTCAAGTTTGCTTTTTTTTTCTTGCTTTGGAAAAACCCAGTAATCCGTGGAAAACTACAGAAGTGCTACAGAGCAGACTGATGTCAGAAGGTGTTTGTTAGGCTTTCCAGAAAGGAGGGGACTGTGTGCAGATTGCAGGCAACCGTCTATCTCCCGAAACAGTCACGCCAGACACCCTGCGCCCCTTCAAGGCTCTGAGCCACTCGCCTGGTCGGTCCTGGATGCACCAGTCTGCCCATAAAGCAGCTCCCAATTCCAGTATAGACCCTGGAGAGGCTACAGTTAAATGGAAACGATTTCCGTGTTAAATGAAACTGCCGGCGGCTGTTCGCACCGAGCAAACGGCAGCAGGGCCAAACAAACATGTAGCGATTCAGCGGATTGGAGCACAGCCCGTCTCCGGAAAGTAACGGGCCTCCATACCCGTGAGCATACTCCAATCGCTAATAAAAACAGCTGGCTGATTAAGAAGAGGGTCCAATTAGCAGAAATACAAATTATACCCAGTGAACGTCTGTTGAATTATTATCAAGTTACCCAATGTGAGTTGCAGTTACCTCTGTATCCGTTAGTAACCAGGACGGGGGTAGGTCCTTTCGGGGGTGGGGGGGCACCAGGGCATGAAAATCGTTTCTCTCCTCTAGCAGTTTGATTTATTTTTAAGGCCAACTTAAAACGGGCCCATAACTGTCAGAGCAGGTGGGCCATAAAGGCAGGGGGGGTCACGTCCCTCCCAGAGCCAGGCTGGCCTCTGACTCAGCATCTGGCAAAGCAACGTTCCACAAATCACTGCCTGCGTCGTACCGACACGGCCGTCCCACATGTGAAACACCCCCCACCCTGATGATGTGCTGCGCGTTTCATCCTTATTTATATGTGCAGTGGGAGCAAAATTACGGCCGCGAACTGGGGGCAGATAAGGGCTGTGGAGAGCCGAGGGCCGGCCTGCAAGCACGCCAATCCCAGCATGCACCTACAGCACCTGCATCAATCCCAGCATGCACCATCAACATCCACATCAATCCCAGCATGCACCCACTCCACCAGCATCAATCGATCTACCATATGGGCAACCTAGGAGTGCCCCCAGGGCCCAGTGTATAAAGGAGCCTTTGAATAAGCCAGATAAAAAAGTCTAATTGGACGAAGACTGCAGTATATCAAATATTGGCAGATGCTCGCAGTCACTTGCTTACAGAAAATAAAGTGGTTGGTTGATTGGATTTGCGAAGTCAAAATGGATCTTTCTAGAACCTTAGAGTCTACTGGGGCATCAAAACGAAAAAAAAAAAACTAGAGAAGCTAAATTGCTTAATGCGCCAGAAATAAGAAATTTTTTTCCAAAAATCGAACATGTGAGGGGGGCCTTTTGTGCTGATGCCCAGGGGCTCATGCATGCAGCTACAGCATCTACATCAGTCCCAGCATGCAGCTGCATGCGTCGTGCAGTTCTTAGGATTAGCAGGCGGGTGGATTTCGTCTTGCTAGCAAGGATTTTCGGGCTTCAATTAAAAGGCTGTAGAAGGGCCACAGTTCCTCTCCATTTGTTTTCTTCTGCCCAGGTATTTTACTTGTTTAACTAAAATCATTGTTCAGTGGATCGACGAGTGATGCCCGGGGCATGCCCCCCGTCTCCCAGCCCGTCTGGCAGGAAGAGCGGCCTGCAGACACCGCCATCCGGCCCACAAGGAGACAGACGTATATCTTCTTCCCGCCAGAAGGGCATCCAGTCGTCAGGCTTGTCTATTTCTGCGACACGGCGATCTGCTCCCTTCGGAATAATGGGCTTCTTTTCGGTACTTTTTCAGCATTTGAGGACATCAGCCAGTAACAGACGGCCAGAATGAGTTCCCCTCATGCGAGGCCCAAAAGGATGTCGTCATGGCGACATGGGTCTGGCCTGCCGATCTGTTCTGCGTGACCCTGCGCTGCAGGCAGGGGTGCATCAATGCGCGAGCGGTCCTAGGCTACAGCTCAGGGCCGCCCTGCCCCATCACAGGAAAAATGGCACGCTTAGTTAGATCGGCCACACCTGAGCGTCCATGCTGATGTCAGCCTAAGGCCCTCAGATAAGTTAATCTGCCCCCAGCTGCACGTCCGTTGACGAGCATCTTCTGCTATAGAGTTTGTCCCGCCTGCTGGACTGATACCCCATCTCTGTTACCCTGACCCCAGAGATTATAAATCTCACTATAATTAAACGGCATTAAGTACCTGTCAGTGCTCTATGAACCTTGAAGGTGTCTGAACAAGGCTGAACATTGACGTCAGTAACGGATGGTTCCTGGGGCAGCCTTGTTTTCCGAGCCCCCGGCTTTTTGGCAGGCCCCAACCCCGTGCTCCTCCTTCAAAGCCATATTTTTAATGTCGTTAATTACAGATCAGCCCCGGGTCACTCCTCCTAGCAGGCTAGTCCGACCGTCTGTCTTTTCCCTCCACTTCTCGTGAAGCCATTTGGCGCAACAACTTTCTGCGGTTTAAGGGGAATACGTGCGTGTGCGTATCCTTCAGCATGGGGGGGGGGGGCAGCATATGAGGGTGTGAGGGTGCCCGTCTTTGATAAACACGCAGGGAGCTACAGCCAAAAAATGAAAACAAGCAGATGAGCAGCAGCGTTTGTGTTCCTCCAGATTACAAGGCGCTCTGCCCTCCCCCCTCCCGCCACGTTCCCCCTCACAACCCCCCCAGAACACCCACTTAAGACTCAATCTCCCAGTAATCTAGCGCTGCTTTCAGCTTGGCCTCGATTAATCTCCCGACCAAACAAAATCACGAATAGAGCAAACATTCACACAGGCTCCTTGCCCCCCCCCCAGAGAGGAGATAACGGGAGCGAGTGCGTAACCCACAGCCGGGAAAAGCCAGCGGTGCGTAATGTCATTAACGGGAATAGATGCCGCTGCTTTGCCATCTTTAATTTGACCTTCCAGTGAGGAAGCCTGCGCTTCACGTTCAGCTGCTTGTTTTTCTACAGGAAAAACATTAAAAACAATCAGCCAGAACAATAAAGATGAGGCATGTCCTGTGGGGCCCGGGGCCCCTAGGGCCCTTGGCATACAGCTCTCTGCACTCCGGTAAACAAAAGCATCCAGTGCAGCCATTTGATTAAGGAGGATCAGGGCTCACTGAAGGAAGCAGCCTTCAGCCCTCAGCCCGAGACTTATTGTTATTTTCCGCCAAGGTGGGTGTCTCTCACGCGAGCGGCCCACCGTTCCCATGGCGATTAATGGTGTGCCGCGGAGACGCCCAATCTCCAAGCTAAACTGCAGCGAAACTCTGGGGGACGAAGGATGGAAAGAGGAGGAGGAGACGACAGGAGGAGCTTGTCTGTGTCTGTGCTCAGCTCGGCGGCTAGTGAAAAGGTGCTGGGTTAAAGGGACACCAGCTGGTGGTGCGACAGTAACCCTAACCCTGCTGCTTCCTGCCAGAGCGTAACGTGACATGCAACATGCATCGAATGTAACATCCGTCGCATGTGCGGCAGCAATTGGTGGTGAGCGAGAGAGCTGCAGGACAGCAGAATCGCTATCAGCTGCTGTTTCGGACAAGCTGTCCCAGTGTCTGTGGATCACTCTTCGCGTGCATCTTTAAAGTATATTTTATTGTTCCGATTTACTTTGTTACTTTGAGCCGTAGCAGCCGGGCAGATGCTAGAGAATTCTATCAGGAGAAGATTAAACCTCCAGATGGCAAATTCAGAAAGAGGAGACGGAGGGAGCAAGGACGCCCCCGGAGAAGGGTGAGGCAGCGCAGGGCCGGAGGAAAGCCCCCTCATCATGGCTGACAGGCTCTGGAGCTGCCGGATTCCTCCCAGCGCCGCTTAAATATTGGTTTGACATTCGGACTTTAGAAGCCTTACAAGGCTGATCTCCTGTCTAACTGTCAGATTTATTTCCTGCTGTGTGTAATTTATGGCTCCATCCGTGACCACCACTCCCCCCCCCTAGGAGGGGGTGCCATTTGCAAGCCGTGTCCACTGCTCCCTCTCGGAGGAGGCTCGGTCCATGCCCGTCACCCCCACTTCTCCCAGGAGGAGGTGCCGTCCGGTGCCATGCCCACTGCTTACCCCAGCAGGAGTCTCCCCACGTCGCCCTCAGTAACTAATGACCCCCCAGTGTTGACTCTTCAGCTCCTGAATTGACGTACAATCTGCCCTCACTGAGGGACAAACTAACAGTCTAAAACAAGATCAAAGCTGTGTCTCACACAGCGGTTCCCACAGGCCCCGCTTATATGCTTTGTACTGCTTCGGTGCCTAATTTGTGGTGTGGGGGGGGGGGGCAAATACAGTTTTCCCAGCTATGTTCTGTGGTGATGGGAGAGTGGTGATGTCATGGGGATGTAGCTTACGGTGGTGACACGCTTCCCTCAATGGGCACCGGCGATTCAAGGCCATCAGAGGAAGTGGATCCCAGTTGTTAATTAATGAGGTGTGAACGCTGCCTCCACAGACCCACTCTGTGCAGCTGAAAGGCCTTCGAGGGAAAGCAGGCCTGCCACACACCTGTACCTCCTACCAGGTTAGCTATAAATTAACATGAGCTTTGGCGCAGGGAAAAATCACCGCAGCGAATCACAGGAGTACAGCCACACGCCTTTAAGTCCCACCGGGGTCAGCTAGAAGATAACTGAGTGCAAAATTTTTTTTCCAATTTATTTAAAAGTTGTAGTGCAAACTTTACAACACTGCCTGGGGTCATTCGCAGTAGGTGAGAGCAAAATAGCCAGCTAGCCAGCACAGGTGACAGGCCCTACAGTACATCATATGGCCTAAAACCTTAAAATGGGCTTTTGGCAATTAACATGCTGTTCATAATTAAAAAAAGAAATTGTAGAATTGGCACTATGCACGCACCTCATTTCAGAGCAGACACTGATGCACAGTGCTTCACTTCATAACACTGCTAATGTGGCTCACTAAGCAGCCAACTGTATCAGCTCACTGATTATCATTTACAAGTATACAGTACATTTTCAATTAATTTAGAAATTGCATAATTGCACATAGTTGGATACTGTGGCTGAAAGGGTCCATTACCAGTTTGCCACCAATAGTAATCTTGGAGCTGATTTAGTGTTTTGACATTTTCTGAATAAATGTTCTGCTTATTTCGGAGTGTCTTTTTGTGTTGGACCTATGGATGATACCCTCCCTTCCCCCCACCCTATAGCCGAAAGACCTGTCCTGGTCGCTGAAAGTTTAATCCGAGTCCGTCCCTCACGGGTACACTCAGTATGCCATGATTATGTCTGTTTTCTCACATTTAGGAGCTTATTGAAAACAGCGGACAAATTAATCACCAGGAGGATGTATGAGCAAAAAAGTTAATGTGACCCCCCCCCCATCAGAAGAGCTGAACTTTGTGTAACTTTGCGGAGAGTTTATCTGGGAGGCCAGCTGTCAGCCCAGGCTGTCTGGCTCTCCAGCTCTGCACATCACCCTTCTGTCACTCGGGCTACGTCTTTGGCTTTTCCTCCCCGGGAAACATCACGAATAACGTCGTCCAGGCTCCCCCCAGGAGGGAAAGCAAATGAGTGCCATGAGACTTTGTTTGAAAGGGGCAGAAATAACCAGTAAGCTGGCGCAGGCGGAGGGCTCGGCGCCAGGCCACGGGCGAGGGGTATGAGCCGCCAAATCATGGGATTTCGCACGGAGGACGAGGGCTTGGACAGGCATCAGTCAGCCTGGTAGACACAGAGGACGGGAGTTGACAAAACAGCCGTGTCATTGGCATGACAGACCCGGGACTGCAGAATGGGGGGGAAGCCAAGGCCCTGGATAGTGATTGGGAAGAAGCCAAGACCCCGGAGAGCAGAGGGGGAAGCAGCCAAGACCCCAGAGAACAGAGTGGGGGAAGCCAAAACCCCAAGCTTCAGAACTGGTAGGAAATTACACCATTGACTGCAGCATAGAGGTAACCTAAGACCCCATACTGCAGCATAGAGGCAACCTAAGACCCCATACTGCAGCATAGAGGTAACCTAAGACCCCATACTGCAGCATAGAGGCAACCTAAGACCCCATACTGCAGCATAGAGGTAACGTAAGACTCCATACTGCAGCATCGAGGTAACCTAAGACCCCATACTGCAGCATAGAGGTAACCTAAGACCCCATACTGCAGCATCGAGGTAACCTAAGACCCCATACTGCAGCATAGAGGTAACCTAAGACCCCACACTGCAGCATAGAGGTAACCTAAGACCCCACACTGCAGCATAGAGGTAACCTAAGACCCCATACTGCAGCATAGAGGTAACCTAAGACCCCAAACTGCAGCATAGAGATAAGCCAAGTCCCCAGACTGCAAGGTGGGCAGTAGGCAAACACAAGCTCAGTTAAGCAGTTCAATCACCTGTGTCTGTAACCATTATGAGAACCTCCCCGGCCCACCCCACCTCTCGCTCACCCCACCCCTTACTCACCTGCATAGGGCACAGGGGCGTCCTTATCCAGAGCCACCAGTGGGGGGTCAAGCAGCACGGTGTCTGCATTCTCTGTGATCACCCCGTGGTAAGAAGTCTCAATCCAGGGTTTGTGTTTGTTCACTGCAGTGAGAGAGAGAGAGAGACATGCCAGTTAGCCGCAGGCTGCTCCGTTAAACACATTTGATTTGTTCCACGCTGAAATAAATAAAGAAATGGAACAGTCGATAGCGATTACTATAATAGGCACACCCCCTCCCCCGTCCTGGGACGCTCTCCATTATTTCCGTCTTTCCCAAATATATTCATCCCACTGATCTTTTTTCCATCCTTTAAATGCGCCTTGGAGGGAGGAAGCGGATCGATTGCCGCAATTGGGGCACCGACAATGCACACTGTCTCTGCGGTGTGGAAAACGTGGTGGAAAGCTGGCGTGGCTGCCCCCCCCCCACCCCACGCTTGCGTAAGGAGGAACACTTGGCCCAAGACATGCAGCCAGCCTCAACAGAAAGGAGCAGAAGGGGGACGCACCACCAAACAGTCCCCTACAGGGGGCGCCGGAGAACAGTGGCTGCAAAGTAAGTCAGTGACTGACCTCGAGTTTAGCCACCGGCCTGCCAGCAGAACCAGCATGTGATACTACAGCTGCCCACAATGAGGGACAGTCTCTGGGCTCATATTTATGCTACAGAACACATACAGTTTGCGTGTATTTAATTTTTAAAGATCAATTGCTCCCTAAAGGTACCCCAGTAAGGTACTCCCCTACATGCACTTTTGAGGCACTCTTGTTCACTCCTTAATGCCAGTAAGTGCCTTGGGGGTTCAGCTTTATAGATCATCACGTTCCTCCTTAATGCCACTCTGACCCAGTTACCATACAGCTGTGCGACGGTACACCACCTCCTGCTTGAAATAAAATTTCACAGCTCAGCACCATAAGTGAAGCACACATTTCCTGAAATATTTAAACATGTACTTTAAAAATGTGATTCCGGTATAAAGTTTAAAAGCAAAAGTCATTTCACTGCCAAAGATTTAGTTCCAAAAACAGAATAACTAAAATTTTCATAAGCACGGGTAAGTGAGGGGTTTTTACGAACAGGAAAAGCTGAATGTACGAGCCAGAGTTAGTGTTTATTCCAAGAGACCCATGATTTCGTTAATCAGCTCCAAGGTTAATCACAATTATTTTTATGCCATTAAGGCATGGGGGAGGGCTTGGGTCAGCTTTGAATCGGCCTTGTCTTTCTTCCGGGGGGGTGGGCGTGTGTTTGAGGCTGGCGGGGCTGCATTGTTACTGCTGACATTGTCAGCACAGCGCCCTCTGTCAGATGGACGGAGGGCCCCGTCCCGCAGAATCCCGCGCCTGTCAGTGACAGCTGCATCTGGCCCAGGCGCCTTTCTAAAATTCCTGCGTGACAAACTTTGCTGCCAATACGTATGCAGTTTTTCCTAACCTGAGCACATCCGCCGATGTACGATATACACCTACGCTGCATGAAGTACTCCAAATGGTTTTTTCTTCCTGGTTTTGAATGCGCATTATGGCGCTAGTCGCATGTTTGTCAGGAATGCCACACGATCAGTAGGGAGTACAAGGAGGTGGAGATGACCTTTGACCTCTCTGAACCTCAATGCCGCAAATGAAGTACAAATTAGCATATAAAGGTTAAAATGCACAATCATGTCTTGTTATAACACAATATTAAATATAAATGCACATAAAAGACGTACGCATTCATGCTCTGGCAACAATCGATTGCCGCACGCATCGTTTTCAAATGTGAATTTGTACTTATGTACCAGTTATGTCAATCCCTGACTATTATTGGATTTGGGTGATTTCCTACATAAACACCCTGCACTTTACATCAACGGTTTATGCACAGTTACATTTAGCAGCAAGTGTAGGTCTAATCTAATGTCACTTTGAATAAAAGCTTTGGCTTGACAAAGGCGAATGAGTACATGTTAGTTTGAATAAAGCGGATTCAGTGCTGAACTGGATTCAGATCTTATCGGGTAAACTGAGCAGAAGTCTCCAGGCTGTGGATTCTGCTACGAGCATGATTGAAATTATCATAACGGAGGGTAAACAAGGCAACGCTGGATTCTTAAATGGTGCCACTGAATGAAAAGTTCAGATTTTATGATTTTATGTCAGCCATGTGTGTTCGTGACATCTCAGGGTCCATGATGTGGTTCTGGTCCTGAATATCAGACAGTGGCTGTGAGCTTCTCCTGTCAGGAGTAAAGAGGGGATTCGGTTTCCATGGAAATAAGGAGTCACGTGTGTACCAGCCGGTCAGTCCGCCACCTCATCACAGTGACGCGAATCCACCTTACTAGTGCACCCTCACATAATCGCCAAGGATGAATACATGCTTAAATGAACTGGGGCAGATGGATGGATGGATGGATGAATGTCTGAATAGAAACACAAATCAGCTGCTCTGTTACCATTTCAGATGAATCTCAGGTTTATAAAAACACACTTTCACTGATTAGAGTGCCACAATATCCAGCTTAAATACTGAGAACATAATTAAAAAGATAACAAGAGAAAAAACTTCTTTTATTACTTCAAAAGGCTACGAAAATTCTTCCCTCGCAAGAAATCTCCTTTACCTTAATGAACACACGCTATTTGTGAAGATCGCCTTGTTAAATCTTTTCTCACCTGCTGTGTTTTATATCTACTTCCCTACATTACATTTGAGGCGTAAGCAGACCTTGGTCACACACACATACACACACACACACACACACACACACACACACACAGCTGCTTTTGGGGAAGTGGAATGTAAGGACACACATCCCATAATGATCAGAGGAAGGCACATGATGTGGGGTAATAACATGCTCAATGTGTGATTGCTGATAGCGGGTGGTGTGTGTCTCAGAATGCTGTGTGTCCTATCCGATGGTTGTGGGTTCAAATCCCACTGTTGTCAGGGTGATTTCACCGCCGAGTCCTTAAATAAGGCTCATAACCCCAATTGCTCCAGGAACTAGCTGACCCTGTGTCTCTCTCTAAAAATATACACTCTTTGGATAAAAGCATCAGCTAAATAGAATGTAAATGATAGAGGCTGAATCACAGCTGATTTGTGTTCCTGACTGCTTTATGGAAGAACCTAACAGGTGACATTTAGATGAAGGGAAGCTCAGGCTGGGGCTGCACACTGTTGATTTTTTTTTTTTTGTTCCACATCATGGTCTGCTGCTGCCACAGCTGGGACACTGTGTACTTGGGGTTGGGGTTCGGGGTGGGGGTGTTTGGGATGGGGGTCAGTCCCATTTGAGCGCCACCCAGCACGCTATGATCCCCTGATTCCCTGCTAACAGTTCATTTGATGTCACTGGTCTATTTTAGTAATATTTTAATGTGCTCCATAAAGTCATGTTTGATGTCTTTATATAAATACATTAACATTAAAAAACAACAGCAGCTGCAAATTCCTGCCTGATACTGTTGTTCTCTGTGCAGGGCGCTATAAAATAGGCTAACAGCTCATGCATCATACATCATTTTTAAATAAAGGCCTTATGTGGCCCCTCCGTCTGAAATACGGTCATTGAGACGTAGCTTTTACAGAATTACTAATCAGCCGCCTGGGGTGATGAAGGCGCAGAGATAGGCCAAAGTGTGTGCAAAGTGCGTTTTAAAAAAGCTTTAAAATGGCTGACAGTTTATCTAAGATTGTTTGGGGACCAAACAATGACGTGTGTCTGGCAGGGGGCCTCAGCAGCGCAGTGGAAAAGCTCTCGGTTAATGCGAAGCAGCCGGCTCCCGTTGGATTAATCAAGCTGTTACACTTTAAATGTGATGGGGGGTGAGATGCGAGCTGAGCAGAGGTGGAGCTGCTCCTGAAGGTAGCTGGGTCCGAGCAATTAATTTTTACGGCGTTTGGAGTTCGGCTGTTAAAGGTTCAACTTCGCTGCTGTCTTGAGTTGTGAGTCTTTTTTGTTTAGTTAAATCCTTTTCCTACAAACCTCCGCTGCAGAACCTGCGACGCTCTGGGATTCGCTGCATCAAGCCCATTTTAGTTACCCAGCCGTCGCTGCTAAACCTGCAGAACCAGGAACGAGAATGTGCCCCGGGGCACCCCGGGTGCTGGGTGCTGCTTAAACAAACGCTTTAGGTAGCTGTGGGCCTCTGGCGTGCGAGTCCCGGCCAAAGCACACGGGCGTGAGCTCCACTCATGTGGGAGGGTATTGTAGGGCTCAGGAGCCTTAACGAGGACCCCCCCCCCCCACACACACACACACACACACACACACACACACACGGGGTGGAGCTGCTATGGAAGCCCACTGCACACAGTGCTAAATGCAGTGAAATGCTATTTGATCACCTCTGACTGCGAAATACTGTTGGTCACTATTTCATACAATGTTCAGGGCATTGGCCAGCAAAGGTGCTATATTTCTAGTGAAGGATATTCTGGAATCGATTGTGCTTTTCTTTTCTAGCCTGACTGCCTGATTTGACCTATGATAATTTAACTTATCGTGGTTTTATTTCTGGGAAGGTGACCTTTCTGGGAAGGTCCTGGGGTATGATAAGAGCCCGGCTGGGCTGCCGTCCTCAAACAAAGAGTTGATTGTCTGTGGCAACAAGACAGAAATGGTGGCCCTTCTGGGGGGGAGGGGGTGCCCTGGGGCAGGAAAAGTGCCTGGGGAGGCAAACCTGAGCCTGATGCCTTGGGGACAAATGCTGATGCCACCAGGGTACAAAAGAGACACATTTATAAATGTTTCTTTTCTCCCCGAGTTAAAAAAAGCATGTGTTTTTTTATGTTGTGGATGTTCAGCTGCCTTGTCCTGTCAGCAGAGTGTGGCAGGGAAGCACCACATCTTCACACGTCCAAAAATAAAAGGCATTGAAGGGACAGCCTGTTTGGTTTGGTGGGAGGGGTCTCACTTTTTTGCCTCACACTGGATGCCCCGGTTGGTGTGGCTGGTTTGACGGTGATACCAGTGGGGACCTGCGTTAAATGCTGGGTGGTCCAGGGGGGGGGGGGGGGGGGGGGATTATATTGTGACGGAGATCTCAGTAGCACCATGCTGAAGGGGCGGGGGGGCACCCCTGACCTCAGCACCAGTGACTCCCTCCCGCGTCTTGGCGGTAATTAAAACAGGTAGCTGCCGGTTTGACATAACCCCCCCCCCCTCTCTGTCTCTCTCTTTCTGTCTCTCTGTTCCTCTCTGCTTTGAACCTTTAACACCTTCTTGCCTCTTATCTCACGCTGCTCTGCTGCTTCTCTGCTGCTTCACTGCTTCTGAGGCCAAAATGGCAGAGAACACGGCCGACGTCTTCCAAGGCCAGCCGTAGCCCCCCCTCCTCGCCAGGCAGTGGGGGGAGGAGTCTGCAAAGCTTCCGGCTTTCACAGAGAATGATAAACAGCGGCTGCCAGACTCTCCACCCCCCCCCCCTCGCCCAAACCACCACCCCGCATCCCTGCCTTCAACATTCACACCCTCAGCCGCAAACGAGTGTCACACAGCAAGGTGACATCGCACGTCCCCCCCACCCATCTGAAATGTACGGTTATCTTTTCAAACTCACCACTCGTGTGTGTATATGTGGGGGGGGGGGGTGCTTAACATTTTCAATTTGCTACTTTCTAAAAGTGACAGCAGGCTGCTTCCCAAATGCCTGAATATTTCATATGGGCCTATTAGGATTTGGCCAATCAAAGCTCTTTGAATTAGTAATGAAGGGCAGGAAAGTCCATTTACTTTCATTTGACTGTGGAGGGAAGGCGGGTGACATTAAAGTTTCAGTAAATCTAATTACATTTCCTACCCCTAACCCCCTTTCAGATGCAGCCTGGCAGTTTATGCTTTTTCGAGGAGGGGTCCGCTTTCCCCACTAAACCTCCATTTCGGAAGGATCCCAGGTTTCATCCTTCACATCGACCCCCCCACCCACAATGAGCCCTAAATATTTCATTGTGTGTTTCTGCTGAGCGGGTGACATCGGCAGATGTCCGGGGCCATCCCAAAACCTTGTTGCGACCCTGCACTGCAATGAGACAGGCCCCCTATTGCACTGTGGCCCTCACGTGGACACCAAGGTGACCTAGGCCCCCCAGCTCGCCCCATTCCCATCAAGTGCACACGAGACCTTGGATTAGTGTGGACCATCCATGAAAAATTGTGTCGTCCGTGAAAAAATACACTGTATGTGGAAAAGTGCAGTGTCCATGAAAGAGCACACCGTCTGTGAAAGAAACTGCTGTCTGTGAAAAAGAGAACCATCTGTGACAAAGTGGGATGACTGTGAAAAAGGTATCATCTGTGAAAAAGCGTATCATCCATGACAAAGCATGTTGTCCAAGAAAAAGCACGCTGTCCATGACAAAACATGTCGATCATAAAAAAGCGCCTTGTCTGTGAAAAACCTCATTGTCTCTGTAAAAACAGCCAGCCGTCTGTGACAAAGCGCATCGTGCACATCGTTCATGATAAAGCATGTCGTCCATGAAAAATAGGCTCTCCTTGAAATACCGCATGAAAACATCCTTCCATGAAATCATTTGTGAAAAAGTGCATTGTTCGTGAAAAAACATGCCATCAGTGCCACCACAGTGTGATGAAAAAAGCCGGCTATATGGGCAACATGTGCCATCAGTGAAAGAGAATGCTATCTGTGAAAGAGAGCACCATGTGTGAAACACACCATCCACAATGAAGTGTGTCATCAGTGAAAGAGCATGCCATCTGTGAAAGAGGATGGCTCTGTGAAAGCACATCATCCTCGAAAGTGCTGTCTGTGACAAAGCTTGTCAATTGTGAAAAAGTATGCAATCCTTGAAAAAAAACACATTGTCTATGAAAAAGTGCATTGTCCATGGAAAAGTATGTTATGTGTGACAAAGTATGCTGTCCATATAAAGCCGGAAAAGGAGCATCTTCTGTGAAAAAGTGCATTTTCCTTGACAAAGCATGTTGCTCAAACCATGTTACTGAGACACACAAAAAATGGCATCTGGAACTGAGTGCATCGTCCATGAAAAAGCAAACATCTGTGACAAAGTGCGTCTTTGGTGACAAAATGCGCCATCTGAGGAAAAAGTGCACTGTTCACGAAAAAGCACATTGTCCATAACAAACTGTGCTGTTTGTAAAAACGCAGACCATCTGAGACAAACCGCGTCATCCATAAAAAAGTGCACTGTCCCTAACAAAGTACACTATCTGTGCCAGGGAAGGAGCAGTAGATTTTGAGGTTTGCTACCAAAAAAACATAAAATCCAGATTTTCTGCCAAGCGGGTCATGATCTGCAGACCCAGGAGGGGTGATTGTGCGGGAAACAGGAAGGGGGGCCCTATTTCAGCAGCTCTGGGCTCTGAGCGTCGTTCGTCACTCAAGCACAATGTGGGCGTTCAGAGAAAACACGCATCGGAAAAAAACGAATGGCAAATTGACAGACTAATTTTTCCTTCTTTTGACGAAACTGCCTCCTCATTCTTTGTCAAACTACTGTACATCCAGGCTACTGTTAACTCCATGACAAGAGTCCGGACGAAAGGCCTGAAGTGTGGAGATGACAGCGGAGGGGTGTTGCAGCACCGTATTCCCCCATACATCCTTCCATCCTGCGCTCTGGATTCGCAACAATAGCTAATGCCTTTCTGACAGAAATTTAATGAATGCTTCCCTAATATTATTGCTGCATTCAGCTGACGGATTAATTCAATTGCCGTGAAAATGGATGAACACAAAGAAAGAATCGTTAAGATGCTTCGGTGAGGAACACAGAGGCCGCTTCTGCTTTGAGACACGCGTGTCAGCAAAACATGGGATGTGAGTTTAAAGGTCTCCTGTGTGATCTAATTCGCCACACATCCCTCGTATGTTTCACAGAAAAGCCCCTAACAGCCACCTGCCGTCGTAGGGAAATGTTTTAATGATGGTACATTTTCCCATGACGGCTCTGCTGATACTCGGGGCCATACAGAAGCGGAGAATCCAATGTGTGAGCTAACGAGACGGACTCTGACTGTACCACCCCCCCCCCACCCCCAAAAGGTTCAGGGAACAATGTGACACTGAACACTAGACCCAAAAATTGAGGTGCGATGCTACACTGCTTGGGATATGGCTATGACCTCAGACAGCTGCACCAGTTTGAGTCGAGGGTGGCTTGGTACCTGCCAAACTGAATTTGGAGCGAGGGGGGGGGGGGGGGGACAGCATTTACTGCTCCCCCCCGGGGCCCAGTTCTGCCAGGGTTCAAACCCTGAATATTTATGTGCCCACACTGCAGGGCCTGTCTGCCTACCTGCACCAATCAGGCAAGAAACAGTAGTAAAAACGCCCCAAAGCCAGGTAAATAAGACGCCGGCAGTGGTAATCTGCTTGACTGGCTGCCTTTTGATGTGACATCTATCCCCTAGCTGGAGCTGTTGCTTGTGCTAATCTTGTTAGCCTTGTCGCTGTCACACATAATGGCATGTCCCACACGGGGCGCTGACCCGCACTCCTCATCTCTCTGGCTCAGACTTAATGCCGGATGGGGGGGGGGTGTGCGATGTGCTCCTGGCAGGATCTAGGCTCTCTGAGAGCTGCTGATGCCCCCCCCCCCAGAAGCTAATGCATTCAGGCCCCAGTAATGGACTGTTTCCCGCAGCTGTCTGAAAAGGGAGGTCCTGTCTCTGGGGGGGGGCACACACACCTGCCCATCACTACACACGTAATGGCATCAGCAGCATGGGGGGAGGGGTACTGCTTAAGCCAGCTTCCATGATTCCTGTAACTGTCATTTTCTCCCTTTCATGTGGGTGGTCATTTCTGTCAGTGTTGGCGGGGCGGTGACCCAAACGATATAAAACTCAGACGGATCCAGCTGTCCTTACAGAAAATTCTGAGGAGTCCCCTAGATAGGACCTGTTTATGAGCCTCTAACACGGATTTGAACCTGGTACAGTGAAAATCAGCCTGGACCGGTTTGTTGTTTATGGTTTCAGCAGCAGTGAATGCTGTTGCTGGACTGGACATCCCCTTTGAAATAGAGGGGAAATTTCAGTCACATTAACAGAATGTTCTGTGAAATTAGATATTTTCTTACAGTATTTCATGTGAGATTCACGTTGATGTGGCTACATCACAGCGGCATTCCTTGTATGCCACACTTTTTTTATTCAAGAAAAGCCCTCCGCAGGCGTCTCCTCCGTTCGTCTCTTGCACCTTTTGTTGACATTTGCGCAGCACATGCCGACAGTCTGTTTCCGCTGTCCGTGCGAAACTCGCAGCGAGCCAGCTAATCCATTTAATTTTTGTCTGCGTGATAATGATTTTCAGAGGAACATACTTTTGTGTTTGCCATCAATGAGCTCAGAAAACTGGGGGAAAAAGCAATCTAGTGGGAAATAATCCCTGTTATATTTCAGAGAGTGTTGCGATCCACCGCGATTTCTAAAGTCAACAGTGGGAAATGTTATTCGATATTTTCCTTTCCCCAGGGTAAGGGGAAAAGACTCGGGGTTATGAAATTCCCATCACGTTTGCTGTGTGACAGGAGGTTATTTCGCTGCCTGTCACAGGGATGGACCTTTCCTGAGAGAAGAGTAAACAAACGAATCTCTAAAACATGTCCGCTCCCCCTCGACAGCAGCGAGTTTCTCTGCCTTCCTGTCTCTCACTACGAGCTGTTAGCGCGCCCTGTCAACACCTCGCTGGCGACCACCAAAGACAGACAGCATAATTAAATACAGAACAAACACACAGCCGGACGCCTCTCGACGTATCTACAAAAGAATCGCTCACGGCAGCAAGAGGAAGGGTTTTCGCCTATGTGGAGGTGAGCGGAGACCTCGCAGGATGAGTGTCCCGACACCGCTGGTTGCATATTGTTGCGGTGTTCCAAATCTGGCTTTTTGCCGCTTAATTGCGGGTGATTACCCTCAAGTTGATTATTCAGATTTCCATTCTAGGAGTACAATTAAAGCCTGACAGCAGAGTAACTCTCATTACCCTCTGGCGAAACTGGCATCGATTCGCCGCCGTGAAAAAAGCATGCGGCCGGGAGATGAAGCGCGAGGGAGGGTTAGGTGACCCTCCCCGTCGCTGCAGCGCCACACGCGGAATCGCTGATGGCGGTAATCTCGCTCGCCTCCCCATATTTACCAGCTTTCATCATGTGGCTCCTTGACAACAGACTCCTCTGCTTTCAGAGGAACATACAACACAGTTCCATTTGGGGGTCCACAGGCAGGAGGTCTCAAAATCACACACACAATCCCGGGGGCAGCGGGAGCCTCACATCCACAATCATCTCCTGAATAATACGGCAGTGAGCTTGTGAAAGAGGATCCATTTTGAATGAACCATATACTTTTACTCAAATCCACAAAGGCAGAAAACACACGGCAGACCAGCGACGCTGACCAGGGAAATAACTGTCATCCTCTGTGGGCTTTGCCACCCATGCAGAGCAACTCTCTCATCCAATCAGTGGGCCACCCCCCATGACCCACATCAGCCAATCACAATCCCCACAAGGATGCTGACCTCTGCACCTCAGCTGTGATTTTCACAGCTCCTGGAGCGTGTTGTTTCATTTTCAGCGAGCTCGCCCCTCCCGAAAGCACAGGCCGGCACAAGCTGCCGGTTGAGACTGTGCTCACTCTCCGGAATGTTCTCGGGACGGAAGACGTGTGTGTCACCTGGCCGGATGACGGAGGTGATAATGGCGACTTTCCATGCCCGCAAAGGTGCCAGCTTCACGAATCCGTGGCACCTAGGCATCCCGTCGACAGCAGAGTCTTTCATACTCTGGCGCATGAGACTCAACAAGGGGCCTGATCCTCAGCTCAAGTCGACTCTCAGACACGCTCCATGGAGGTGCTGGCCCAAAGAAAGTGAGCACAGACTCCAAAGATTTCCTTCAGCTGGGGCCAAACAAATTGTAGGGAAAAAGGAATAATTGTAAATAAATAATTAAACATCATACAGTGCTAATTTGTTTTCAATTAATCAGTGATTACTCCTGATGTCGTTGAATGGCTGACTGATTAATCTCAGTAAATTAAATCAGTGAATATGCTTTATGCTGTCTCACAAATACGGGGCACGTTTTGTTAGCTTGGAGATGGCAGCGTTTTTTCCAGATCAGTTAACGTCATTGAAATGTACCGCAGGTTCTCAAGTAACTCGGTCTGTCAGACGATGTGAGAGGTGCAATTAACATCTGAATCGGGCCTGATTAGTTAAGGGCTCCGCCGGTCCAAAAAGTGGCGAACGTGACTTGGCGGAAGACGAAAAAGTCTGGCGCTGAAGGCCCGGGACGGAACTTTGGGGGGGGGGCAGTGGGGAAGACCCAGGTGCCAACGCAGGCATTCAGATACACACTATATTAAGCTATATTAGGCCGACCCGGCCGGTCGGACCCGCCTTTACCTTCATAACCTTTGAGATCCCTTTCTGCCCACCACTGTGCTGTTACTTTTGCACTTCCTGGTAGCTTTAATGAGTCTGGCCGTTCTCCGCTGGCCTCTCTCATTAACAAGCGATTTTCAGCAACGCGACCGCCGCTGATCGAATGATTATCTGTAAACGCTGGACGCTGCAGACTGTGAAGATTCCCGCGAGGTGGCCGAGAGGCTGGATCGTCCACACAAGGTGCCGACAGTCACCCCACATGGGAAATCGCCGCATCCGAATGAGCGGAACACGTGGCTGTGCTCCGTGTGTAAGCAGCAGCTTCCCGATGGACTGACACCCCTTATTCTAGGGCCCTAACTCACTGGGGGCACTGCTGAGACCCATCTGGAGTGACACGAGCTGCATGGAGACTCTCACATTCAGTGTTTTGGGGGGGGGGTGTCGTTCTGACCCTCACTCACACTCCAGGTTAAGATGTATTTACTGTAGGGGAGGGCAGCCCAACGCGGCCCCACAACCCAGCGCCTATATTCGCACCCGGGACCGTCAGCATGCTCCAGGCTCCCCGATCCCTCTCCCTTCCAGCCAACTCTTGCATCTGTTTTTTTTTCATTACAGCTGCCCAACAAATAAAAGGATTAAAGCACACAGCGGTGCCCATTCATCAAAGGGCTTCATGCGTGTGATTTTGGAGCGGAGCACCTCCAGGCCCCGCCCCGCCCCGCCCCGCCCAGCCCCGCCCACAATCCGGATGTGCCGATTAATCTCACACGTGTAGCACTTATCTAGCGGCGCACTCGGGTGTTGGGCTGCGCTTTGGTGGAGCTGTTCACCGATAGCCTCTGCTGTGGGGGGGGTCTGCACAAGGATTGCCGCAGATGCAGCCGAGCATGCTGCAGCCGACGCCAAGATTAATCACCGCGAGCCATGTGTGCGAATGTCAGGCGGATCAAACGGGAGCCGGAGATAAAGCAACACAGAGCCGAGACAGTGAGGAAACAGAGGGTGTGAGGGAAGAAGGATGGGAGGAACGCGGGATGAATATGAATGACAACAATAACTATATTAATACTAATAATTAAGAGTGAATATCACGCAGTTTCGCTCTTTCACCTGGTGTTGTTCACATGGTATTTGTCTCCAAATGCAATTTTCTAGCCAGTAAAATTAATCTTTTTTTTTTTTTTTTGGTGTGCTCTGCGATGGACAGACGTCCTTGTCCTGGGGGGCATTCCAGCTGGGGGTATTGATTTCATGGGACCTTGGGACTTTTAAATAGCATAATTGGAAAAGCAATTACAATTGTCAATTCCGGTTAGATGGTAAGGCAGGCGGTTTTTCACAGATAAACCAGCATCCCTGAGATGGTCGAGATGGTGAGGGATGGTCCGGTGGGCGGTGAGCTGCAGGGGTTCCCTCCAGATGGCTTCTGGGACCTCATGGAGGGCCAGGAACCGACCTGGTTTAGCAGAGGCCCCCCTGACCCCCATGGCCTGGGTTCTGCCTGTCCCTTTTACGGGAATGTCCGTCTCCCTCCTCATTCTTCGTGACCGTGGAATCATAAGAGCATAGAGGCCATAGAGGTTGTTTGCATGTTCTCTGGTCCACAGTGGCAACGACAGCGAACACACTGATGCCCCCCCACCCTCCGTGATGCGGTCTCAGTCGCCAACCCTCACGGGGGTGGGGGGGGGTGTGTGAAGGGGGCAGGGACACGTTTATTGTTTTCGGGGTGATTGTAAATTGAGGCAAATTACCCGAAACTGTAACAGATGAGGCTGGCAGGGGGCGCCGTTCCCAGCAGCACCAGGCGAGTACCACTGCGATTTATTACGCTTATGTGGATGTCTTATTCAGTCTGTTTTTATTCCACAGCTGAATCGTGTTTTTTGTTTTTAGCCCCCTCCCTGGCACACTCCTAAAGCCCCCACCACTGTCAGTCCCGAGGTCGCAGGCTCGGGCGGGGAGTGGTCTGGTGGGACATGGTGTGAGAAGCCTCTCCTAGAGCAGGGGGGGGTGGGGGCAGACACACATAGTTGTTAATACCTGTCAGGAGGTATAGTGGGCCCACTACGAATCCGGTGAGGGCCATGTGTATACAACTGATGTGTGTCTGCGTGTCTGCGGGCATGTTAATATTACATTGTAGGGGCCAAATGCAATAAAAACCTGTTGTTTTGACCTTGTGGGGATATTTTTACAGTCCCCATAAGGGAAACTCAATTTTATTAAAAAAAAAACAAAACTGTGTATGCAATACACAGATATAAATGCAAACCTGTGTGTGTCTTTCTGTTGTTTGTGTGAGTGTGTGAGACTCTGTGTGTGAATTTGTGTGGATTAGGTTTATATTAAATTGTGGGGACCAAATACGCCCCTATAATGTGATAAAAAAAAAAAACAATTATTTTGACGTGTTGGGGACCATTTTTCAGGTCCCCACAAAAATGTGTGCAATCAAAAACGATAATTGCCAAAAGTCTCTTTTTTTTTTTGGTTACTTATAATTAAGGTTAGGGCTGGATAGGGGGATAGGGGTTATGGTTGTTATGTTGGTATTAGAGTTTTCCCCATGGAAATGAATGGTGAGTCCCCACGAAGACATAATTACAAACCTGTGTGTGTGTGTGTGTGTGTGTGTGTCTATGCGCGTGTGTCTATGAGCGTGTGTCTTGAGCGTGTGTCTATGAGCGTGTGTCTATGAGCGTGTGTCTTGAGCGTGTGTCTATGAGCGTGTGTCTATGCGCGTGTGTCTATGCGCGTGTGTCTATGAGCGTGTGTCTATGAGCGTGTGTCTATGCGCGTCTCTCCTATAACCCAAGCCAGGGGACCTCGACCAGCAGCTTGTTCCAGCATGAGTTACGCTTCCCAGGGCCACCACAGTGCACAGAGAACCGATTTTCAACAATCACAGCTAAGCCACACAGCGGGTTGAGGCCTGCAATCTTGAGCGCCGCTTTTAACGAGGAGAGAAGCTTGGTGTAGAGAAGGTCGAGAGTCGGGCTCGGGGGGATTGCCACGTAAAAATTTGGCTTCTTTCTTCTGTACTCATTGCATCAGGAGGAAACGGGCATAAATCATTAATAATGTCCTTTAATATTTACGTATTCTGGGAACGTCACAGATTTTGCTAAAAATATAAACATTTGCAAATATCGTACAGCAGAATGATTCATAATTCATAGTGGGAGAGTCACCCCACGTGCGCTCCATACAGCCGCTATTTTTAAAAGCCTGACAGGCTACACACAGAGCCATAGCCTGCAGCTGGGTAACAGCCATGAAAACGGACGGGATTCTGGGTGAGAAGAAGCGAGGGCTAAAGAAGGAGGGCCAAGCGGCCGAGGGGGTGTGAGGGGTCACCAGCATAAATAATCCCACGCGGGTCAGTCAGGCACACGCATCACACACAAGCCGCTCTTTAATCACAGCTCATCGAAATCATCTTTTAATCCAACTGAGAGCTCAAAGAGCCTTTCATTAACAAAAGGACAAAGTCGTCCCCTCTACAGCACAAGCAGAACGGCGGACGTGGAGCAGGATGCTCCTTTATTGTGATCGCGCACCCGGACCAGGCACTTAAGCGGAATTGCTCCAGGTGAAATGACACGGTGTGAACTGTTATTTGTTCTGTACGTGAGTGTCTGCCGGCGTGTGCATAAACTTTCCCAACCTCCCTCTGATGCTTCCCCTCGGGCTGGCCGGAAAGGCCCAGCCCAATAGCAGAGCCCCCTGGGCCCCCCCAGCTCCCATCCCCCTCCCCACCTGCCTTGTGGCCCCGCTAACCTGGCTAATCTTGCTAACCCCGCTAACCCCTTTAACCTCACTAACCCCGCTAACCCATATAACCTCACTAACCCCTCCAACCTCACTAACCCCTCTAACCCCACTAACCCTGCTAACCTCTCTAACCTCACTAACCCCACTAACCCCGCTAACCCCTCTAACCTTACTAACCCCACCAACCCCCCTAACCCCACCAACCCTGCCCACCCCTCCAACCTCACTC
>JAABNY020000035.1:19198206-19209717 GCA_015164015.2 Brevimyrus niger
CCCCCCCCCCCCCCCCCCCCCCCCCCCCGTCTCGCTCTCCCCCCCCGCGGAGATGGTGGGGGTGGGGGGCGGCGGGGGGGGAGGGTGAGGTGGGGGAGGCGACCCCCCCCCCGGGGGGGGGGGGGGGGGGGGCAGATACAGCCTTGTCTCCCACCGGCGGCAAGATTAAAGACTGAGAGAAGTGCCACCGGCCGCTAAAGTGTGGGGGGGGGCAGAGATGGAGGAGGAGGTGGAGGTTGAGGTGCTCTGCCTGGGTCAAGGCGTTCAACGCTGCCCCCCCCCCCCCCCACTCGCCTGTAACCCAAGCCTCCTGCTTCACCTTTTCTTCCTGCACCAAACACAGCCACATCTGTTCATGTTCACTGGATTCCAAGCCCAGATCCTCACGCACACGTTCCGCTGCGAGCAATAACCGCATCACCTTCGAACTCGGCCCTGCAGCCAGGCCCCCGTGGCCGCTCACCCCATAACGCCACCCGAACGCCCCTGGAGGAAAGGTCATGCGGTATCGCGGTGTAACCACAGGTCGCCCTTCATGGGATCGCGACTCGCATTTGGGGAGGGATGTGCGGCTCGCGTGCTTCTTCATGGATCCTGTGGGCGGAAGAAGGAAAAAAGACGGGGAACGATATGTGAGGCCCCCCCACCCCCTGGTGGTGACAGTAATTAGGATAGAATCTCCCACAGGAACACTTTGGGCAGGAAATCCCGAGGGCTGGTCCTCCGATAGCTCGCACTAGCCCCCCTACCCCTCCCCCCCCCACTCCGCACCACTAAATTGCCCCGTTGATTGAACTGATGGCTAATTTTAGTGCCGCTCGTTCCCTGATCCGCCTGCCTGCCTGCGCGCTCAGTGGCGCATTCCCAGCTGCGAATCGCAATCAGCGGCATGGTAATGAATCGGCATCCCATCCTTGCATGCCGAGAGGCGCCGGTGTCGGACACGCCCCGCGAGATTGCGGCCCGGCAACGCCGCCGCCTCAGGATGTGGTGTTGGGAATGACGTGCACGGCCGGGGGAGGGGGCTGCATCTGTTTGCCGGGGGCGGGCACCCCCTCGTGGATCTTCTCCTTCCGGATATTCGGAAGCGGCGCAATGTGAATTGCCTGGGGACCGGATGGGAGAGGGCCCCGGGAGTCACTGTGGAGAGCGGAGCCGTCAGAGGCCAAGGTGAGCTGGGACGGGCTCACGTGACCGACGATAAGCGGGAACACAGCGTTCCCCACAGCGTCCACAGCCAGGCTGGGCTTTATCAACAGCGTCTGAGCGCAGAGTCATCGGGTCGGGCAGACGAGGCGCCGGGCGGTTTCCCCACCTTCCCTGGACACCCATTCACTGGTCAGGGAAAACGATTGTGTTTTGAATAAACAGTTTTTTTAGGAAAACTGAATAGAAGGACTTGAGTCCATCGTTATCTATAGCTTGCAGCCCCCCCCCCCCCCTTATAAATGCAGGTGTCCCTGTCCTGCTCCCTGACAGGCAGCAGGGGATAAGTGATTAAGGATTGAGTTTTTATGTAAAATTTGTTGCTTGCATCTGCTTTCAGACACTGCTGGCAGGTGCATCATGGGAAATGTGCAGTCTCCATATCGCAGCCTCAGCTGAGACCTTGAAGCCTGTGAGTCACCATGTACTTTTTCCCATCAGCCCGCGCTGGGGAGGCTGGCTACATGAAGTGGGGTACAGACTCGGGGGGGGGGGGGGCTCAACACCCACGTGGGGGGGGCTACCGCATACTGTCGACGGCCCTTTAACCCATTTCCTGCTGGCTTCTCTGTTCCCGTTGGGTTAAATGGGGAAGTGAAGCTCACAGTAATCCCTTCCAGTCACTGACAGTTTGGACGCCTTATTTCTTCCATTACTTCCAGTATGCATTTAAAATCCCTGAACCACAAAAGTTTTTGCACAGTAGATGGAATCGCCTTCCGTGGGTGTTTTTACCCAAGTCAGACACTAGAGGGGTCAAGTCTTTTGTCAGGTGCCTCAAGGTGAATATCCACTATACAGCCAGAATACATGGAGAGGGGCAATATGCAGACTGGCCGCTGAGCAGCCCCCCCCCCACCCGGCCCGGGGCCCCTGCGTGCCGAGCGGCCAGCTGTAGCAGTAAGATGAGCCCAGCCCCTGCTGCATTGTCCTTCAGGCTCTCTCTCCCCCTCTCGCTGGCCAGCGGATCCAGTTTCCGCCGCTGCTCCTGGGATCCGCGGCCCGTGCTGTACTTTCATTTTAATTTAGCAGATAAGCTGAACGTTATCAAACTCATCTGTCCCTGGAGTCCGGACACATTTGCTGCCCGGTTATAATTAGCCTAATTACCTGGCTTTCGGTGAATCTTTAATATGCATGTGGATTCTCCGTGTGTCATTCACGTTGCGCTCAGGCTCACGGCGCATGTAAGGGCTCCTCCTGGACAGGAAGACGAGAGCCGTAATAAAAGTGTTATTTGAAAAGAGGCGGAAGCGTTCGCTGTAAACCTGCCGAACCCGAAGGCTGTGAACTGGAGATGGTGTTTGTGCATGTATGTGTGTGTCAGTCTGCCTGTGCGTGCTTGCATGCATGGGTGCGCATGCTCAGGACCCTCACGCCTCCACAACGCAACATCTGCACGACGCGGCTTGGCTCCATGAGCGAACGCCGGTGCCGGGGCGCGATCATGTGACCAGGTCATGTGACCAGGCCAGGGCAGCCGCTCGTGGCCTTTCATGTGGAGGAATAACATTCTAGCAGCTGGCTGGGAACATCTGCGCCGTCCGCACTGGTGAGAAAATATAGAGCTTCAGCTTCAGACCGGACCCTAAAACAACAACAAATTCATATCTGAAAACCATATTGCTCTCCTTCATCTTTACTCTGAAATATGCCTGAGATGCAGTTTACCCCCCCCCCCCCTGCATTTTCCACAGCTCAGAGAGATGATCACCAAACTCTTTGCTCACACATGCTCCATGACACATCTCTTATTTTAGAATTTGTTGTCTATACAAGTAGCAGTATGTGACTCATGCAGGATCTGATGATTTCCCCCCCCCCCACACACCCATAGCACCCTTATCTCTCTTCCTTCATATCTCACTCTCTCTCTCCCTCCTCTCTGCCCCATCCGTCTCTCTCTATCTGGCCTATCAAGGCGTAAACATCCCCCCCCTCCCCCACCAGCATTGGTTAAGCCTCGAACTAGGCTTTCTCGTAGTCTGTAAGATAGCCAGCCCCTACATGATGGCGGCCCTGATTGCTTTTGGCCCCAATGCAGTTTTGGCACCTACAAGACTTTGGCCTGTATCTTGTGTTGGCCCCAGTGTGGTGGAGGGCCTTTGCAATGATGACCCCTGCATGGCGTTGGCCCCTATGTGGCATTGGCCCCTATGCAGTGTTGGCCCATACATGAAGTTGGCCACTTTGGTGTTTTGGCCCCTAGGAGATAATGCTCTTCATGCTAACAGACTAGCATACACATTTGCAGGACCCCAGTCCATCCTGGTAAGCCCTGCATCCTGCTTATGGGGAATGTTGTTTTATCCCAATAAAATATTCCATCTTGGAGCATTTTCCTCTCTCCGGAGGCAGGCCGCACAGCACGTGTCCCAAAGGGGTCTCTGTTGGGGGTCGTTTCTGCGATTCCCCGCCCCCCACCACCACCATCTTGCCCGGGGGTCGCGGCCCGATGGTGTTTCTCTCAGGCGGGAGAGCGGTGCTGTCAGGGTGCCAGGCAAAGCTCTTTATCGGGGGGGGGGGGCCCTCCCTCGCTGCCTCCCCCTGCAGGCCGCCCCTTGACTTATTGTTAATTTGAGGAATGTTTGAAGTATGATGCAACATCAGCTGCATTTACTTAGCGTGTTGCTGCTTTCCTCCCAAACGAAACGGCTCCTTTGTTCTCGCATTACCATAGCGGGATGGACCGCGCTCTTCTTGCGGCAGGGGCCTGATCTTCGGGGTGCTGCCACACGTGCATGTGTGTGTGTGTGTCTGTGTGTGTGTGTGCGTCCCTGCATGCAAGTATTGGCGTCCGGCCCACCTGGAAGCCCCCCCTCCCCCACACAGCCACATTGGCAAGTGAGTTTGGAGCAGGCTGATGCCACCGCTCCATCCCCCCCCCCGGCCTGATCCTTGAGGGTGGGGCCCATTCAGCCCCGCAGAAGAGTCGGTTGCTCTAGCAGCAGCTGAAGTTCGGTGGGCCGCTTTGAGCCTCCTTATGTCCCAGTCGGCACCCAGATGCAAGTGGAATGTTCCGGAGCGTGGCGGCATCAAGGAACTGGGAGCTAACTGGCCGCCTCTTGTGATCTTCCCCCTAAGGATAAGGCCGGCCCGTTTCCACAGAACTATGCCATGCGGTGCTTTGTGCCTGGCCCCGAGCATGTGATTGGCTGACGACTCGTGCCTTAAAGCAGAAGGCACACACACACATGCACTCTTTTTCTTTGTGCACGCATATGAGTCCAGTGATTGATGTGTCCTGCACATTTAAGCCTGGGAAGTGGACACATGGTCAGATATTCTACAGTGCTAACAGTGCTCCTGTTCACACACCTACATACAATGTAACACATATCACTATAATTATGCAGCCGGTGTCCTGGCATAGCTAACCATAAACAGCACAGAACCATCGGGGGCAGACACCCAAGTCATGTGACTGAGGAATAGGGGGCCATGGTTAACCCGGGCGTCTGTGACGCGTATTCCTGCCTGGCGTGAAACCTAAGGATGTCCCAAAACCAAGAATGTTTTCCTTCTCCGCTGTGAACTTTTCACTTGGAGATAACTTTCCTTTCTATGGATCGTGGCCCCGGCCAGCGATTTTCCTTCACAGCCTGCCAGGGCCCGTTTTCCCAGACTAGCGGCCCCTCACACTCCCGGGCGACGGGACTCCAATGACTCGCTTACGACATGAGTCTGAGATGAACTTTTTGACAGGCGTTTACAGGAACGACTGGCGTAACCTAGGCTGTCTGTCAGGCCTGTTCCCAGGTTACATTAAGTGTAACAGAATCGCCCCGGCCCCAAACGCTCAGCATTTCTGCTGGACCCAGGCCTCTGCTTCATTTTTTACTCATAGCAGGCGGTAATAATGTGGCCCTTGGTCTCCCTGCATCCTCTCTCTCAGCACTAACACTGAGGTACTGTTACACGGTGCCAATCAGAGGCTGTCCCTTTCTGTCACTGTCATCTGACATCTATTTGACTCTGTCCATTTCCATTAATCACAAGGAACCACCCTCTGCTGGCCAGACTAACAGCACAAAGATTACTCACATTTTTAATCTTGCATACTGCCCTACAAACACTGCATATTTTAGTTACGCTCGAAATTTATTCTCTTAGGCTGTTTTATCTCGTGACAATATATTTGACATCAGCTGCTGGTTTTGGAAATACGCAGGCACTATTTCTTTACCTACTGCATATATGGGTGGACAGCAAAAAAAAACTTTGAAACCCTTTTTCTCAGTGTCCGTATAGTCACTGTGTTTTGCTTTTCTAGGGCAGCATAGATGTTTCTGTGATGTCCCGAAATTTGCCAACTGTCCCTAATCTTTGTTGTCATCACCTCTCCTTTTTCCTCGTGTTCTTTTCTGAAATAATTCTTCTGTTCTGCAGAAAACATCCATTATTAAAAACTATTCTTCTGATACATATTTGAAAGTTTCCTGTACAGCTACATTTGCGGTAAAATATCTGCTTTAAAATGTACCTCATCACGTTCCACTTTAAAAAACATTTATTTCAGTTCACGACCGTCTGCCGTCGCACGCCAGCGTGTGGGATTTAACCCGGGGCAAAGCTTACACACACACTGAGTTACCGTGACTAATCTCGCAGCACAGAGCAGCACGGCTCCGGTATTAAATGTTTTCCTGATGTAAATAAACACCGGCTTTTGGATCGGGCCGAGGAGGGACCTCTTGAACCGGACACATTTTGGTGAATACCAGGTGTTTACTGAGAGCGCTGAATGCCGGTGTCACACTCGTGACTGTACCCTAAATGATATAGAGCTTCAATTAATTCATGACATATTCACAATGTTGTGATGACGTCAGTGAGTGTGTGAGTGGGCGTTCCATCGTCACAAAGTCACAGCAACTTAATGAAAACGTGGTGTGTTACGCGTGAGCGCGTGGGTCAGAGCCAATGTGCAGGTGCGTTGTTAGGCCTATTTTAGGGTGGCTATAACACGATTTGAGTAATTATACATTTTATTGTCGGATTGTCTATTTAATGAGTTAAAACAACGTGTGTCGTTTTGTTCTGAACGTAGGTTTAAAACATTTCTTTCATGAAAACATATGGCGACTGTGACTACAGTCCGCAAGGAGCACGTTGGATGATGGGGACTGCAGGCACAAGGTTGTCGTGTTTCAGGACATCTTCGGTGTCAGATCTGATCGTTCCTGTGCTGCACAGAGATGAGAAGCCTCCCCAGTTTTTCTCTGTCCCATGCAGTCGCGTTAAGATACAGGTAATTAAATGCATCGGAAACGGAGCTTGGAGACAGATCATAGCCGGATTCGAGTATCAACAAGTCGCTTACCAAGCCTCTCCATCCACAGGAACGACAATAATTCGAATCACACACATTTTTTTAATTTGTATTTTTTTCTGGTCAATAGGCTGGTGGTCATTGTTTGAGGATCTGATGTTTTTGGGTTTGCTTTGCCAACTGGATTTGATTCAAATCAAGCCATAGCGTTTGCTTAGTGAAACTAGGCATGGCGGTAGGGAAAGTCGACAACTTTGAGGGGGAAAGTAGATTCCAGTAGTCAGGAATGTCGAAACAAAACAAACATGTCAAATCCATTTAACGACTTAAATTATGGGCAACGCTCAGGAATATGGGAGAAGTGTATTATTTCTGATTAATTTCGTGTTGACGTTTCACCCTCGTCCTTCTACCTTTATTATGATTTTCTTTCGGTTTATTGCTAACGTAAACATCCTAATGAACCCGGAAAAGGAGCAGAATAATTCATTAATATGATGTTTAGAAAACATGTACAAACAAAAGTTTCAGAATAGTGCAATTAAGAAAGGTATAGTTAATTGTTTTAAGAAGTAGCGGCTTGCTGCAGGTTATGGATATTTATTTTCCTTGCCAATATTATGAAATTTCCATAAAATTTCTGAAAGTAGTCTATTTTTCTCATTGTCCAGCCCTTGATTTTTCCATGAATATGTAATTTCCCCTCAGAGTACAGCGTTCCCGCATTTTCTTGGTAGTGCTACCACAGATAACGTAGAGCAATTAAACGAAATGGCATAAAACCTGAAAGCTGATAATTGTCCAGACATCTGTGAAAAATGTAACCTTTCCGTCGATCTCATGATGTCACCAATGCTATGTTTTCAGGGGGGATTGTGTTAAAATGCTTGTGATGGGGCCAAGGTAAACCATCCCAAATCTAACACAGAGCGGCAAGGGACGCGAGCAACAAAGGAGTTAGATATGGATCACTAGAGCTGCGTGGACCGCAGCTTGAGCCAATTATTGGTGTCATCTTGATCCAATTTAATCAATCCGAGGGGGATTGAGGAAGGGGGGCGGGTGCAAATGTTGGTCAAATATCCTGGCCGAAGAACCTCAAAAAGACCCCCCCCCCCTCCCCACCCCGCGCGCCGCCGCTGAAAGCCCCAGCACCGATGAGGTTAGCTGGGTCCCTTGGCTCAGTTTAAATGTTCTTTTACACAGTCGTTTCCACAAACATTTTCCCCCGTCCATCCGATGTGACTGTTTACAAGACTGATAAAAATAGTACAATTTGCTGCTATTGTGAAGTAGCGCCACCACAGAGACTCGCGATTGACTGACTAGGGGGAGGGGGGCAAATGCGCTATATTCACGAATGCCAAAGAAAACCTCTTATTCGCGAAAGCAAACGTGAGTTTCCGATACCAATTAATCGTGATTAAGGACAAATGTATCATAAATAAACTGTAAAATGTCAATCTGTACAAATTTTTAATAATATAGTAGCAGATTTTTTTTCTAGGACTATGCGAAATCAATCCCTGTTTGGCGGTAGATCGATAAAATGCCAGCACCAGATTCAGCCGTACGCTAAATACCGGGGACCGGCCTCCCGAGATTCTGTCACGGCTCTCCACTGATCATCCCCAGAAGTGCGGTAACCCTAACCTAATTTCCCCGGTCTTCATGGTCGGAGCCCCAACGCCTGGTCCCCGGGTTCCGCCCGACATGAGCGCACGGGAACAAAGGCGAAAGGACGGATGTCAGTTGGACGCTGGGCTGCATATGTGACAGAAAAGTCACCATGGGTTTCTGGCAGTTTTTGCATAGGGACCAGGATTATATGCAACGAGTTAACGAGTTATGCATCTCTATTTTTTTGTGAAAATTTTCTCACGCAATGCTTTCTCTGCAATCGTTAGATCTATATTAGGCCGTTTACACCTAAAAGCAACTCTTCTTGGATGGCAGACGTATTTACAAAGTTCATACCCCAGTAACTTCCCGGTTGGTGCTTTCGTCACTTTATAGGGGGTTGAGGGAATGAATGCGGTAAGTCAGTTTGGCGATGCGCAGGTTATTGCGCCAATAATGACATCTTAAAAGGACAATCTGGTAGGTTTACTCACCCCAGGAAAAGTAATGATGGGAATGTAGTTTATTGGTTCCTTTTTCATTTTATCAATATGCTTGCCGGAGTAAAGTTTGTGTTCAACCCTCTCATCGGAAACCCTAGGCTAATTATTACGCAGTTGTGATAAGCAGTGTTTATAAAAATAATATTTATATTATTACAAATAATACACTTTGAGATGGGGACTTGTGTATTCGAACTTTGGCGCAGCTATAGTGCGTTTTGATAGATGGTAAAGACAAAGAATAGGATTACAAAGGGGCGTTTTAGGGTGGCTTATCCAGCGGTGTCGGTTTTATTTAGCGCCGCTGCGGGGGCTGTGAGTGGGTTTGTAATTGGAAACACGGCGGACGGGGAGGTGGCTGGACGGTACCTAAGCCGGGCTTTGAAGCACCCCGGTGCGGTCAGAGACAGAGGGGGAGAAGGGCTACGGGGTTTATCAACTATGTTTATATATATAAAATGAATAAAACCACCCCCAAAGATTTCTAACTTTATGCTGTTTATGTGACGAGTAAAGTGTATCTTGCCTTGCTGGGCAGCTCTATGGGTGCTCAGCACCCCCAAAGCTCTGAACCTAGAATCGCCCCTGCATGACATGTTAGCCTATATTAAGCAATAACGATAAATGAGGCATTGCAGAATCCCCTTTGTAAATGCGCCTCATCAGATGCTACTGAATATGGCATTTTACTGTCCAGATCCAGCTATTAAACTCTTAAGAAATATCTGGTTTATTCCAAATTCCCAAGATGTTTGCCACACGCGTTTGTTCATCAGTATATTTAACTATACGTGGTATCCCCTATCCATTACGTTCAAGTTTATTACACCTTTTTGTGAATATATTTGCTCGGGTCACTGTCTGTGGACCTTATATTCGTGGACTGTTTGCGGACCTTTTAACCCGTAGCTGCATTTACAGCCTACCCGTGACATGGTACCGCATCGTCTCTCATAATCAAAATCGACGTCTGCGCAGTGTTGACATTGGCTTAGTTTTCTCGTCTTTTATTGTTATTAGGCTATTAACAGAAAACCCACAAGTGCCTTTTTAAAGTCTTAAACAAATGTGATTAAGCCTCCTTATTTGCGGCGGCGCAGACATGCTCCTGATTACGGCAGGGTGCCTGCAGATCGCAGTGCCTGTAAGTTTATCCCCGTCCAGATCTGTGGGCTTTTCCCCCCCTTTGCGAGGGCCCGGGTTTGCTGCGTATTACTGCTTTATTGAATTAATTACGATAAGGATCGTGCTTTAAACGCGGGGTTGAGGCTCCGATGGCTGCGAGCAGTTTCTTCGCTTATTGAGTCTGTCAGCGGTGAACCTGGTGCTCCGTAACCAGCTCCATAAGGTATCGGGGTTGCCCATAGTTCGGGGCAATAATCCCTACCTCTCTACATCAGCAAATTTGTACTACATACTGAACAAATAACGAGTGGGGCAGGGCGGCTCTCCTGACAGCTCTGTGAAGGGAATGGGCTTCTTCAGTCCTCCATATTCTGTTTCACCACATGAAATGATGTGTATAATTTTATTATGAAGCACATTTTAAAATGCTAACAACCTTCCAGTTCCGTGTGTTTGTCGCATTCAGCGAGGACCCCCTGTGTAGCGTGGACAGGCCGTCTGAAAACGTTTTTTGAGTCTTCGGTCCATTCGAAAGCGGTTTGGATTCTCATACGTTAATGTTTAATAAAACGGGGGGGGTGGAAGAAATATGGTTTTACACTAAAATCAGGGCTCAATCTAAACCAGCTTAGTCGTCAGGGCCTCACAAGAGGTGACAAGAGTAATAAAAGGTGAATGGGGAAAAACACACGTGACTGACAGACGTGCAGAGTCACGTGACAGAATGGGCGTGGCCCTGCTTTTACAGCCGCGTGTATCTGGTTCTAGTGAAACCATAGATCGGGGAGTCAGAGTCAGATGGCAGGCCATCACAGGTTTTTGTAATAGCTTTATTTTGTGAAAACGAGATCTGCACAGTAAGATGTGCTGTTGTCAATCAGCCTAGAACATCTCTCTCTCTCTCTCTCTCTCTCTCTCTCTGTACCAGCTCTCCCATGTCATTTTTTCCCTCCTTTTTTCAGAACATGGAGCATGTTTGGCGGGTGCCTGTGCTAAATGAGTGCAGATGTATCATAATATTTTCACTGTAAGAGAGTCTTCTGGGACAATACCCTGCAGCTGAATCAGCTCACTGCCCACCCGTAAATATCCCAGAATGCAACTGCACAATGTTTCTCTTCTCCTCTCTCTGTCTCTCTCACACACACTGTCAAAGACTGTTTACCAGAGCCGGCTCTTGTTTGCAGTCCTGACAAGCGAATGCTAAGAGCAGGAGAGCTGTTAGTGCGGTTGGCTCAGGTGAGTGGCAGTGTCAGGCACACACAGGACGGGACCAGGTACAGCCTCAAGGCTGCTATCATGCTGGTGCTACTAAATATACCTGATTTATCAGGGCTAAACAATCCATTCACTTTCTGTAACCACTTGTCCTATTCTGGGTCATTGGGGGTCCTAAGCCTCTGAGGCACCAACCCATAAACCCCCCCCCCTGTCCCCCCCACTCACGTAATTTGGTAACTCCAATAAGCTTCAGCACGTTTTTGGAATATGGAGTACCCAGAGGTAACCTCACTATGACACATGGAGAACATGGAAACTCCACACGCAGTACCTAGGTGGGGGACTCGAACCCAAGTCCCATATGTATGACACATGTGGTGTATATTGCAAAGTATTGCCATGATGCATTATGGGGGGGGGGGTAGGCTGAGTTAGCCGGCATTGTTTTAGGGTGGTATGTCAGAGACTCATTTGTGCCCAGCAGAGGTGGGGTATACCATAGGGATTCTGGGAGAACGAGGCTTCGCTAGGTCAGAGACCAGGGGGCTGTAGATGAGGGGAGGG
>JAABNY020000035.1:19229047-19244436 GCA_015164015.2 Brevimyrus niger
AGTTCACCCGTCAGGAGGGGCGGGTAGGGAGCGGACGCGGGGAGGGCCGCGAGCCGCCCCCCGACCAAAGGGGGGTGGCGGAACCAACGGGGGGACCCCCGGGGGTGGGGGGGGGGGGGGGGGGGGTTGCCGGGGACCAAGCGAAGCGCCTTGATCAGGACTGTGCTTCTTCACAGCGTGACACAGTTTCCTCCAGGAAGCTGGACTCGGGTGCGCTGTAAACAGGACGCTGACCGCCCTGCTGGCCTGGACCTTAATCCCCATCTCCCTCCCAAGGGGTGCGACACAGGAATCTCTCTCCCCCCCACGTTCCTCTTCTCCTTCCCTCTCCCTTCATCCTCCTCCTTGAAGCTGCTCGCTCACACGTGGTCCCCGGGGCTGTGGTTGCTGGGGAGGTTGCCAGGTAGCTAATCTTGGGTTTGTGAATGAAATATTCATTCCATGGTTGAACACACCAATCTGTGGTCCGTTCATTTTGGTGGCAGGCTTGTTTCTTTGTTCTAGAAGTTTTCCAGCATACACCCCCCCCTGCCCACAGAGAGCCCCACCCTGACAGGAAGCCTAGTCCCTTGTACAACACTAATTAGGTGATGATAATTGGGTCCGGACCCGTTTGCAGCAGCTGTCTGGGCCGTAACCCGAAACCCATCCCCATCCCCGGCCGTGGTCTCCGGATCTGCATCCAGTCCACCGCTGAGCTCAGCGACTCTCTAGAATCTTTGTCGTCAGTGGGAGGGAGGAGCCAGGAAGATGATGCCCCTGTAGGTTGGGAACAGAATTGCCGCCTGGGATCTCCCCACCTCATGGCTGGGTCTGTGCCTGCGGTAGTCTCTCTGCTGGCCATTTTCCTGGGGCCCCTGGGTGGGGGGGTCGGTGTGGCCACACCTGTTTCCCTGTCCCTCTGGGGGCAGCAGCGTGTCACTCTCATGGATGGATCTGTCAGCACCACATCCATCCTGTGCCTGCCGTCCCCGGTCTGTCCCCGGTCTGTCCCCGGCCCGTCCTGCGAGCGGCGGTGTGTGTGGGGTCTCCTCACCCCCTTCCGGCAGTGTGGCAATGCGCACGGTGGCATATTGAAGCTGAACCCCCAATCAGCTCTCCCCCTGTAACTGTAACCACCCAATCAGTAGTCTTCTTCTAACCCAAACCCCCAATGGTAGACAAGGCTGTGCTTCAGGTCGGGGCGGTTACAGGTGCCTTTCAAGTACCCAGCATGCTCTGGCGAGCGTCAAGAGCAGGAGGAGTGCAGCCATTAGCACGTAGCGCTAACGCTACTGACTCACAGGTGTTTGAGGTGCATAAAAGGCTCTAATGAGCAAAGTGTCACTCTCATGTCCGAGCTGTAAATTATAAACGAAAGAAAACAAGTAGATCAATGTGGGGCTGTGGGTGGGGTGTGTGGGAGGAGTGGGGGGGCGGGGTAACAGAGGAACAGCTGTGCAGGCGGGGGCCGCACATCGATGCTGCCTGCACGGCTATCTTTTCAGCCCCCGGTCTGATAACATCTCCTCTGTCTTCGATTTTCGATTCACAGGCACCCGTATGCAGTCTGCTCCATTGTGCGATGGCAGGATGGCGTGCAGGGAGCCCCTTCAGTATGTGTGTGTGTGTGTGTGTGTGTGTGTGTGTGTGTGTGTGTGTGTGTGTGTGTGTGTGTATGCGGCAGTGTGACCGAACAGGAAGAGTCGCCCCGCAACATTACTGCTCTAAGATCAGCGGAAGGTCACTCTGCAGTCTTTTTATCCATGGAAATAAGCACAGACCTATCAGAAAGTCGTATTGATCACTGATACGATCCCAGACGTCCTCCATAGCTGATGAAGAGTGATCATTCAGATTCACCTATTTAAACTTATAATGGCTGGTTATTGACTGACCAGTTCACCTCTCCATCCTGCTATCCAACTATTTATGTGGGGGGGACGGGGGGGGGGGGCTATCCCAGGTTTCACAGACCACTAGGCAGGATACACCCTTGATGGGATGCCAATCCGTCACAGGGCACAGGGCTGGTGCACTCTGGGTGGGATGCCAGTCCATCACAGGGGACACTTGCCCTTAGTTAGACACCCTAGATATGACAGTCAGTCTATGTGCATGTCTTTGGACCTCCACACCAGTGGAGGCGCCATCCATTACATCCATAATCAAATTCAACTTTGATTTCAATAAAGCTTATGTTAATTATATGGAAAACATCTTCTGAACATTTATAAATGCTTGCTCAAATGTCCAATAATATCTATCTGCAGCCCACAAGACTACAAGATAAACCCAGAACGAGTTAGTCCTACCATAAAACAACCTAACTCGATAGCACGCTATAGGTCACCCTGCCACGCTTGCTATGGTGATTTGATGTCTACATGATATAAAATAGTGAAGTTTAACACCAACTGAACACTCAATAAACAAATGAACTGAAGACAATTATATTGATAAATATACTAGGCTTTAACCAGTAGATTGTATCTAATGAAATTGAATTGAACAGGAATTAATTATTTAGGTTAGATAATAGGCTAATGCACAAGCTACATACATAACCAATCTTTACGGGTGAGTTCAGCATAGTTATCACCATGTTTACTGAAGGCTAAGGCTTGGAAGAGATGTGCAATATTTTATCACCATGTGATTCAGAAGTACCAGACATTTCTCCTGTTACAAGTCACACCCCTCCACGTTCTACCCTTTGCTCAAAACCCAGAGACAGACCCTTCTCCAAATTTCAGTACATCGTTTGCTTCTTAGGAAATTACATGTGAGATTATATTGAGGTTACGGGTAATATTGTCTGTATCATTAACACCCGCCACATATCCTGTTATGGCAAAATCCAGTGGAAGAAACCTGTGATAATTTGAGTTTCTGTGACAAGCTGGTTCTCACCCTGAAGCACAGCATCGCTGAACAACCTTCACAAAAGCACTCCCTAATCATCCAGTCATGGGGTACTGAATATGAGCTTTCAGGGGAGACAGAGATGTGAGCTACCAGGGGGGACGGAGATGTGAGACTATATGGATACTTCGCCGAGCTCTCCCCTCCTCTCCTCTTTCTCTCCCTTACTTTCTCTGTGCCCCCATCCCCAATTCTACCTTCCTCTCCCTTCCTCTCCTGCGCTTTCGCTGTACCCCAATTTCCCCCTCCCTGCCTCATTCTCTTCCTTGCTTCTGCTATACCCCTGCCCCCCTTCCCCTCTGCTTTTTCTGTAACCCTGTCCCCAAACTTTCCTCTCTTCTCCTCCTTCTATCCCTTACTTTCTCCGTACCCCCTACCCTCCGCTCCTGTGTCTCTCCCTCACTTTGTACTGCTGTCCCCCAGCTCACCCCTCCTCTCCTCTCCCTCACTTCCTCAGTAACCCTGTCCCCCAACTCATCTTTCCTCTCCACCCCTCTTTCTCTCCTGCACTTTCTCTATACCCTTGTCCCTGTACTCTCTCCGTCCAGCTTGCTCTCTTGCTGACTATCAAGTTGTTCTTTTCAGGTGCCCAGTTAAATGGTAAAGGTCTGTCATTCATTTCCCAGTAATACGAGCGCGCTGCCTGCATCCTTCCAGCCGCAGGTTAGTGTGGTTCATCCCCACTCCCTTGGACCGTTGTGGTCACGCCTCTGGCTGCCACACTGTGCAGCCTTGACCCTGGAATGTCAGTCCCATGACACTAGCATGCCACTAATGCCAAATTATGAACTGCGACTTCCCCAGAGCCCACAGTCCCGACGAGTGAGGTGTTCATACCAAGTTTATTCATTCCCTATACAGAACTTGGTAGCATTTTAATTAATCAAACACAGTTAGCTTGGATACTTAACGTACGGCGGGCACCTCCCGTTGAACCATTCCGCGGGAAGTAGGGTAAGCCGCGTGGCGGGCCTTTCTGTTATACCGCCCCGCGAGGTGCCTGCCCGCGTGCGGTGGGATCTTCAGCTGTGTAAATGGCTCCAGCGCAAAGCTTATATCACCGACAGTCGCTGGATGAAAGTCTTCGCTAAGTGACTCTGTTTACATTCTCCGCCGCTTAGCTCCGCTGAGCTGTAATGTTTCTCATGTGGATTGAGGTTCTTTTTTTTTCTTTTAACAAAGGATGGCTTACTGAAATCCTACAAGGCGTAATGGCATTCCAATTTGCCATCAATTACAATTAGAAATTGTATGACGTGATTTTTAAAGTATAGGGATGGAACGCACGCGAGTCTGAAAAAAAACATGCGATGTTTTTCTGCCGCAATGTTATTTTTTCTTAAAAAAATGCAGAATGACCAGTTTTGCACGCAACACAAAGACCTGCAAATGAAGCGTTTTACTCTGTGCTAGCATGGAGCGCTATAGAAACCCACCCCACTACGGGTTCATAGTAAACAGGTACAAACAAAGGGGTTGCGCGTGTGCAAGTGTTTATGTACATTTAAGTGTTGCACAAAATCACTGTCAGAGCCCGTCTTTGATCCGTTGGCAGACTGTCTTTTGACAAAGATGTTTGTTTGGGCGGGTAAGTAGGCAGGCTGAGTAATAACTTTTAACAAATTGACTTGTTTTGATTTCGCTGGAAATGTAATCCTTTTCCGAACGCTGAGGGCAGAGAAAAAGCCGGGAAGCATTTCTACAAGTGTTCTAGGGAGCGTTTGGAGTTATTAAATATTTCTTCATGACATGTGTCTTGTCTAAGCAGAACTGGGATCTCCACTGAAGTATGGCGCGACACTGCTTCTTCCCATGCAGTTGCTGTGAAGCATTTAAGACTTGGCCGGGAATCAAACCACAGCAAGTCCTTTTTGGCAGTACGCTCCCATAATTCACCATCCAGCAGAGGTTACCGGGAACATTCTTTCTTTCTTATTTTCCGCACCAAACAGCTAGTTCATGTATTGTTTCGCGCCGAGAAACGGAGGCAGAGCTGATGAACTCGGCCTATGAAGGCCAGCGCTGCTCCATAACGAGCCATTGTTATCTCGTTATGCCGGCCGCCCTGTCCAGGACCCTCGTTGGTTGCTGTAATGTATTTTAATTATGTGACAGGGAGCAGTACATGGAACGGCTACAGCTTCCCATAGGTTTCCTCTGTGCGATAAGCTAGCTGTGGACGGGATGAAAATGCGCGCTCAGGCTTTCCGGAGGGGGGTGCAATACAGAAGGAACACCTCCCCCACCCCTAGCCGGCGTTTTTAATTTTAGACAATGTTCAACTCCGAGGAGGGACTGGGGGGTGTGCAGTGAGGGAAGGTCAGGTGCGCTGGGGCACTTCCTGCAATGGGGTGGCAGAAAAGGTTGGGGGGGGGGGGGCTTCAGTGAGGAGCCTACTGATGTTCGCGGGGCCTTATCTGTGTGGGTTAGGGGTTAGCCTGGTTTATTTTCACAGTCTTTCTCTCTTCTTTTCTGGTGGAACGAGAGCATTTGTGGAGCGGCGGCATGAGGGCTGAGGGTACATCCTCTCTGTAACCTCGCTTTGGACATAAAGGGCCATTCAGCGGGGGCTGTATTTTGACAGATCGCTCCGTGCCACATCCATACCGCACTGCTGACACGCAGATGAACCTGAAAATTCAATGAGATCAAGGAAAAACTGGCTCTGCCTTTCTGAAGCTGCTCATACAGCAGTCGCCTTAAACCCGATTATGGGGAAAGCACCGTCTCCGCCTCTAAATCTGTACCTGTGTGTATTTTTTTCTGAACACTTATTCTTACCTTTTTCACCTTAAACTCACAGTATTACGTGACTCACCGCAGTTGGGGGTTTGAAACAACGTTCCTCCATGTCAGAGCAGTTGTGTGCCTTTCGATCACCGCTTTTTTGTGATGCAGGCTAACAGCGATACGCTACATTCGTCTACGATTCACTTCACCACGACACCCCCCAGGCTCCTGGCGCCCCCACCTCGAAATACTCCTCCTTGATTAGCAATTTATTATAATCACGATCTAGACCTTCTGAATATAATTAGAAATATTGAAATGTTAAACAATGTGAATACTGCATTGCGCTCGCTGGCCGCTTATACGTCATCATTACACTGCACAGTATTTAGCATTTTATTTATAAAATTCAGACTGTATAATCTTCTGAGAATTTACATTAATGCTTGAACTAAGGCTAGAACTTTTCCGATTTGGGGTCGCCAGTGAATTAAATTTTTATGAATGTACAAGAAAACACACGTTTCTGGAGAAATTATAACTAATTGAGTATAACGCATTTTATAATACTTATAACTGACGTGTCTTGATATATATATATATGTGTGTGTGTGTGTCTACAGGATCGTATAAGCGCTATGTTTAAGGAAATAATACATTAATAATACATTAAATCAATGTGACAATGATTAAGGTATTATTATTGATGCTGTTTGTCAGAAAGTTTTTATCATTCAGCCGTCACCTCGATTGCTAAAGTATACCTAGTGCCGCTTTGCCACTTGCCCGTTTCAGTTCCTTGCCCTGACCTGACGGGTTTATTCCTCCGCATTCCTGCCGTACTCAAAACGATAAACATCCTCGTTTCAAACTGAGGCCAGGAAGTCTGTAAAGACAGGAATTTAAATCTTTCAAAATCCATTAGAGCTGAGGTCCAGTTAGAGAGCCATGTTCGCTTTATTATTTACATGCGGGCTACGTTATGCCACGGCCGCGCGCGCGTGCGCGCACACACACTTCGCCTAATGCCTATTATCATCATTTATATAATTTAGTCGTTAATACTAAGAAATGTCACTGCCCGCGTGCTGCATCGTTATCTGTGATATTTTTTGGACTTCCACACTTACTGAAATAGTGACATTTGAATCGCATGAATTATTATACACCATACCATAGTTGAACTGATGGCAATGAATATCAAATGTAGCTTTGGTACTTACTAATATGTTATGTACAAAACCACATATATATTCTTGCTACTAGGGCGATTTTACTGTTAGCCTATACATCATTCATTTTCTAAATACTTAATGCTTAACTTTTAATCAGCAGCACACGCTTAAAATAAATATTTTTCATATAGGCCTATATTTGCAATACCTTGTATCAGAACGTTAATTCAGTATCTCAAAACCTTCCATATTTCAGCACATCACACATCGTCAGTCTAGTATGAGCATTTAGTAATTTTTTGTCAAAATCTAGAATAAACTCTTGCGGGAAGTGGATGTTTGTTGCGGTTCGCGGTGTCAATTTGCGGCTGGAGTGAATATGCGCACACGAGCTGTGAATCATGGGGAAAAAAGTTAACAATGAATCCATATAGAGTTTTTCTTCTGCTGTGTTCTGCTGTTACCTCAATGAAATGCTCTAAATTACATTTTATTTTATTATATATTTATTAGATTTTTATTATAAATTATGGCAAACCTTGAGTGAAAGTTAACAATAATAAGAACTGAGCGGTTCTAAATGTGAGCGTAAAAGTCTAAATGCGTTTTGAATAATGCGCAATCTAATAATATGTACTACGACTATTAGTAATATGTACTACGACTACGAATATTTTATCCAAATTAATGAAACGGTATGTCTTTCATTCTGACTGGTTTAGTTGTGCAAATAGACCTACATACAATTATAGTTTGTTTTATTGCGCGTGAATGGAGAGAGTTAAAACCAAAAGGATCCACTGATTTTTGTGCTGTTTTTTTGTTTTTGTTCAGCCCAGAGTCTGTTCCGGTAAACACACAATGTCATGACATTTTTTTAACAGTCGGTTGCTTCTCTTCTGACAAGCTGTTTATACGCGAGTATTGGCTAGTGATGCGAGACCTGTACAATATTTAACATATCCAAATTAAACTAGTATTAAAAATAGCATGTTATAATTGGGACAAGCATATTTATGTATGTTGTCTATGTCATAATTGTTGAAAAAATAAGTCAATTTGTAAAACTGACATATAGCTATCTGTAGTGTATTGTTGCTTGTAGTAATGCGTTTTTCCAGGTATTAAATTAATTAAAAATTTAGGGGGGAAGTTTTTAAGAAAGCAATTACGGATAAACGCCAACAATTTAATATTCCTATATCCATTTAAATTCTCCTTGCAAACTTTTCATTTCGGAGCTTTGCAGGGTCTTTATCCGTTTATATCCCATTTAAAAGGCGTTTGTTTTTGTCGCAAAGAAAGCAAACGACAAGCAATTAACATTCCTTGAAGGCACTAATGCAAGATGAGTTCGGGTTTCACGCTCGCGTCCAGCTCGCTTTGACATGCTTAACGTGTTTATTTACTGCTTGTCGTGACGTTACGAAGTCAATCTGGCCCAGATGCCGCGGCCAGGTGAGCGAAGTCACCTCCCGTTTCATGCATCCTCTTATTAGCCAGTGGACTTAAAAATCAATGGAAATCATCAATGGTCAGAAGGAAACAAACAAATGCTATGAAACAGTATTTGAAGTGGTTCAGAAAAAATATATATTTGTTGCGTTTTTGCAAGGAAATCCGCTGGGATAATTAAGCGTATTTGTTGGGGTTATAGACATTGTGTATTGGATAAAGAGGTTATCATTTTGGATTGAAAATACATATGTCATCATATTGAAATCGAGTCTCTTGCATGTAGTTAAACGGCAAAATTACGTGGAGTGAAAACTGTGCATGATAACTGTGGTGTTCTAAGCGCGGACTGTAAACACGCCCTTAAATAAACCAGCAATAGTGCAAATAATAAATGTATCCTTTGTATTATTATTATTATTATTTACTAATATGACTACAACAGTGTACAAATTTATTATTTATTAAGATAATGTTGGCGTAAACCTGCAATTATAATACAGGATCCAATGGCAAAGGGTTAAAAATCAGTTAACCGCAAAAAAATAAATCAGTGCATGTATCTTTATATATATCGTCTATATCGTGTACTGCGATTGATCGATGGGCAACAATTGATGATGGTTTCACTGTTCATACAAACTGGTGACCGCTGATTGTACTCTGTTTGTCTTCTGCGGCATTGTGTCTTCGATCCCCAACGCAAGAGAGCCGAAAACTCTCAAAAGGACACAGGGGAAGACTAAACATGTATTACAAACACGAGGTGCCGTTAAAGAAAACAGCAATATCAGTCAAACTTGACAAAGCTTTTGTTATGTCTGCCATTCACTTGTAAACTTCAACTTCTTCAATACGTACCCAACGCACGGCGCAGAGAAAAAATCTGTTGCATAAAGTTATTAATTTTTAGTGTTATAGATGTCAAAACGAATATCAGAATGGATTTTAAAATATAATTTGTAAAAATATTCTTAAGGAAAATGAAGAGTTTCACTATTAATGCGGTCTTGAAAATGTGTAGGCTGGCTACAATATTTCACTTTGATTTTTTGCAAGTTACAAATTGCTAACAATTATAAATGCATGCTACATTTTCTAGAATTTGTATCGATATTTAGTTTTTCCTTGCGATTTCTTATCCGTTTTTTGTAATTATAACTAACTCAAAAAAGAAAATAAAACGTACCACGCATATAGAAGCGATCCTAATTTATTAAGTCGTGGAGTCTCCGAGCGAAGGTGCCGTATACCGCTCGCCTGCGTTATGAGCGACAGGCTTTGCGTTTAGGGGACACGCACAGCTTGTTTTTCCTTCATCGGCTGGCTGATCTGAGAATAAGCCTTTTCGGAATCCCGCTTCTGGGCGGCTGCTGGGCGCTGGTGAACGGAGGCCAGGACTGCGAGCCTTTGGGGAAGCGATGACAAACGGGACAATGGTGCTACACCTGCGCTGGCTCACGGCACGCAAAACTGTTTCTACAGAAGGGCTGTCCAGACCCGCATGGGTGGTCAGTGAAATGTATAGTCTTTCTATCCACCTCCCCCATAAGGCGAAGCATGAACTGTTCCCAATAAATGGCAAAGGAGGTTCAGAGAAAGGTCTTTAAGAGATACAATACTTAAATTAACGTAAATACTTGAAATTTATTAAAAAGTTTAAGTGCAATCATTTTGTGACAATAACATAATGCGGAAGCCGACTCTGTAAAGACTTGTGTTTAAAAAATAATATATCTACCTCAATTAACAGCAAATAGAATGTCACGCATTTCATTATAATTTTAATGAATGTAAGTTACAACAGGGCTTATCAATTATCATGTCTTGACGGGAAACGAAGAAGTCATACAGATATACATTTTCAAACATTTTTTCCCTAAAGTTAGGCGTGTAATTTCAGCAAATGGAACAGCCCAAGACGTTATCATTTACTTGCTCTCACTATAAACAGTATCCTTGTCGAGTTTCTAATCAAAAATAAATAATTTTATCTGACATTAGCCTCCTCCCCCAAAAGCCTCATATGTTATTTCACGGCTCATGCATAATAACGGTAATAATCTTGCTAAATTCGATCATCTGAAGTGCGGGGTAGACTGGCTGCCCCGGAGTAACGAGAAAAAATGACGGAAGCGGAACAAGCTGCGCCATGCAAATCAGAAAGCAATACATCATCAGTGGATACACGAGAAAGCGCGGTGGAGGGGCATTCGGCTCCCGAAAGGGAGAAAAGGCAGGACTTGCAGAGGGACATAACCACAACCTGGGCTGTGGTTGTAACAGAAACAAACTCTTCGGAAAGAAAACGAACTCACTGCTTTATGGCATAAAGGTTTTGGTGCTAAATACCGCAGGCGTCGTGAATGAGCCATAAGGAGCTGTAATAGAAATATCCAAGAAGACATTCAAGACGAAGTGCGAAAGGACATATTGCTTTTATTGTTGATTTTTTTTTCCAATCGATTATTATCACCTCTCATTTTTTCTTTCTTTCGTATTGTTTTTATTTCGAGTGCGTAATGATGGCCACTTACCAAAACCCCGAAGATGACGCAATGGCTCTAATGGTCCACGATACCAACACAGCCAAGGAGAAGGATCGACCCAAAGACGAGTCGATACAGGAGAAAAATTCGGAGAAGACAGACCCGTCTCAGAAACCCCCTTACTCTTATGTTGCGCTTATTGCCATGGCCATCCGCGAGAGCTCGGAGAAAAGGCTCACGCTGTCCGGCATATATCAGTACATAATTTCCAAGTTCCCTTTTTACGAGAAAAACAAGAAAGGCTGGCAGAACAGCATCCGCCACAATCTGAGCCTCAACGAGTGCTTCATCAAGGTGCCGCGGGAAGGCGGGGGCGAACGGAAGGGAAATTACTGGACACTGGATCCAGCGTGCGAGGACATGTTTGAGAAAGGGAACTACAGGAGAAGGCGGAGGATGAAGCGGCCTTTCAGACCCCCGCCGACCCACTTCCAGCCGGGGAAATCGCTCTTCGGCGGGGACGGATACGGCTACCTTTCACCACCGAAGTATCTACAGTCCAGCTTCATGAATAACTCCTGGTCGCTTGGCCAGCCCCCGGCACCAATGCCCTACACGTCTTGCCAGATGGCAAGTGGCAACGTGAGTCCCGTCAATGTAAAAGGATTGTCAGCTCCCACATCCTACAATCCATACTCCCGGGTGCAAACCATGGCCCTTCCCAGCATGGTAAACTCCTACAACGGTATGAGCCATCACCACCATCCGCACGCCCACCATCCTCAGCAACTAAGCCCGGCCACAGCGGCTCCTCCTCCGGTGTCTTCTAGCAACGGAGCGGGCCTTCAGTTTGCCTGCTCCCGTCAACCCGCCGAGCTGTCAATGATGCACTGTTCATACTGGGATCACGACAGCAAACACTCCGCACTACATACACGAATTGACATTTAAAATTGTCTGAGGGAAGCCGTTCGAGCACACAGGACTTTCGAAGGGGGAAAGGAGGACTTCGAGAGTGTATTTTGAAGACAGAGTTTCTTGTATGGATTCGTTTATGTCCGCTAAAGCCACCATGTTATCGTTCTAGAGTTTTAAAAAAGGAGTAACGCCCGAAACATTGCAGTTCATAGAGAACTTTGAGGAACTGGAAAAAGAGGAGCTTAAGGGGGACATTTTAAGGTCATCGTGCGCCTCCATGTTTCGCTGGGACAGAGGACCGTGTGTTTGTATGGTACTCTTGTGCAATTCGACCACTTCCCTTAGCGAGGGAATCAAGATTATAAATTGCTATTTAAGTACATCGTACATGTGTAAACTTCGGATGAAAGTTCTGTATGTTCACTCTGTGCAGAAATAGATTTGCACAGATCTAATTACCTACTGGCATGGATAAGTCTGGCCCTTTCTGAAGTAATTTAAACCGTCACCTGTAAGCGAGTAGTATTTCAGTAAGTACTCTTATGCAAGTGAACTAACAAATCTGATTGGACAGATATATTCTAAGATGCCAGGTCATATTGTCAGATCTTAGTCTTGATATCAAGTTTGTCTTATTAGTGTTGTAATTTGGCGTGACTGAACCTTAGGCTGCAGCAGACATGAATATCAAATGGGATTTTAGCAGAACCGATGAGTCAAACAAACGATGTGTACTTTGTTAGACCAAAGATGTACTGTTCATTCGGGGGTCGTTTATTTGTAGGTATTGTGACCTCTATTAGAAGTCGCTAGTTTTCAGTAACATCATCCAGTGCCAGTTTTAACCTTTTTATGTTATAAACTCTTACTATTTTGTCTCATTAATGTTGGGACCATGTTAAACTAGCACTTTTGCTTTTTTAGTACTGTTAATTTCCTAATAAACTTATTCCTTTCAAAGTATTACTTTGTAGTAATTATTGGTTTTGCAATTCAGTGGTGCTTTCGATTTTTTTCCCGGTCGATTTATTTAAATTTGCAGTAAACCAAAGCTAACTTTTTTTAAAAACCCTTTAAAGTGTACTATTATTGTATAGAATTTCCTATTATTTTAATGCAGTTACTATCACGTAAACTTAAAAAACAGTGAAAATTTAAAAATGTAAAATTACGCTAAATTTTGTTCTCATGTCGTCGAAATACCTTCTCTGATGTGCATTCACGTTGCTGCTATAGATTTGAAGGGAGTTATAGCAAGCTGTTTCAGTTTAATTAATATTTTGCCAAAATACAGCAAAGTGAAGTTTTTGGATAACGACAGTAAAAAGTATTAAGCTGGAAACGTTCACGACTCCTGTAAGTCAGCCGTACAATTTTTGTTTACTCCTGTCTGTTTAGGTCTTCTTGCGTGGATAAATTCATCTCAAGTGAATTATGGAATTATACATACCGATTAGACTACAACTAATTTGCACTGCGTTAAACAAATATTAAGTCATAAATGCAAAGCTGCAAATTGATTTCAACTGGACTCTAGGTTGAAAGTGTTAGGAAATGTAATTATTTTGTAGGCCTGTCGCATTTCGTTTGAGATATTTGAATTAAGAAAGTGTACAGTAAAATTTAAATTTCATAATATGCGATGCTATTATATCAAGAACGTATTACTACTACTATTATTATTATTATTATTATTATTATTATTATTATTATTATTATTATTATTATTATGCCTTCATATTTATCTAATCGTTCAGTAATGATCACTACTACTTTTCATCAGGTAGAAAGACTTTGTTATCGCGTGGTGTGCTATGTGCACGTAAGCATAGGCAGTCAAAACTCATTCGTATTCATCATACTGTCATACAGAGGGGTCTTTTTGTAACCCCTGTTAAACAAATAAGGGGGTAATATAAGGACAATATAATACAGCAATTTCTGGAGAGGTCAGTGAAATGTAAAAATTATGACAATAGCCATTAACTTGATTCAATGCTCCTGTTAATATACAGAAGGATAATTTAACTAAATGTTATGTGTTAGCAAGGTGCATATTTTCGTCAGAAACCATTGCATGGGAGTAGAACAAACTCGTAGCGGGAACCTGATCTTTAGCCTTGTCCCCGCAGGCTCCATATACTTGAAAAAGAACATTTTGAAAGTGAATAGAGAGTCGTACTAACAACTGCCAAATTGTAGCCATTGTCCCTGTTTTACGTGAAATACCCTGCAGTCACATTTGTGACAGCCCTCTGTCACATAAAATAATGATGCTGTGATAATAGTGATAATAATAACGATGATAATTAATAACGAAAATAAGTATTGTAACAATTCTAGTAATTCTAAAACAATTCACACAAGCGATAAGCATTATTTGTATTTTTGTTAGGTTAAACCAAAATGATTTACGATGGAATACGCGGTAAAACCAATCCAAAACACTGTTTGCTGGCACTGTTTGAAGTAGATGTCATTGACGGTAGGCTATATTATAATCTATTGGTGGGAAGGGGGTGGAGATGGTTAAAACCATTACCAATTACTATGGGTTTCTGACCCTTTCTCGTGTTATTTTGTTTTCCAGAATAATCACGTTATAGAGTTGTCTTCCTTACCTATAGCGCAAAAAAAAAAGTACTTTACACGTTACTCGCTCACCTCAATCATTCTTTAGTGACATTCATGGGAAACGGTGACGTAAATTACAGGACGAAGCAATTTAACTGTTTCAGTATTCGCCCTGAGTATATGACGGCGGAACCGTTTGCTATGAAACATTTTGGAATAAAGCAACCAAATGAACTCTTTATCAAATAATTCATATGTGCTACAAATACAGGAGGTCGTGTTTTATTGATTGGGATAGTTTAATGACGAGTTTATAAGACTATATGCCGTTTTTTTTCATTGGATGCAGGAAAGACTGACAATATCGTCATAGATAAGAAGTAGTCAAACAGACTACAGAATTAAAGCTAATTATGTGCCATTTAGTAGCAGACATGTTGCTAATAAGATTTGTACAACGGAGAGTTGTTAAGATCATGATATAAACATTACTTCTGAATACAAATATTTTAAAAAACATTTATTATTAGAAATTAACACCTAGGTTTGCTGATGACTGCTACTTTTATTATTTGTGTAGCCCTGGATGTGTGAATGGTTTAAACTATTTTATTATAATAATATTAGAAGTAAACATTAGTAGACACTATCACTATGTCAGCAACAATGTCGATAATAATAACAGCTCTATTAATGATGACACATTATTTATTGTACTTTTTATAACAATCACACAAATGCGGTACTATATGATTACGTTATATTATCCTCAGTTTTGAATACGTTATCGTTCATATGTATATTTAAATGGTTTGATGTGAGCACAGTTATCTTTGGTAAAATGGGGGCCTTAGTGTAAAATATGAATTATAAACAGGAGAAAATTATCATTCGTTTATACTGAGTTTTCTTTATCCGCTAGTTTTGCTTTGTGTGCTTTCTTACATGTTCGTGATATTGCTAAGACGGTTAACAGATGTCAAACAGTCAAACGTCAGTTCATGAAAGCGAATACTGCAGTTTCGATGAATGCGCGCTCTTTTCTCCTTGCACATAGCAAATTTGGGGAATCGAGAGGGAACGCTGAAATTAGGGCTAATATATGTGAGTGTGCATATATATACATACACACACACACACACAC
>JAABNY020000035.1:19244560-19255381 GCA_015164015.2 Brevimyrus niger
ACACACATATACACACACACACATATTTATGTATATATATGTACACACAAATATAATTATTCGAATTCACATACACGACACATACAACAAACTTTATAGTACTCTACTAACAGCACAAGGGTTGTATAATAAACAATTATTATTATTATTATACAAACATCCGCATAAAGCTAAGGTATATATTAAACATCATATACTAACGCATCACGTGAACGTATACATCGCTAACTGTATTACATATTGCAATTACTGCATTGGTTATTTCTTTTTAAATTCTCCGTAATCTGTATCTGTAATATTGTTGATACTGGAACGTATTATAACACTGAAAAACAAGTAGACAATTCCATATTTACCTACAATTTTTACTGATGAAATATATTAACCTCTTGCTAATTTGCCAGCCTTTTAATACTTCTTTCCCTGCTGTTTTTTATTGAAATAATATAGTAAGAAGTGGGATCAAGTTTAAAATGTTTGTGTTCTTTGGGATTTAAATGGATGAAGCGCCGTGAGCCTCGTTTGCTGCAGAATGGCTGCAGCGCATGAGATTTTCATTGTTTTAAAATTAACTTCCTCGTTGATGATTAAACGTTGGCGGTATTAGTGTTCAGTGTTATTCTCTTTTTTAGGGCATGTTGATACAATTGTTTCTTAACCATTCAGGCGATAAGGACACAGACATGGCAGTACATTTCTATTATTTTTATACATATGTGCGGATTGCAAACATCCAGGACAAATAGTGTAAATGTCAACACGAATCTTAAACGTGAGAATAAAATAAATAAATGACGTCAGACGTTAAATTGGCATATTAAAAGTGTAATGTTCAACAACTGCAGTATTGTCAGTCTGTTTTAGTAGCATATATTTCAGTTAATCATATAATATATGCAGTTGCTACAAAAGTTTAAATCCCAGTACTTGTTCTTATAATATAGTAACGATAGAAATAAAACAGACGGAGAAGTCAAAACAAAAAAAGAAATCACCGGCCGAATCAGGGATTCGGTAAAATAACGGCATAATTTATAATGTAACATATCGACTGATTACGGCGGCCGCTAAGGTTTTACTGGGTTTAATAAGGAATTCGATGGTTATCAGTGAGCATTTGCGGACTATTCTTTGTTTATATTGAGAAATACCATGTATATGAATTTCAAAACGACGTAATGCTTGTATAGCAACAACAATAACAACTGTCGTTTGTAATAATAACAATAATAATAACAACAATAATAATGAATAAACCATGATAATAATAATAATAATAATCATAATAATAATAATGACAATAATAATAACAATAATGACGATAACAATAATGACAACAACAATAATAAAAATTTAATAACAAAAATAATTATTATTATTATTATGCAATAATATATCAAATGAAAAAAATCAACAAATCAATTTTATGATCAAATAAAATAGAAGCAAAATATATTAATTGAGCTGTTCATTGAGCTGACATTTTGTCAGACATTAGTGTCCTGGGCCGTTGTAATTTCCTTACAGTTTGTTCTCTTCTCTCACATAAAAGCGAGGGAAAGAGTGAGGGGGAGAGAGAGCACGGAGTGACTGAAGAACGGCCCACGATCCTTTGTTCCCTGTCAGAGTAAAGCAGGTGTGCACTTTTCGGCGCAGCAAGCCGGTCTCGAACAATGGACCTGCATGCAGGAAACCTTCAGAGCGACTGCAGATAAGACAGGGCCGAATCAGGAATTCCTGAGCGCTGCGTCTACGAAAAACATATATTCAAATACAATAGTGGTATATTGTCAGCATCAGATGGACGGGGAAACATAACCGTGCCCGCGAATATCAGCTGTTAAAAATGGGCCCCTCCTCTTTTTCGGAAGCTACGTGTTTACCTAAATTACCCGTGGGGGTAATATAAATTACATATTACTCATGTTTTATAGAGTATAGATCTGTACCTCACACCTAAAACGATTAAGAAAGATATTTTAGGGGTATAAGACAATAAGTTAGGAATGCGTGCTAGAGTGACCATTGAAATGATTTATTAGAAAATAGTCAAATAAAGCATGCATATTTTTGGATGTACTTAGCGTCTTTTCACTGTAAAGTGTACTTTAGTTCTGTTTTTGCAAAGCATCGCTATTACATTTCCTGACCAGAAATACGGGACCCTTTTTATGCAATTAGAAAGCAACCGAAGCGACGGAGGGTCACGCAGAGTTAAGACAATAATAATAAGCTGGTAAAAACAGTGTCACACGAATAGGAAATGACTGAGCTCTTTGAAGAGGGCGCTTCCTGCATTGGTCTGGCTTTTGATATGTTGCTTTCTGTCCGACTCAGATGGTGATCATACGCCGCCGTGAGGCCGTGCAGGAGAGGAATGAAAACACAACGGCCAGTGACGAACGTCGTAATGGATATCGTTTAATGATTTCATTCCCATTCATATAGGCTACACTATACGCCTATAGTGCTTGGAATGTAAAATAAAAATAATTCCATCGCGTATAATTGACAAATGAGTAGGCCATATTAGCTAAATCCCCATGACAACTATTTTAAGTTTGACCAACGACACTAAGTACACATTATTGACAGTGACACGGGCATTTCACTGCATATGAACAGTTACCTTTTCAGTTATAGACGAAATAATTCTCCGTTTTTAATAGTGCCGGTGCACGACAAAATAGCTTCCCCGTAAACATTTTTATTTTAAACTAGTTATTCAATGTAAACGTGTATCATAACGAATGGATATTTTTAATGACATCTGAAGTCAGGGGAGTTTTTAGCTGTTGAAAAGATCCGGGGCTAAGTCAAGTCTACCTGGGGCTTGACTTGTTTTAAAGATGGATAATTGCAATTGACGCTCGGGGCTACAGCCGAGTGATTGGGCCCAAGTTAGAAATACAGTTTAGACTTACCTAATGAAAATCTTGCGCTCTATTCCTCTAGTACTATACCCGACATTTTCTTTATTTTGATATCGGTTTTAATTACAAATAACAAGTATAAAAAACAAGTTATGGACATGGCAGGACTGTGATTAAAATTCGGCTGTGGACTTTGGACCCTACCAAGGCCCCACGGTAAAATTTGCCAGCTTGGATGGTCCCCAGTGATAACTTTTGCCGAAAGTTATTTTGCTGACCCACATCCCCATCCGCCAGGTGCGCCAGACCGCCAGCCCAGTCCTGGTTGCAGAAAAAAATTCAACCAAATTTTTAAGTAACTGATTTAATTACAGTTATGTCAGGAATCACTAAAGCCTTTTGATCTTAACTGTGGCGTATTAAAGTATCACCTTTCCTGCATCCAATTTGTTTTTCAAATATTTGTTTTTAAAATTTTATATACACGCTAAATATGTTATGAAAAGGGCACGACAAGTTCTTACGAAATGTATTTGTTTTTCTACGTATATTTCACGACCAAACTCTTACGAGGCTACTCAAGGGAGTGCTTCTTATGTCTGACTTCAATTGGCGCAGGAACACCTGATTGATTAACATAGATGGCTCGAGAATTGATTATTCCGTCCGTGCAGCAATTGCTCGACTGCCGCATTAGAGAAAGTGGTGTTCTTTATCAATATAACACTGCAAGAATGCTTCAAAATATTACATTAATCAGAACTGGGGAGAACCTAAAAATAAAATACAAAATTAACAACTTGAATAATCTAATGGTAAATATGATTTTCGCCGACTGGTTGCATGAACCCGCCTCCCCAGATTGTAGTATCATCAATTGATTTTATTTGTTCTATAAAACACCTGCGTGCACCAATATGTGTCACTGATATCGGGAGGAGCAATGGCAAAATAGCCGAAAGAAAAGTTACGTTACTGTCTAAGCATAGGAGAATGTCCTATGTGCTTCAATATTGACTACTAAGGACTATTCCAGGGTGCTATTTTGGGGGAAATATATTATAGAAATGTAAATTAACCAGTGTGAACTCATCACCCTTATGAACTAAAGTTTTGCTATACTGTGACTTTGGCACATTTAGAGAGCTGTGTGTATTCGGAAAGGACGAAGGGACGCGTCCACCCCAGTATCGACAGAATCCCCCCTTCTCTCCCAATTAAAAAATAATTACACAATCAACAGCGCGTTCCTTATCTTTCATTGTGAATCTGCGCGTTACTGAGGTTAATTCGCTGTGCATTCGGAGCGCAAGGACGAAACCTAATGATGATTGTCGTCATGCAGCTTATCATACGAAATCATTTTATCATATGGACCAGTTATTTTTTAGTTAAGTAATATTTGATTATGGAACTATACCCATAACGATGTCTTATTTTAAATGAGCAGTATGAGCCGACACCAAGCGATGCTCAGAACAGCCTTACGATAGAATATCTTACGATAGATATAATTAAGAACATTTCGCAAAACACGATAAGAGACACCTTAGGATAAAACCTACCAACGACGTTGCGTAAAGAAGGTTTCGAGAAACCGTTTTCTGAAACAGTTCCAGCAAAATCTAACAGAAAAAGTCTGTTAAGCTGGTAATATAGATTTTATGATCATAATTAATGTATTAGAGCCCAAATTTTACCTACTATAAAATCAATAATTCATTAATTTGTTCGTTCCTCGTTCATCCATCCATTCATTCATTATTGGTAGCATTAGGTAATATTTGTAATAAGTTGTATACTGTGTCAAATAATTTAATAAATAAACCATATCACATATCACAGATCTTCGGCGGTAAATTTAGGCCTATAGTTAAAATTGGGGCAATTCTAAATTTTTACATTATTTCTTTTTATCTGATAGTTTGTCAGTAATTATTTTAAATTTACGATGAAGTGCAATTCACTTCTCTCATCATTCATGCTGCCATCTCCATCAGCATAACCGGGGCGCTATAGACGGCAGGAGTACAACGTTTACAGAACACATGGAGGTCTGACTTTCCGCCTCCTTTATCATCTTCGTATTCACCGGTACTTCTTCGCGAAGCTGTGTATGTTATGGTAATTTCTCGATTCGGGCTTTAAATTTGGGGTTTCAAGTAACAAAAAATTGTTGCTCTTTTCTGTTATCCAACTGAGTGACAAGTCTAATAATTAGATGATTAAGGGATTAACGGAAAGGTAGTAATTCAGTCACGGTTCATTTAAACTGAGTGATACAGTAATCAGCAAGGGCCGCCATTACTATTATCGAAAGGGGTATTTGTAATGCCAAAATGTTTAAACGATATGCTTGTGTAAGGCTGTATTGGTGGGTTTCAAGCGTTTTTTTCGTTGTTCTTCTACATGTTTATTTCGAATTCAAAAACGCCCCAGTCAATTGACATATTAAATTCCGGCAATTGATTTAATACAGTCATCATTTCGACGGATATAAAAACATCTCAATAAATGCGGGTCTATATGACTCTACGGATGCTCGGTATATATGGGGTTATTAAGAGCGGGCTGATGTGTCCATAGGAGGTAAAGTCGGGGTGACAGCTCGCCGGCCAGCTGACCCGCCTGGCCGAGTCATCTATAGGTTGCCGGTTCCCCAATGCGCTACACAATTGAATTCCAGGAATTCTTATGAATGTTTTAGATTTAAGCGCATCCGTTTCCAGTTGAACGAAACACAATTCGCCTCAAATTGATTGAAAAGAAAAGTAGAGTCAGCAATGTTTATTATACACTAGATAGACATAGGAGAAAATGCGAAGATCTGATTCACAGAAATCCGGCTATTGTTAATATCGGAGTTTCTGATAAATAAAAAGCCTAAAGGATAATTTGGCTGATATCTTTGCCATATTGGCGTGACCATAAATACAACGAGGCTCTTTTTTTAATTCCCGTACGCGATCATATACGTGATGTTTTTATCTCCATATATGTGTAATTTTTTTTCTTAATGACATCTCTGGATAACATCGGTTGCTTTATACGATTCAAGCGTAGGCTATACATCAAATAAATTTCTTATACAATACTGTGCATCAAAACTACACACTTGTTTAAAAACCAACCCTTTTCCAAAAAGACATTTCGTTTTGTCTTCTGAAAATAATCCATGGCAAATATACAAGGAAAGGTCAGCATTTATAAAAAGAAACGTCTCTCTTCTCTAAGATCTTATGTCCGCGTTTTAGACGACTAAATATAGAACACCCAAACCTGATTACGGCTTGTAAATGACTTTGTCGGTTTAAGGCAAGCAGTTTCCCCCATTCTGGACAGCGATGCATTTATTTCCAACCATTCCTGTCTTGGTCCTTTGTGAAAGCTTCCTGTTCCATATACTAAGCGGCAAGGTTATGTAAGATTAACATTTACCGTAAACTTCGCCGGATTTCCAAGTTTTCTTTTGTGGTGCTTGTGAATGACTTAATTTACATGTCATACTTAGATACACAAAATGAACCGCTATCGGAATCTATTTGTATGTTGGATTCCGTTTACGTTTTTGTTACAGTGAGATTTTAAAACGATTACACATTCGAATATTGTAGTGCGCTCGAGTAACGTGGATAATTGTGGGGTTTATTTTGTATTCCCGTTGTAACTGCATGGCAATTTACACAGCTGAAGGTATTGATTGACATAATCAAAAACTCACCGATTACACCGCCGGGATATGAGGTGCAGTGAGTGACGCTACAGCGCACATTTATTTCAGTTCTACTGGTACAGAAGCTTGAATCTTTGATTTAGAGTGGCTTACACAAATTACGACAAGACAACGAACCGACGAAATTTACGTTAAACCCTCTTATCTGGGGTGTAACTTTGGGCGTAAATGTAACTTTACCCTCCATGTCAGCTGCCGCTAATTTAACTGATAAAATGAGGTACACAAAGCACAAATGCCTTGACCAAAAAGCAAAATGTTTACTCTTTCTAAGTTTTGTATAGGTACGTGTTTTACCAAATGCGGATTTGCGATGAGACCACCTGCTAACACAAGTTGATTATAAAAGAAACGAATGACACCCAAGCAATTTCATTCGGAAGCAATTTCCTTCGGGATTCATGCAGTTTTCTGATTCCGAATAATGCAAACATTACGGGGTGCGTTTCCCCCGGTTGTTGAGTAACTATAAGCTCGTTAAAGAGATGGTATGAGGTTCAAGCTATTGCTTAATTTTCATCCGACAAACCTATAGATCAATCCGAATAGTGAATGTAGCACTTGCTGTTATATCATAATTTGAACAAATATAAGAAACATCAAACGTTCTTAAAAGGATTAATTGTTAAGTGGAAAATTCAATTAGGCCTATTTTATAACGGAACGCTGTGTCACTTAATGAAACTATTTCAAATAGATAGACAGATACATTGAATTGGGAAAGTGTTACTTCTTCTTAAGACTGGAATATCGCCATTATTTTTTCCCCTGCGGCCAGACATGTGTTAGAATCGCCCGAAAGAAAGTTTCGCCTTTTGTAAACACCGTTTGCATTTCATAAACGTAAGAAGCTCGCCTTCAACTTGACCTTGGCACTGACTCCGCCTTCTTTTCAAGTGTGCCCCGTCTCACATCTGAGACTTTCAATTTAATTTAAACGAGAAGTATTCTTTTCAAGCAATTACATACGTCCTTGGCTGGGACTCACAATTAAACAAATGATGTATTTTGATACATCTAATTACATGCATTCGTATGGGGTCTCCTTTAAAGTCAAATGTGTTTTTTATTACACGGTAATCTAATTTATTCGATTATACCGAACGCTAGTTTGGATTGAATTAGAGTATATTTAATAAAATGAAAGTGGAATAACTCTGTAATCGAAGCATGCTGCACGGAGTTGTGAGGACCGCTTTTCTCTCAAAGTTGATCTTGTGTTTAGCAAATTAAATGCAACAAGGACACAGGTATAAGTCTCAATTGGAGTGGAGCTACAAATATACTCGTTTTCCGTATGTGACGATGTATGCGTGACACGTAATATTAAAATTACGTTAAAATGAGATTTTTATTAATCATATTTTCAAATTCACAATATATTTCTGAACTACGGACCGTTAAAATACACAAATTATTACACTTTTACCTGTATTTAAACCGGTCGTCCAGATCTGAAATAAAGATGTTACGCTCGCTGTCACTGATAAAATAGTCATCTTTACGCGCCCAGGTAATAGACAGGCAGCTTGGTTTACTGCGTCAAAACATCCATGGAAAAGTTTTTGCGACCTCTTGTGGCGACTATGTTGAATATCCGGTTACATAGCCCAATACACTACATGTTAGTAATTTACGCCAATTCAGCTGCAAAAGATATGTAATTCTATATGCCCATTACAATGTCACATCTCCATTTCAATGTGTCCATTACAGCATTTATCGTCTAATTTTACAGGTCGTGAATTTGCTATCTTTTTTTCATTAATCTAGATAATAGATTTCTGGCTGTCAAATATTAATATATCAGAAAACATAAAAATCTTTTTCGCAATTTTGTTGCTGTTTCTGATTCTTTGGTAAACTGGAGCCTGTAAAACGGATTTGGGATAAAGTGTGAAATGACAAATCCCATTTGATGATCTAGAATTGTAAGTTCAAATGTTCAATTAAGCAAATATCTCCAGTTATAAGATTTAATCCACATAGGTCAATTAAAGTACACCATAGGAGTAAATTATGGGGGGGGGGGGTTGTAACCCCCCAATAACCAAGTCTTCCCCTAAATGGGTGGAGATATCGACCACCCCAATATTCAAATTAAAGTTACACCCATGGACTAGACATATGTCTATATTACCATGTCTATTTGCACTTTTACTTAAACCTGACTCATGACAATTTTGCCCATGTGTGTGAGTGTGTGTGTGTGTGTGTGAGTGTGCCCTGCAACAGGTCAGCAGCCCTTCCTGGGTTGCTCCCTGCCTCTGGACCCCCCATGGACCCTTGAAAGCCTGATTTATGGCAATGTTACATTTCCAATAAATCCATCTACCATCCCCTGGAACTGCTTGTACTGTTCAGTGTCATACAGAGTCCATGGGGGGGGGGGGTCATGTCAATCAACACTTTTCCTATACAAGAGATATGAGAAAATCTGGGATGGTATGCCAACCAATTACAGGGCACTCTCGCACACCCTTTACACCTCAGCATGTTTTTAGGCTGTGTGTGTGTGTGTGTGGGGGGGGGGGGGCCCAGAGGAATCCCCACAATGATAAGGGGGGAACATGCAAACTTCACACACATGAAGCTATGGCAGAGACTTGAACCCTGGTCCCAGTGGTGCAAGGGAACAGTGCTAACCACTGCATCAATAAATCTTTCTCTTAAATATACCAAACATTCACATCAAATTCTTGTTAATATGCATTTTAAACCCAATGATAACTGATAAATGATACCATTTTTCTTTAAACACAAGTTATAAAATGTTGATGAAAATACTGGAGATGAATAATCCATTAATGGTTCGTTTTCTGAAAGAACCTATACAAAACTGAAGTAAACAAGTAGCATATTGATTCTAGGTTTCTTAATGTATATTTTTGTTAGATTTGCCAAAATACTTGGGATTTTGGTAAGAAATTGAACAAGTTGATGTAAAACTATATTTCATACAAGGCTTGAGTTATGATAAATTAGGTTGGTTATACATAATTTTGTTTTGATGGGGAAAAAAAAAGAAAATTGGCCTACAAGTCCACTTTGTAAATAGGCCCACAGTCTTAATAAATTTGAAAAATAGAACATCACTTTGGGTTGTATATCAAATTTTGAGTTTTATTTAATTTTTTACTCATAATTGTGGGCAGTGGTGGCTTGATGGTTAGGGAAGTGCACTTGTAATTAAAGGATTTCAGGTTCAAATCCCCCGCCAGCAAGTCACCACTGAGATACCCTGAGCAAGGTACCGTTCCCAAGCACTGCTCCCCGGGCGCTAAATTAGTTGCCACCTGCTATGTCATGAAAGTAATATGGGTCAAATGCAGAGGTCACAATTCATTGTTGCGCGCTGTGGTGTGTTGACAATGATCACTAAGTTGTAATTTACCTCGACACGATTTGCGTGCACATATAATCTGATATATGTTGACTACTTATATTGTTACAAGATTGGAATGCATGAACTGCACGGTATGTTTTCATAGTTGTGGAATACACAGTCAAAGACACTTAATAACTACTTAAATTACCAAACGATTCCATCATTGGTGTATGGTGTTTTTTCCAAGCTCCGCCACCAGGTGTCACCAGAGATCATATATTTTTCTAGTCACTAACACTTCCAAGAATATACGCTTTTCATATGTGTTCCATTTTATACGAAACGTATACAAATAAACTGTATATATTATTGTGCTTCTGTATTTTGTAAAGTTTAAGCTTTCGGTTCCATCCAGTGCCGTTGGACTCTGTGATGTGACTATATCCATAGACTGAAATTCTTTTGCTCAACCGGTGTTCTAAGAAATGTGGAACCGCTTTCTTAAACCGTTCTACACTGTCACCGGTTCAGTTTCCTTCCGTAAACACCATTTGGATTAGGGGACGTTAGAGGGATGCCCAAACTTTCTTTACCCTAGTCCTTTAGGTCTTCAGAAGGCACGAACATTGACACATGACTCACACTGCCCTTTAAATCCAGTGCAAAACAATACACGTAGCCAACAATACACAAAAGTACTAGCTACGATTAAAAGGATTAAGCTGTGAATCACAGTCCAAATAAAATGAATGGCATTCCTGCGCGCTTCATCGCCATCGCAGCGCACTTTGTGTTTCCGGGTGAAATCACTGCACCACGATATATTCAAGCTGGGGCTGTGAAACGGGAAGCTGGCGGCGGCTGGGCGCTAGTTAGAGAGAGAGAGA
>JAABNY020000035.1:19289532-19305532 GCA_015164015.2 Brevimyrus niger
CCCCCCCCACCCCAAGGCGGGGGGCGGGCGCCCTCCTTCCCTGTGGGCTTCCCCCCCCCCGGGTCCGGGGGGGGGGGGGGGGACATGGCACCTCCAGCCGGCATGCCTCATCAGAGGAAGTGAGGCGTGCCCCCGAAAGGCCTCGATTGTTTGGGAACAGACGGCTGCTTTTGTAGTCGTCCCTCACATCTGGAGTGGACTACAGGAGACGGGCTTGTTTTGACAACAGAAAATCCCAGCAGCTTTCCGAGGAACAGGGCTCTGGCCTCAGCCCGCTGGACCCCAGTCTTGAGGAAGTCGGGGGGGGGGGCGGAAGTTTTTGATAGCATGCTAATGGTATCTTTTGGTTATCTGCTGTGCTGTTGTATATTATGTGGCGGGCTGCTTTCCAGCGTGAACCCAGAGCACAAGCCGCCCCCACATGTCCAGCACATGTTCACGTGTCTCGCACATCTTCAGTCTGATGTCCACCCTGCTTATTTTTGCCATTAAATGATGTGGAATTCATTAACGGGGCACAGAAAAACAGCTTGTGAAATGCAGACGAAAAATGTGCACTCCCATCTAGTGGTGAAGGATGGGCATTACCACTCAGAATCTGGCTCCCCTGTAGTGCTTGTACTCGTTCGTTTTCCTTGATGTGCCGAGTGAGGATTATCAGAAAACCCTTATTTGTGTTGCTCTCTATGACCATTCTTTGTGGATCTCTTTGGTGTCTCTTCGCAGAATCGTGCCTTACGGTTGCCTAGCGACTGGGGACCGCTCCGGGCTGATCGAGGTAGTCTCTGCCGCAGAGACGATCGCGAACATCCAGCTGACTAACAGCAACGTGGCGGCTGCGGCGGCCTTCAACAAGGATGCCCTGCTCAATTGGCTTAAGGAGAAGAATTCTGGGTAAATCCGTGGGCAGCTGAAATTGAGCCCCATTGAATCCTGAGGTTGGGTTGCAGAGATTCCTTTGACTTTCCGAGTGGGAATTCTGACTTCAGGAAGCGATCCAGTTGAAATTTCTGACTAGACTTGGAGCACAGCATAAGGTCTCTGGCTCAACCAGCCATCCTGTTGCATTATGGGGGCTGCGGACTTACTGTGGTTTCTCTGCTCTCCTCCCCTGGTCTAGGGATGCCCTGGATCGTGCCATAGAGGAGTTCACATTGTCCTGTGCTGGCTACTGCGTTGCCACGTACGTGCTGGGCATTGGTGACCGGCACAGCGACAACATCATGGTGCGCAGCACAGGTCAGGTAAGTCTCGCCCATCCCGGGCATCGCCAGCCAGAAGGGGGTTTGGGTCGGAGCTGAACAGGAGCTCGGCGCTGCTTCCGATTTCAGCCTCTGTTATGTGTCCTTCCAGCTATTTCACATCGATTTTGGACACATCCTTGGGAACTTCAAGTCAAAGTTCGGGATCAAGAGGGAGCGCGTTCCGTTCATCCTCACGCACGACTTCATCCATGTCATCCAGCAGGGCAAGACGGGCAACACCGAGAAGTTTGGCAGGTGGGTGTCGATCATTGTGTGTGTGTGCGTCTGTTGGTGACCTGGCTGGACTTTGAGGCGCCCCCTAATGGTGACGTGTTGACATTACGCTGCCCACTAACATGCTAACCTCATGTTTCCAGTTTCCGTCAGTATTGTGAGGAAGCCTACCTGATCTTGCGCAAGAATGGGAACCTCTTCATCACCCTGTTTGCGCTGATGCTGACGGCCGGCTTACCTGAGCTGACCTCGGTGAAAGACATCCAGTACTTGAAGGTAAGGGAGGGGTACTGCCATGGAGATACAGAAGGGAAGGCTGGGTCTAAGCCGGGTGATAACTAGTCCTCGAGTTGCGGGCCCCGGAGTAAGCAGCCACTCCACCCACAGGACTCGCTGGCGCTGGGCAAGACAGACGAGGAGGCCCTCAAACAGTTCCGACAGAAGTTCGACGAGGCTCTGAGGGAGAGCTGGACCACCAAGGTCAACTGGATGGCCCACAACGTGGCACATACATGGTCCTAGTGAGTGTGGAGGAAGGGACCTGGAGAGCGGGGGCCCCCACAGTGGCAATGGGGTGCCCCTGTTTTTTTTTTGTCCTAAGCTACTCTGCTTCCTGACGAAGCAACACAACCAATATGTTTTTTTTTTTTTTTCTGCTGTGACATATCTGTATATAGTGAGTAATCAATATTGAAAAAGTTGCTGATTTTGCACGGTGGGGATGGGGGGGGGGGCTGCTAGTACTCATGTCATGTTTGAGAGGCATGCCTGGAGTGGGTGGGGCTGAGTGCAAGCCCCCCACCTGCACCAGGAGGTGAGCTACACTGTATCCATACGCCTCTGTGGATGTCAGGCTTTGTTTGATCCTGAGCTGGAGTGAGGAACCGGAGGAGGAGTCTGTACACTGGAGGGCGCTGTAATCGCCCAGAAGAGTTGCACCTGCTTGGACTCATTCACACCCTGGCCTGGGATGTGGAGGGGGGGGGGGGGGGGGGGGGATAGTCCCCCCTGCCACCCGCCATCCTCCCCCCGCCCCCCACAAAACGGGGGGAGGTCCCGCGGGGAGGGGGGGTTGGTACGGGGGGGGGGGGGGGGACCGCCCAGAGGGGTGGCCCCGGTTTGGACTCATTACCCCCTGGGCGGGGGTTGGGGGGGGGGGGGGGGGGAGTGGGATAGTCCCTCCTGCAACCCGCCATCCTCCCTCCGTCCACCACAGAACTGATGGATGTCACGCAGATTGAGAGGAGAAAGCTGCCATTGCCTGGCATTGCAAATGATGCCAAAATATACATGCGCTGTTTCTAGTGGGGCCTCCTACTGGATGACTAGGAAAAAGGGGGCCTTGGGTTATGCTGAAGTTGCGCGTGTGTGTGCGCGTGTGTGTGTGTGTGCGCGCGTGTGTGTGTGTGTGCGTGTGTGAGTATTAATGCTGCATGTGCCTCAGAGATGGGACAGTCCAGAGCTGGGGTCCGGGCTCAGATTGACAGCACCAATCGAACCACTAAACACTGGAAAATTAAACCACAGAGACACTGGGATTCTGACTTTAAGAATAGGCCGGAGGAGTCTGATTTTTATTGGTTTTATTTAACTTGTTTGTGTTACAAATGAAGGCTTTGAACGAAAGCATTTCCATCTTTTGAAGACTGACGAGAAATGTTGAAAATTTGAGCTACAGGGCAGATCTGCCGCTGTGAAGCGCCCCCCGTCCCCCTCCCAGTGCCTGAGGACGGTGGGGAGCAGAAGACTAATGTGTTGCGGGGGTGTGGACTGGTGGGCGTGGCCTGAGGCTGTTGCACGGGGCCTCCTCCATCACCGTGAGCCTGTCGTCCACCATCAGGAAACACTCAACACCCAGAGCCACACTTGGGCATGTGATGTAACTGAAAATGGCACAAGAACTCTGACCTGGGACCAACATTCACACTTTGTCATTCTCTTGTTTTTTTTTTTCTCTCTCAAAGGGGAATGTGTGTCTTAATATGCCGAAGAGTGAGTCTTTTTTTTTATATATGTATATATATCTGCAGATGTAGGCAGAGTTTGTTCTTTTTAACTGCCTGACAGAGAGCATTGAGTCTTTTACTTTGAATGTTTTGTTTCAAAGCTCCATTTTTAAGGTGCTCTCCCAACATCTGCGTCTGACTTTGTGCAATATCCATAAACGCATATGAACCTGCAGATTGCGAGTCTCCCTGTAATGTGTTTTTAACGAGTTTTTATTTGCCGATGCTGCACCGGCAGCCTTGAGTTCTTTTAGACACTGAATATTTCTGAATGTACAGGTTTTGTTCTGTAGATGTTTCTTCCATCCCCCCCCAATGGACTTAAAATTATAGGAATTAAAGCTATTTTACGTCTAATATGGATTTTTCGTTTTCCATTTATAATGGACTTGTTTTGTTGTGGGGGGAGGGGGCGCATTGGAGCAGTGCTTAGCGCAGTTACATGGCTGGAAGTGTGTGGAGTCTGCATGTTCTCCTCATGTCTGTCTGGGGTTTCCTCTGGGCTCTCCCAGGTCTAAATAAATTGCCCATAGTTGTGAATGGTGTTTGTGTGTGTTGGGTTGTCACCCCATACTGGGTTATTCCCCGCCTTGCACTCGTAGCTTCTAGGATAGGCCCTGGAAACTGAAAACACAGACGGGAAGCTTATAAACATCTTTAAATTAGATCTTTTTAAACACTTTTTTCTATAATTGTAGGAACATAATGTGTATAAGTGCATTTGGCCCATATATAATTAAGCTGTCAAGTAGGTGGCAACTATGATCTATATGATTTAACTGCTCTATGGCGGAAATGCACTTTCACGGTGCTGTTAAACTGGGGTTGTTTTGGGAGTGACATTTTTAAATCGTTGATACAGGAATGTTTGACGTCATTGTGTATTGAAGTATATTATATTATGACGTAAAGTGGTCGTTTAAATTAGAAATGGAGTGTTTATATTATTTGCACCAAATGTCAGGTGGGTATTTAAGGATAAGTGACGCCTTTTCGTGCTGTTCAACCAGTGATGAATCACGACGCCGTTTGCCGTTTAATTCCCTAACAAATCGGTAATCGAGAACGCAGCTTCGCCGCATGTGGATGGGGCTCACCACTATTGTTTACTCGTTTTGAACACAGAGCAGTACATTTCGGAGGGTGTTGGCATTCCTCTGTACAATAATGACTTAAAAGTTTTGCTTTCATTTTAAAATAAGCTAATTGATGCAGAATATCATCGAAATTTGCGTCTGTTTATCCCGCTTGATTTCTGTTTGTAGTGTCGTACAAAACCAGCAGAGGGAGACAAAACGCCAGTTGTTGAACCTGGTGAAAAATATTTCCTCTCCGAAGAAGAAGAGGCGCGCCCATTGATCGGCTCGGTTTATTTCATTTCTTGGAAATAATCAATATTCGGTATTTTTGGATTGCATAACATTTGTTTCCATGTTCATGAAATTCTCTAATCATATTTCGTAGTACATACTGTAATGCACAATTATAAAGGCCAACTTCAGAGTGGTAATGCATCTTTATTCTTAATTGGCACTGCAGATGTTCCTTTGAGTGACAAAGTCAATTTATAAAAACTCTTTATATCATTGTTTACATCCAAGGAAAATGATTTCACTGTATTCATAATCGTTGAATATGTGATGGAAACTGCTTGTGAGCCTTGTCACACTCGTTGAACCAACAAAAAAAATTAAATTGAGACACTGAAAAGAAAAAACTTGCACAGTAAATCATTAGAGAACAGGAAAATGAAAAAGGATTCAATTAAAAGCAAAGTCACCCTATAGCACAGGACTAGTGCAAAACAAGCCACTTTTCAAGATCCAAGTCCCTAATGGTAAAACTGTACACCATGGGAGACCAGGCCAACCCCCCTCCCCCCTTACTGCTTACAAACATGGCAGATTTACTCAATCTGTTATGGTGCCCATTCTTACCTTAAACAAGTCTTGAGCACCACCTTTCATTCGTGACTCAGTGTGGGTGGTGTTTTAAATTGCCCTGTGGCGAGCTGTGGTGCAACTGCACTCCCGCTCCTGAGTGGAAACGGATAGAAAAACACATTCTCCCCACACGGTGGATGATCTTGAAATTGTCCACTTTGCTTCTGATTCATTCCAAATAAAGGTCATGCATTACGTCATCGTTTCATCAGATGGGGTTTAGCCAACTGTGAAGCTGGGGCCCCGGAGCAGGATAAGGGGGTAGGTGGGCACAGGAACCAAGACTACAGTATCGTACACGTTTTAGTTTAACACAGACTATATGGTTTTTCAGTAGTAGGATCTTTGATTCTATTCCATTGCATGCATTTTGAAGCAATTTACTGCATTTAAAGACATATTTAAAGTTACGGTCATTGCTTACGGAAATTCAGCAATAAAGTTTCATTCATTTCCACTTTAATATGTGCCTGATTTTCCAATTTTATTTTAGTAATACTATTTGTGTGATATGGCCAAAATTCTCTAACTGCTCTGCACTGACTCGCATCCACTAATTGGTGTTGGGAAGAGCACGGCCTTGAGCTTAACACCGCGTTAGACGGCCCAAGCTTCGACAGGAGTTGCTCTGCCGTACCCCTGGGGTGAAAAGTGTATCCAGCTGCATAAATAGGTGAACATCATATGGGATGAAAGAATCAGATCAGCAACTAGCTACAACAGGATTGGTGCGGTTTCAAGACGAACCAAGTCACTTTTACTGTAACATCACTGGAACAAGTGAATTAGTGAGTGAAAGTCTTGGGTTCCTTATTTGTAGTGGAATACACTAAATACAAACTGTACATAGAACGACTGCACAACAATGTGTGCTACACACAGTACAAAATACAACACAACATAGAACAAGCATAGAGTAGGTGAAATAATCACACAGTTCAGCGCAACAAAAGGCATCCTACCAGTGCAATGGGGAATGGAGGTACCTTCCTTACTCAACACATCCATCCTGGGGGCCAAACCAGGACTCTTGGATTCTGTTTTGCTTCATATTTTACTTCTTTGTTGGATCTTGTTCCATTTGTTCCTCATTAGTATGTTCCTTCTTCCAGCATGTAGGTGTATCCCTGCAACTAATCGCTTATGCTCGCCAAGGTCAACGGAGGACTGGAGTCTAACCCAGGCAGCACAGGACCCAAGACCAGGATCCCACCCTGGATGGGATGGCGCTGTAGTTTATCTTGTAAAATTAAATGTTCTTTTGAGGCAGAGGGTTGTTCTAGCTTCTTCGTTTATGTGCAGAAGTTGCACACAAAACCCGGGAAGTTTTGGACAATGTTGTTAGTCTCTCCTGTGATCCAGCGCTGTGGTCTGCAGGTCTCTGAGGTGGCACAGAAGCTTTAAAATCCTCTTCTTTCTTTTCCACTACCAATTGCATATGTTACCACGCTGTAGACCCTTTCTAGCATTTTGGCCACAGCTGGGGCCTTTATGACGAAGCGAGATTTGTTGTTTGATTAGCTAGATAATTAGTTGGATTTAAGATATTCCAGTTCCAATGAACTTTCTCTTCAATTGCTTACATTTACCTTAAATCAGAAGTTATCGTGCTAACACCGAAATCCAGTTTGGTGATACAGGTCCCTAACCTTCCACTATTTAACCAAGCTGCTTGATCATTTAGCTGATCTGAAAGCACCAAGAAGTCTTCACCTTACTGCTTCATCCTTAAGAGGCATCACTAAAGATTTTGCTCCCCCCAGTCCAGACCAATCCAGTAATTTTCCAAATTTAAGGGCCCCTGTCACAATGGGGCCCTGGGAATCTTCCTAACACCCCTCCCCCCTCCACCTCCCCTCCTTATTAGACAACTCTGGCTCTTCTGGACTTTGAGTTACCCCACACTGTTTGGCGTCTGTGCTAACTTAGCAGGGATGTCTTAAAAGAAATGCCTGCACTCTGTCCCCAGGGTAGTCCGATGGAGCAGACGTTTTCGGACACAGTGAGAAGTGTGTGTTTATGAAAGAAATTGGAGGATTCCCGTGTTTAGAGAATATCGCCCGTGGCCAATCACCGACATGTTTAAATCCTTCCTAGTTGGCCATTTTATTATCAACAGCAGCTCAGGGTAGTCCCACTTATGAAGCGTCATTTCTTTCAGGAACGGGCGCCGCTGTAGCATCATGGCTGCGTATTACTTCCTTCCAGCTATTTTTTATGCCAAAGAGCATTTAGTTTTTATTTCTGTAGCATGAATGGTCAGTTGTCTTTTAATACCCATCGGTCCCATCTCACCGTCAATTGCCAATTTCTCAATAAAGCCCGTTTATGACCACCATCGTATCCCATTATTTTACACAGAGATCTTTGTTACTTAATGAAAATCCTTTATCATCGCTGTCACATGCATCTAAAGACTGGCTTACGGGAGCGGGTTTAAGTAAAGCTCACTCTGTGCATATAGTAGGGTACGTCTTCAAATCTTAATTTGACATTGCAATCTTATGCAATGAAAACGTGATCCTCAGGCTTGTATAACGTTGTAACATGCGCTCGAAGTTTAACAGACTTAACCGCCAGACCAGCATCGTCTCAGCTGTACGACATTTCTACCCCCAAACATAGCAAACTATTCAATAGCTAAATTATAGGTTTATTCTGAGACGCACTCAGTTCGCGGCTCCGCCTGCCACCGCCGCCCCAAACTGAAGCCGATCTGCAGAAAGAACACATTTGTTCAAGTAGGAAAAAATGCAAACTAGTAAGACCAGGATACGCATGTTACAATTTGGAAACTAGCAGCGTCATGACTGCAGTTTACGTCAAACGGGAGAACAGATATTACTGAGTGATAAAACAGAAAATACTTTGTTTTCAAAATTGCATAGGCGCTATATTGAATTAATAAGTTACTCCTGAGATATCCTACATCTGGACATAATATAAATAAAACCATGTTTCTATAAAAATAAGTAACTAATAGGAGTTACCTCTATATTATAGACCTGATGCATAACCTGCTTAGTGAAATGTTTCACATTCGGTCGTGTAATACTTGTAATTTAAGAATGCAGATCCGTTTTGTTTGATTGAGCTCCCGTCCCATGAAATTTAGTTGTAGTATATAGGAGCAACATTATAAACTTGAATCAGTACTATTATTACAGTTTGCAAGTGCTCTAGCGTTATCTGAAACTCCTGATACCTTGCAGGTATAATCGGAGAATAGGCTTCCGTTACGCACTATCCGTAACATTTTCCTTATTAGAAATCAAAGATTCTTCCGTATTCAATTACTTTAAATCAGCTTCTGTTTGACAAAAAAATACCAGCTACTCTATGGTCCACATTCTCTGTACACACAGATTATAATAGCTTTAGGTAACAGCCAACGACATTCAAACATCCCGGGTCAACCACCACCTCCGCTCCCTATTAATGCTGAACTCAGCCGTGCGCTACTCTACATACTAGGGATCCCGCTACCCTCAACACGAAATTACACGTGAGGTGTATGACATCATTACATAAAGAGACTGGCGGCAGAATCGACAAATCGGCGCTGGGGTGACGTTAACTGGCAAACTTTTTCCATGGAAACCCGACCGGGCGGCCAATGAGCAGAAGGCTGGGGGAGGAGCCTGAATTGAGGTCACGTTCGGCGCTCGAGGATTCGGGAGTAGGACAGCAGCGAGGAAGCCTCATGCTGAACCTGGAGCACTGTGTCAGACAGTCTGCCTTCCGCAAGCCGTTCCGCGGGACACTACAGCTGCTTTTCCCTTATTCCGAAGAAGAACGTTACGGAAATCACCGCAGCAACAAAAAACTACCCGACAGTCTATCGGACTGTACAGGTTAGTGTTTACATTACTTTTACTTGTAATTGTAACAATGCCCAGAAAAAGAGGTTGCATAACTTAAAGCGCACTGCGCATGTGCAGCACTGGATAAGTCCACTCAAAAAACGTTACTAGTTTGTTAAATGTATTTTTAACCACTATTCTATCAACAAAATCATACCAAAAGCAAAAATGTGTTATGTTTTTTATTGTATCTACACAGGGTTTTTCCCCTAAGAGTTTATGGGCAAAAGGGAGTAAAACTCGGGTTTACATAACCGAGGCATTGTGTTGCCCGGAATGTGGTAACCGACCAGCTGTATGCTTCTGTTCTGTGAATATATGAAAATTGTAGTTAAACAGGTTTATGACAGCTTACATTAGTTTTGCTGTCCACCCGCCTTGAAACGTATGCATATGACCTGGCTGGTTTTGGAGCTGCATCCCCGGTTAGTTTAAAAGGAAGCACACCGTCATGCCTTAAAACTGCGAAGTAAAAGAATCCTACTGCAAAGTTAATGTCCATTGTATTGGAGGTAAACGACAAACATGCGCTGTTTTAAAACTAACTTCCAGGGCATCAGCTACACATGATCGACGGTAAGTGCGTACTATGCAGTATTCGCCGGCATGGAGCAATCTCAGTTTTCGGTCCGGATTTTGCCGGATATCTACCTGTTATTAAGCGCGGGTGACTGTGGTTGGTAAAAGCTGCATAGACGAGTGATGATCAATGCTGAACTATCTCTCTATGGCTTGTCCGCTAAATGTCAGGTGCGGTGATGTAAAATTTGTGCAAAGTTGGTAAACCACAAGCGTAGGCGACCCAGATATTTGTAGCTACTGCTTTATTGTCACGTCCCACGTCGGCGCTGTTTCCCCATGCCTTTTATAAACAATCAACAGTTGTGGAATTAATTTGCAGAAAACATATGTGCATGAATCTATAGGATGGATTATGGTCATTAACAGTTGAAGTTTCATTGATAATGTACGATTGGATATGTGTACTTGTGACTGGTCTTGTAAATATAAATGAATCCCTGGGACTCTAATGAGATTTGTACTCCTCGCGTTATTTATTTACGTTGTGATCAGTTTAATAATCATAGGGGGAGGGGAGTTGTCTTTTTCAGATCCCATGGCAGAACCATGTGGTCGTGTCTGGTCGCTCCTGTACTTTAGAAACTGTACATGCATGTTGACGGCGCTAAGTGAAGACAAGTGGGCTACAGAATTTGCCCGTGACCTACAGCTGCACAGCCTGCTCTAAATACCATGCTTAGAGCTGGCCCTGCTGCCAAGAAGCGCACCGGTGTCATTTCAGGCGAACGTATTCATCAGGCTGGATGAGATTAGAAGTTGTAGCGTGAATTGACTGCTCAACCTCTGTTTCAAAAAAAAAAAAAAAACATAAGTGCAGTATCTATTCAACAAACTCTAAAAGGATTGATTTCCTCCTCAGTGTTTGTTGATTTTGTCTTTTCTTGTAGTTAATACTAAATATGATTTTGTTCTTATCTCACAAATGATGAAACTTCGGATCTAAAGCTCGCTGGTCATTTACGACCACATACGGTAGCACAAACAGTTGTTATATATGGTTCATCATAATAGTGGGGTTTTAACGCTTTGTGCATAAATACCAAAGTGTTTTATATTTGGAGGTATCCATTTACGGTACATGATACGCTTCTTCCTAATTTGATCTGTTTACTGGGGACTCCGCAGTTTGCAGCTGCTCCTTAACACCGTTTTTAAGGCGGCGCCTTGCCAGCCTCTTTATATGGGAAGGAAGCGCGGATTGGAACACGTGTCAGCCAATCAGCATCCAGGCATATGACTCAGCGTAATAATTAAATTTTGTTGGTGCAAGGAATATTGGGTTATATAAATACCTTTGATGTCATAAACGCGGGGTGCTTTGAAAACTTCCTGCTGTAGTAAACAGTGTACTCCTACAAGACCTCGTTTTGGTGTTTACATTATTTATTATGGAATACTTCCCTATTACCTATAAAGAGCATGGTCTAATTGAGTTCTTATTGTACGTCAAGGGCAAAGCCTTGGGGTTCATCTGCGTGTTTTTAAAGTTATCTAAAATAGAACTAGTCTGCATAATAATGTGCAAATAATTGTTTAGTCGAGCAGTAATTTGAATAGTATTGATCATTAATATCTTCGCACAGTACTAAGTAGAGGTCGACCGATATGGGTTTTTCAATAGCCAAAGCCGATATTTAGGACTCGGGGTCATATGCTGCCGATATTTCTTGACTGAAAATTGGACGTTTTTCCCTCCATTTGCATGATAAAAAATCACATTAATAACAAATGATACACAAAACTCAGTATTTATTAAATAGTGACTTGTGTACATTTTTAAATATAAAGTTAAATAAAAACACAATACAACTTGTAAACAAATTAAACTTATAAACAATAAAAAGAGCAGCATCAGAATCTCTTTAACAGCAAACTCCTTCAGTTCCCAAGCTCACCAGCCTGCTGCAGATATTGCACCTGGCTTTTCCTGGTGTTGTCTTGGTGCCATTCAGGGTTAGATTCTTGTTCAGCCATCAGACAGCAATTACTAAAACAGAAGAAAAAATGCAATGTTAGCATTTTTATTATAGTGCCTTCAACACATTGCCTTCTACAATTCCAATATTCCATGCACATTAAAAAATTACACTCAAATACATTTTGAACGAGAAAAAAAAAACACTATTAACTAAGTACATCATAGTATGATGAGTAGTGTACAAGGCCCAAAACCTTTCACTAACATATTGTTTAAGTTGTTAGCAGACAGCTTACTAGCCAAATTCACAATCAGAGTCTAGCCATCATGGAAAATAAAACAAAATAACTTTGTTGTATTACACAGCCTTTTATGCAAGGACAACATAAGCCCCTAGTGATTGTGACGTTGTTGATGAATAAGCCTGTATAAAGGATAGACACGTTCAATGAGGAAACTAATTGCGCAAAGTCATGCACTTTTTATCTAGACGTCTGACTAATTGTTCGAATCTCTGCTCTCAAATCCAAAAAGGTTGCGCTGAAGGACCACTGTCAGCATCAGTTCAAGTGAATGGTAACCACGCTTTCGAACAAAGAGTTTTATCCACCATGCATTGTTTTAAGTAGCTCTGTATCTCCAAGGACGGTGCTGTCTGTGATCGGGGCAGAGTAATGCAACTCTTATACACACTGCGGTGCTTGAGAGCTGCCTGCTGCACCCCACTCACACACAGAGTGAAACTTTCCGACACAAGAAAAAAACAGAACTTATAATATCTGGCTGAAATGGTAATTGATTAAAATGTTAACAATGAAAATGATTTTTAACGTCTGTGAGCCCCCCAGCAAGCGCACAAAAATGTCAGAGTCCATGATCCTTGACGCTACCTGTATTAAACTACAATTGGTTGAAGGTTCATTATCATTACCCCAGTTCCTGACAGCATAATTCACGTTTTCTTTTAAAGCAACATTTCATAACAAACCAGTTAAATAGGTAATTGAAAGATCAGAATTTTAGCCTTACCGTTTTCTCCCAGGACTCTTCCAAAACTTCTGGCTGGGGGCCTGCACAAGGCAGCATGGGTTACGTGTTCCACAGCAACAATAATACTGGGCTGCCCACAGACATGCCTGTCTATAAATTGGCGTAGTGCACTCTGATATTGGCCGAAGTCGATACATGAAATAAAAATGCTAAATATCGGCCTGATATATCGGCTGGCCGATATATCGGTCGACCTCTAGTACTAAACATATTTTACTGGTATAAAACCCAACTGCTGAGAGTGTTGATGGTATTTTTTTTTGCTGGTCTCTTATTGGTATCAAAACTGTAGTTTAGTTTGCTGCTATGCAGGAGTGTTTAGGAGCAGATTAATTTTTATGATGAGATGTTCTTCCCTTATTTAAATGCTTTCTTCTTTGCTCTGTAAATGTTCGTAATGGCTTTCTGCTTCCATGGGGTTATGAGTTGAGCGGGCATCTGCCCGGTGTGTGTGTGTGCTGGTGATCGCAGCTCCCCCTAGAGTGATTGCTTCCTCTGCTCTTATTCTCAAAGCATGGTCTCTCTGCACGGCACGGACCTTCTGGGAAATGAGTGGCATAATTGGCGGAGTTAGGATTGTAATTCTGCTGATAACATCTCACTGATTGCCTTGGTGCATTTAGCATTTGAGTGGCACTCTGGTCATAAGTACTATCTGGGGTGCTGTGTTGCGGGCTGAATTGTTGTGTCCTCCCCGCCCATGGTGCTCTCTGTAGCCTGATCGGGTAATCACCATCTTGCCTCATTGACAAAATAGATTTCATTCAGGGATGGGGTAGCCATTTTGCTATAGGTGTCATTCAACATTGTTGCTTAACGAAACAGCTGGTATCATGCAAGGAGTCCCCCTCTGTAGTATCTGGTCAGATTCCAGGCCTGCGCTGTCTCTTATGGATGTGTCATTCTCGGAAGCGGAGATAACCATGCAGTATGTGGGTATTTCCCTGTCTTTTGTTCCTAAGTACGATGCCAGAATGTAGCATTGGGAAGTAGACTGACTTATCGTTGCTTTTGGAGAGTCCTGTAGGCAAAGTTGAATGTAGGAAGTCAGAAGCATCAGGGCTGAAAATCATCAGAAAAATGGTCCTCTGGCCGATGGGCACTCCGGGGTCTGGATCACTAAGAATCTGCATGTTGTGTGACTCCTCAGATGTAGACTCGGGTTTGTATGCTGCCTTTCAGTGATGCTCTAACCTCAGGCTGTTAGTGTTTTTGAAAGATGCTTATGTACAGTAAGATCTGGGCTGGGGGCACATACTGAACAAACTCATGTGACATGGGGGTGGCAGGAAACGGTGTTTACCATCAGTCAAGGCACACATCTGCATGGTGTGAAGGATAAAAGTCAAATGGAGAAAACAGAAAACGCAAACAAAGAGAGGGATGATGGGGTGGGTGAGGTGTCAGGTCTGGGCAAGTTAACTAGGGCAAAGGGAAAGTACCTCAGCTATTACACAACTACTGGGAACTGTGTCACCTGACTGCCGTGTATGGATGCCGCCGCCCCCTACCCTATCCCCCAACCCCGCCTCTCTTAAAGGCAGGCTGCGGAGTACATGGGCATGAAGCACCTATGGTCTGGCTGAAATGAAAACACAGATCAGCTTGGGGGGGAGTTGGTCTGCCCATGGGTATATCCTCCTCACTCTTACTCACCACTTACATTAACATGCAGCACTACAGATTCATATTTTTTTCCCCATCTTAACTGTATGACTGATAAATGCTTTGGTAATAAATATGCAATTTAATCATAAACACCAAAGTTAATTTCATTGTCACCAAAGGGACAAGCATGGCTACTTGTGGGCAGGATACAGTGAAAAGACGTCCTGCGCAGAATCATCCCCAACCCATGATGTTATGATGACGACGACAGGCTAGCATTAGCTCTTCGCTCTAATCACTCTCTCTCTCACACAAACACACCAGTAGGGTTGGATATCATTTAGACTTCATTTCCAAAGCTGATTCCGATTCTGCTCTTTAAATCCAGTTGGTATCTGTTCTTGGTCCCGATTATTTATGTAGTAAAAATGATCAAAAAATTTTAATAACAAAAGGCTGCATCAGTTCTCTTTAAGGAGTTCAGCTTTGACAGTAAAGAATAATAAGAGTAATAAGAATAATATTTTACTCTTCTGTTTAATCTGCCTAAATTGAATGATACACAGCTCAGGTTTAATGATCAGTAAACGGTAGGTAAGTTTTATCCTTGAGGGTGCTTAATACCAGGATGTACATAAAGCTGAATTAATGAAACACTGGTTGAATGAAGTGGGATGACATGGTGGTGCAGCGGTTAGCCTAGTCACCATTGCTGTTATGATTGCTGGACACGGAAGCAGGAACGGGGAGACCAGGAATCAGGATCGAAGGGTTTATTTGGAATCACTCCAAATGCAGGACACAGGAACATCAAAACGTCAATGACAGACCTGCGGTTACAAACTCTGACGTGGACTTAAACACACCGGACAGATCAAACTGACAGAAAACAGCTGGTCACAATCGGGGTTAATAAGGGGGCGTGGCACACAAGAGGATCGTACAGGCCGGTCATGACAATTATACTCCTATTACCCAATATATCAGAGAAAATAAGACATGTTAGATATTAAAAATATCATATTATTATTATTGTACATTTAATCACGAAGAGCAAAGATGCTGTCAATACGTAGCAATGTATCATTTTCAGGGTCTCAATCAACTTTTTAATGAATATACAGAAAACCGTGATACTGAAGCGGTGAAAGTCGAAGCACGGAGTTGTGGGGGACGACTGCATAATACCCACTTAAACCACGGTTCTTACACATTGGTATACAAGGGATGGCCTTTGGATTTAGCGTCAGGCAATTTCCAAACGAGTATTTATTAATTGTTTTCGAATTAAAGATGCTGGCTAGGGTGATGCATAACCAAAGTATTTCATGGTGGTAGATGATGTCAAATGTTTGATGCCGTTCTGACATTTCACTCTGGTATTCGGTATTTTTAAAAGCAATACTATTGCGATATTGTGAAATCGTACAAGATGCAGATTTCCCAAAGGAAATGCTGCGGTATGCTGTGCTATGCTGTTTTCAGTCGCGTATCTGGGACTTCAGGATTTAAATAATATCACCCCAATCTAGTAGCACCCACATGAGGATGG
>JAABNY020000035.1:19312987-19327198 GCA_015164015.2 Brevimyrus niger
ATTGTGTTCGATACTTGGCCCTCATTTCCCCCCCCCTCCCATGTGGGACCTGTGCTGGGGGGGGGGGCCAAACCCGAAAAAACCACCCCCCCCCCCCCCCCCCCCTCACACAGATGTGTTTGTTTCCTGCAGGGCAGTCCCTCTGCTGGGGTACCTGCCCCAGGACCTGATCGGGACCCCCGTCCTGCTGCACTTGCACCCCTCTGACCGTCCCCTCATGCTTGCCGTGCACCGTAAGAGTGAGTTCCCCTTTTCCCAAATGTAGCCCAGACTGTTCAAGGTGCTAAGCGTTACGCGGTGCCCCCCCGCACAAACCTGCCTCACGCCCCCTCCCTCCCTCGCAGTCCTGCAGTACATGGGCCAGCCCTTCGACCATTCCTCCATCCGCTTCTGCGCCCGCAATGGCGAGTACGTCACTCTCGACACTAGCTGGTCCAGCTTTGTGAATCCCTGGAGCCGCAAGGTGTCCTTCGTCATCGGCCGGCATAAAGTCCGCATGTGAGTAGTGGGCGAGTAACGTGGAGTAACTTCATACTCGTGTAAAGGACCCATGTGAATAGCTAAAAGTAGCTTCTAGAAGTCCTTGTGTGAGTAGTGAACAGAAGCCATGTACGATCCCCCTGTGAGTTTGAGGGGTCGCCTTGCCAGGTCTGCATGTGAGTTGTGAGTGGTCTCAAGGTCCTCGTGTGAGTAACAAAGAGGTGTCTCATAAAGCCTCTTTGTTAGTAGTAAGGAGTGAGCTTGTAATGTCCCCATATGAGTAGAAAGGCATATCCTTGCCAGACCAGTGAGTGAGTAGCCAGTAACCTCATAAGGTCTGTGTATGAGTAATGAGGAGTAGCTTTGTTAAGCAAGGAGTAATGTGCAAGTTACCTGGGAGGAGTAAGATGTGGCTTCCAGGAGTTTCACCTGGTTGGCCTGATGGAGGCAGTGTGAGCAGACGAGTGACAACCCTGTGTCTCCCAGGGGCCCCGTGAACGAGGACGTGTTCGCCGCTCCCGACTACACCGAGGGGAAGATCATGGACTCGGACATCCAGGAAATCACCGAGCAGATCCATCGCCTGCTGCTGCAGGTCTGTCTCGCATATGTCAATTTAATTAGCAAAACACCAGAGAGCATTTTAGCCATTTATCTGAGGCTATAGGAGACTTTTCTCTGAGCATCTGGCTGATGGGATGCGTGCTCACCGTGTGTGTCTGAGTGAGAGTGCACCTTTGAGGTATGTGAGGTTGCTCCTCAAAAATCTCTGGTCTGCTGTCCCCCCTTCAGCCTGTCCATAGCATCGGCTCCAGCGGCTACGGCAGTCTGGGCAGCAACGGCTCCCATGAACAGCTGGTCACCGTGGCCTCATCCAGTGACAGCAACAGCGGCAGCCACACACCCGACGAGGCCCGCAGGGCCAAGCCGGTGAGCCACGTAGCCGCCGGCCGTGATGGCGCCACTGGTTTGTGACTGCAGGGAGGGTTTTGTGTATCTTTCCCTTTTGTTCACTGATAATCTGCCTATCTGTCTTCATCCACTGGCTCCCGTGGGCCCTGCAGAGGACCTTCCAGGAGATCTGTAAGGGTGTCCACCTCCTGAAGAGCCAGGAGCAACAGCAGCCCTCCACAAACTCCTCGACCAAGGCGGGGTTCCGCAGGAACAGTAAGCCCCACCTCTTCAACCTCTCATAGCTTATTAAGCATCTGTACCGTGTTTGCTAATAAACGATTCCTTAAAAAGAATGCGAGTGTTGGACTGTGTGTGTGTGTGTGTGTGTTTGTGTGTGTATGTATGTATGTATGTATGTGTGGACTGATAATACATTGTTTCCAGCAGGGCCTGAGCAGAGGGCCCTTGTAATGCGTGCCAAAGAGCCATCTCCCGGCACCAAGGAGAACGCTGGTGCTCAGGAGGAGTTTTGCTATAAAGACCAGACAGTCTACTCCTATCAGCAGATCAGCTGCCTGGACAGCGTCATCAGGTCAGTGGCGCCCAGACCACGAATGGGTCTGTCTTCACGCGGTCCAGTCAGGAGTATATTTCACCTTTTGAAATGTTTTTGTAGAGTCTTTCCTCGCTGCTTACCTATTGCGGATGTCGTGGCTTCATTTGCAGTTAGGGCGTATCTCACACTTGAATTGAAGTGAGATGGTTTCAGAGGAAAGCTGGGATTAAAATATCAGAGCTCTCTATCTTGGGATACCGTCCGTAGAAGGGCGCCACCTAGTGTTCAGTTGTGATAACGAGGTGTACCATGTGATGGGCGGCACAGGTACCTGGAGAGCTGCAACGTCCCCATCACAGTGAAGAGGAAATGTCACTCGTCGTCGAATACGACATCCTCCAACTCCGACGAGGACAAGCGTAAGGGGGCCGACGCCGCTGCCCCCGAACTACCTGCAGGTACGAAAGCCGGCGGCTCCGGCGTCTGACGCTTCGCCGTCCGCTGCTCCTTCTGTCTCTGTGGTTAGAGGTGAACGTTTATTGACCTTTTATGTTGTTGTTGCGAGAGCCACTTGCTGACTTTGTGTTCCCTGACGGGTCACTGTCCCGTTACCGCCAGTCCCGGGTTCACGGCTCGGTCTGTCTCGCTCCCCACTGCAGAATCCTTACTGCTAGAGGCCCCGGCCGGCCTGCCATCTATCAAGGAACCCAAGAAGCCGGCAGGCGTGGTGGGGGCCTCCCTGACCCCGCTGGCCCTGCCCAGCAAGCCGGAGAGTGTGGCCTCCATCACCAGCCAGTGCAGCTACAGCAGCACCATCGTCCACGTGGGGGACAAGAAGCCCCAGCCGGAATCCGGTACGGGCCGGTACCGCGCGGCCTGCCTCTTTGGTGGGGGGTTTTCCTCTCTGCAGTCGGGTCAGAATGTAAATTATTTGCAGGCAGCCGTAGGGTGGACTGTTGGTCGACTGGGACAACTTTAAAAATGTTACTTTCTTTATTACTTCAAACATATGATCCTAATCATGCATTTTAAACCGTAAACGTATTATGGAAAGCTGGAGAGCTGGGGGCGTTAATAGCTCACAGAGGCGTAGAGACATGGAGTGTGACATATATAAGTGTCCCAGTTTGCCCCTCGTCCCCATTTAACCAATATTCATGCTACAGTTTATAATCGTGTCCAGAAGATAAAAATACATGGGGTGGGCCAAATATAGCAAACGGCTAAGAGCGTATTAGAGAACCTTTTGAGTTCAGTCCAGGGAAAGCTGACACTCTTACAGTGATCTGCGGGTTGGAATATGGAGAGATCTTGGAGCAGCGTTTGCCTATCTGGTCTATGGCCGTTATAACAATGGAGCTGATGGTTCCCACGGGACGAGGGTCCGTCCCCCCGACCTATGAGGGCTGAAAGCCCCCACCCACTTCCTCCTGTGTTTTTGCTGCCTGTGGGATTCTGTTAGTCCAACATGCATCGTGTATTTTTAAATTTAAATTTTTTTTTTTTTTGCTGGCAGACATCATCGAAGATGTGGTGGAAGGCCCCACCCCGATAGCGGCACCACTGGCACCTCCTAGCCAGGAGAGGGAGCCCTACAAGAAGCTGGGCCTGACCAAGCAGGTGCTGGCGGCCCACACGCAGAAGGAGGAGCAGGCCTTCCTGAGCCGCTGCCGAGAGCAGCGCCGCGTGCGGAGCCTGCAGGCCAGCTGCTCGCTCTCCCTGCCTCAGCAGCGGGGCCAACCCAACACCGATGGTACCTACACACAGCCGTCTCCATAGCAACGTACACGCGCGCTCCTTTCAATGTCAGAGCACAGCATCTTCTCCAGCCTGGTTTAGATACTACTGAGCCTCGCTGATCATACCCCTTCCTGCAGCCACCCCTGGCATGCGAGGGACCAAGCATGGCGGGAGCATAGCTGACCCCACCCCCAAGAGGGGCGGCCGCAACAAGAAGACGAAGAAGGCGCGCTTGAAGGCCCAGGAATCCTCGGACAGCACGGTGTCACACAGGAAGCAGGCGCCTCGCCCCCCATTGCAGGGCCTCAACCAGACGTCCTGGTCGCCCTCGGAGACCTCTCAGTCCACCTTCCCTGTGGCCTACCCCACCGTGGTGCCCGCATACCCGCTGCCTGTCTACCCAGGTTCGGGGACCATGGCCCCCGGTGTTGATGCCCCCGTCCCGGGAATGGGGGACAGCCAAGCTGGGCAGGACTCGCGCTTCCCCATGCAGCCCCCACCCTACACCGCACCGCTGGTCACACCTGTCATGGCCTTCGTCATGCCCAACTATGTCTTTCCCCAGGTGGGGGGGGCTCCCCAGGCCTCGTTCCCACCCCAGGCAGCCTTTCTGCCACAGCCGCAGTTTCCCATGCAGCAGCCCTTCCCTCCCCAGCAACCCCTGCCCCCACACGCCCCCTTTGTGCCCCAAACGCCCTTCCCATCCCAAGCCATGTTCCCCAGCCCATCGTTCCCCTACGGCCTGCCGCCGGAGCCCCCGAAGGCCCCCAGCCCCGAGCTCCGCGACGCTCCCTCCCGCTGCTCGTCCCTCTCTTCGGCGCCACGGGACACGACCTCGCCACCGCTCTTCGAGTCGCGCTGCAGCTCGCCGCTGCAGCTGAACCTGCTGCAGCTGGAGGAGACGACGCGCTGCGGGGAGAAGCAGGACGGGGCGGCACGGACGGGGAGCAGCACCAGTGACAGGGCCGGCCAGTCCAACAAAGAGCTGCAGCAGGTGAGTGAATCCCGGGGCACCCGGACGTTTTAGCCGAGACGTCGGTGCCACCTCCATGCGAGCCGGTTTTTAGGACCTAAGAAGCTTTTCTTGTTTTTGGTGCTACCCCCTGGTAGATGGGCTCGCTGGATGAGGGTCAGCACAGCGACGCTCACTCCTCCTCCAGCGACATGATGGACATCCTGCTGCAGGAGGACTCCCGCTCGGGCACCGGCTCGGCCACCTCTGGCTCGCTGGGCTCCGGGTCCAACGGCTGCGGCACCTCTGGCACAGGTCGCTCTCCGCCACCCCCTGCCTCTCTTCTGGCTCTGCCCCCCCCCTACTCCATTCTCATCACCCCCTCATCCTTTCACTCCCCCAGGGAGCAGCCAGACCAGCAACACCAGCAAGTACTTTGGCAGTGTCGACTCGTCTGAGCACGAGCACAAGGCCAAGGTCGACGGCGAGGCCAAGCCAGCAGGGGGCGATGGGGAGCACTTCATGAAGTACGTGCTGCAGGAACCCATCTGGCTACTGATGGCCAACGCAGATGAATCGGTTATGATGACCTACCAGCTCCCTACGCGGTGAGTGCCTTCACCCTTAGGGCTTCCCGAGGGCCTGCTTACCCTCCAGCACCTACTCAAATGCTTACTGCTGTCCTGGAGCCGAACCACATAAATCCTATAAGGGACAACTTTCTGTGGGCATTCAGTCATGGGCGGAGCTAAGGGGCTACACTATGGCCACCACTAGTAAATACTGCCTCTCCCCAGGTTATGATGTGGTTTATGTTCCAATAAGCCGATCATAAATCGAAGATGTATTTTAATACAGTTCACCTAATCTAAGAAGCATCATAGCCTAGCCTAGCCCAGCACACCTTTAACATGCTTAGAACATTTACATTAGCCGACAGGGGGGCGAAATCATTAACACAAAGCCAGTTTTATAATGGTGTTTAATATCTCATGCAATTTATCGAATAATGGACTGCAAGTGAACAACATTTAAAAAATTAGTCTATCATAACACAGAGAGCGTCTGTACATGGCCGCCCTCTTGCCCCTCCACATCAGAACATTAAATAATGCATATTATTTATTTCATTTTTTAAGCTGGACCATATAAGACCCACAATATGGTGTGGCCACCCCCAAAAATATAACAAGCCCCTGACAGCCTCCCCATTCCAAAGTTTCTGCAGGCCCCGCTGCATGCAGTCCCTGTGTTTGGCCACTAGGTTACAGTGTTGTGCAAGTACATGACCCTTTTCTTGTAAAATGCTTGTTGGGTTTAAGCTTATTTACCTGAGGCGCCTCTGAACTGGCTGGAATCGCCCCCTTGTGTGATATTTTGGGGGGGGGTGAGATTTTCAGGTGTTCATGGGTTCCACTCTGCTTTGGCTTCTAGGGACATGCAGAAGGTGCTAAAGGAGGATCGGGAGCGGCTGCGGCAGATGCAGAAGAGCCAGCCGCGCTTTTCCCAGGACCAGAAGAAGGAGCTGATGGAGGTCCACCCCTGGCTTCTAAAAGGCTGTCTGCCCAAGGCTGTCGACGTAAAGGTGAGCCTTTCATTTTTTTTTTTTTCTTCGTAAGAGTGTGGGGGCACATGATCTATGCAGCATCCAGGCAGCACCAAGAAAGTGAATGACCAGCATTTCAAATGGTTGTATCTCATGACCCTTGTGCAGTTCAGTAAAATGTGACTCTGTCTTTGTGCAGAAGTGTATGTGCTGTGAGGTCACAGGCCCGTCGGGCCCCATCGACGACGGCCTGCCTGGCATGGAGATGGGCACACTGGGGGAGGCGAGTGAAGATGACCCTTGCCGGAAGGGTGGAGAAGTGCCCCCTACTGGGCAAACGGTTTCCAACAAAGAGCCTGCCCTTCAGTAATGCGTAGCCTGTGGCCATACCGACGCACTGTTCGCCAAGGCCCTATGTGCACTGTTGCAGACTGACACAGCCCCCGGGCACAGGCAAGTCCCATGTTACGCACATCTTCGTGCTTCAGTGGTGACGCACCACTAAATGTAGACCCCCCCCCAGTCTGAGCCTGGGATCCTGAGGTGTTGACGCTGTGTTGGGAGCCTCTGAGCCTTTGGAAAGACATTGAGGGCAATACTGCCAACCCAACACGACCCAGGAAGGAGGCCATGAAGCGTCTGTCTGCGTGTCTGTCTGCGTGTCTGTCTGCGTGTCTGTCTGCGTCTTCATTTTTTTTCATGGGTTAGCTTGTAAATCAGGGACTCGTCATTACGCCATTTTCTTAGTGTCCCTGGTGTCCCTATGTGTCGTTTCCCCCTCTTTTTATGTTTTAATATCCGAGACGATATTATGAAGTTCTGAATGCTGTCAGGCACATCAAACAGGGTTTACTAAACTTTTATATGTGGGGGAGTGTGCTGTTGTACTGAAGTCCCCTGTGTAATTTTATGGGAGAGATGATCAGCTTTTGTTTAGCATATAATTAGATATAGAATTTGAAATCCAAATATTTATATTCTTATCTTTAAGTTACTTTACTTTGAAAATATGTGCATTTACAAATCAATTGGCCAATGTTATTCACAAAACTTTGGACTATTTTCACAAAGCAGTGAAAAGAATTCATGCAAATTACATTTTGAATGTACTTTGAAAGTTTATTTATGAATCACTATGCTTTAGCACTGATTTCTGGGATGTGTGTAAGTAATTATGATTCATGATTGCCTCTTTTTGAACGGTGGTTGCTCTAAAATCACAGCAAAATCGACAGGTTGGTAATTCTGCCAAAATGTTTGGCAACTACCTGAATATTCTAGATGAAAGCATTGTCAAATGGCTTTCTATGGCAAACCTGGTGGATTAAGAAGGGATAACTATTTCCGCTGCTGCTATATATTGGGCCTACAGTATATGTGTTGACTGTCTGGACCAAAACAACCTAGCAAACTGTGTTATATCTGTTGTTTAACGTAAAGCTTGCATTTGTCCTGTGAAAAATTTTAAGTTAAAGTTAAAATTTATTTGCAATTTTCCCCAGTGAAGTTTGTATTGTGATAGCATTAGGTCACAAATATATTTTTCAAACCAATGACTATTGTCAGTATTGTTTTGTAACTGAATGTGCAGCAATGACTGTACTAAAAAATGACCTATAGAGGGTGATCAATTTCTGAAAAGTAGTTTCCCAGTATTTTAAGGTGCACTATTTTCTGAAATTAACGCTCTTTTGCTATTTTAGGGGTTCTAATAATTTTGCATCGGACACATTATCTGTATTTTTTGTGGTGGTGTAGCAATGTCTGCTTTTTTTGACAGAGTTCATATAAAAGTTTAATAAAAAGAAACCAATCGTTTTTTAAAGAAAAGCGACGATGTTGTTAATCTGAGGCCTGTTCTGTGTTAATTCATTGGGTTGTGGGCTGTCGTCTCCGTGCACCCTCGTCTTACCCATTGTTCTCTCTAAACCCCCACCGCACGTAAGACCTTCATTTTCTTTTTGTCTCCGTACGGTAGTTGGGAGGTATAGAGATGAGCGCGGACGTCATCCGGATGCGCGTCTCTCTGTCTTTACCTCCCAGCGAAGTACGTTTCTCCCTTTACCCGCTTTCGGCGACCGGCTGAAGAAAGTCGGCTGTGTCGCCCGGCAGTTTAGCCCACCCAAGGAACCATTTCCCTATTATAAGCAGCTAATGTGCCAGCATCGAATCTGGGTTTCCAATGTAACTAGCGTGACGGCATGCCATTTAGGGAATCCTCACTCTTTTTATTCAGTACTATTTATATAATCAAGCTGCCAATGGCAATATATATTGAGAATAAATTAATGTATATCGGTGTTTTTTTTAGTTTTATTGGTTCTGTCCAAATGTGGAAACGGAATAAAACAACCCAGGTCGGTTTTGAATAGGCCTTATGTGTAACAGCGATCGCTGCTAAAAGGGGCTGAATTAAACGGGCGCATAAAAGAGAGGGGCTGTATTTGTAAATGTTAAATAATTACCAGCATTTAAGCATTGTTCATGTCCTGCCTTACAATAACCCCAAGGACAATGTCTTCACGGATGATGGATATTGTTCCGGAATGAGTTGCACATGTTTCGAGTATATAGAGTATTCGTTAAACCACCAAATTTGCATACATTTACTTATGTACTAATCATCATTAAGGTGGTGTTCTAGACTTTAAAAGCCCTTAGCCGGGTTTGCTTCTTCAGTCATGTTGACTTTTGTTTCAGGTTCCGAAAATGAACAAAACCCAAGATTTGATTTTATATCTCAGGAACGTTCATATTCGGAATCCTCATGCCAGCTTTGGAACATGCATGTACTCTGAAATATAAAATGAACACTTTTAGCTTGTTTTACTTAGCTGTAACTTATAGCTTTCGAGGCACAATCGCGATTAACTTTCGGACGGGTGTTAACTATTAGTTTTTTTGCCTACTGGGGTTCCAGACGAGATCAAAGGTTTCGCTTGTCAATTTATGGATCTCTGTCCAGGCACCTTCCCCAGTTTTTCAGGGGTGTGAATCCCTACAATCACACCTCTGGAGAAAGATTCTCTTAACTCCGTCTGCAGAGCCGCCCTGTCACCTGGCCAAATCGTACCAGTGGTTTGATGTGCGGCGTCATACGCTACAGCAATAGGCGTTGGTTTCAGATTATTTTAATTAATCCCGGGGGAGAATTCTTAGTCAGTTATAAAATGATTTACAGACGGTTTAACCCCACGCATAACACTTTTTAGTGCAAATTGTGTACATTCACTACAGCACAGACTCCACATTTTTTATATTTTATACTTTAGATTCCTAAATCTGATACTTTAAATACCAGAAATTAAACCTATTCGCGTGGGAAATACGAACCGTTTTGCCGGTGCATACATGTTGATCTCACACTGTCCCGTTGGTTGCTGTCTGACTTGACGGCATTTCACCACTGGCGGGGGATTCCACGGTTATTTTCTGCCGCGTGGGACTGTCTGATTCCCAAAAACCAGTTTTATGAACTGGTTGTCGGTGTATTCGGGTGCAACGGAATCTGCGGTATTTGCTTTTCTATGCAGCATATTTCGTCGGTTTTAAAACAAATATTACTATGCACAGAGAACTCAGATTTACTTGAGCGTTTTAGTTACTGATATGCAAAGCATATATTCTGTAAAGGTAAAATTACAAAAACAATTTAAGACAGATTGTAACTGTCAGGCGTAAAATGAATGTTTTGTCAAAACCAAATACAAATATATGATTTACATTTACTTTTTTCTCATGTTTCAATATATCAAGGCTGGGCTTGTAAAATTAAGTAACGGCAGATTAAAGACCTTTCATGCTTCAAAGCCATGTGTGAGGCCTCACCGAACGATCACCGTCTTTGAACAAAAGGTGACAATTCGGAGCTTTTTCGGAAAGGAAATTGTGGCCTGTCTACAGTGTGATAAAAGCGAGGGCGGGGAGCAACATAAACGGTTTTAAATAATATAGGTTTCTGATTTTTTTGTGATACTAGTCTGTACCTGATCAATCGATGGAACAGGGAGCGTGATACATCTTGGATTTTTCCCCACAGCATAGATGGTCATGGTAATTTATAGATAACAACTGGTAAATACTGTTCGTGTTTATTTGGCAAATCATGGTGGAGGAAAACGGTATAACAAGAAAATAATTCACCACGCTCCAGAACATGCGCGAATTGACGAAAAAATGCACAGGTGTAGGCCTACTTGGGATATAATTACATTTAAAAGTAAATCTGCAGTATAACTAGAATCTAATCACGTATATCTTAATTAAATTAGTTTATTAATACATTTTAGACCAAGTCACTAGACATACACAGAAAATACACGCAAGGCGCATCGACCTATTGGCGGCAACCGCAATTAATGTCTGACTATCAAAAATAACTTCTATTTCTAGTTAGCAATGTACCTATACCTTCACTGAAGGCAGAGACACATATCTGCTGAGCGTAAAATAGTTCATAGCACATTCTGTCGATAATATGAGAGAACTGTGAATGCTTAACGTTCTGTGTATTTAACGGAGTTTGTAGTTCAGTAGAAATCAAAGTTAAAATACCCTTAATTTGGTGACACTAAAACGACCTATTTGGGCCTACAAAACAGACAGCCATCGGGTAACAGTCCTGATGGTAACAGTGCTGGAAGCTGCTTTCACAAATCACTTCCATCAATCGCACATAACATGTTATTAGTTGAAGTCTGAATGATATCCAACTGAAAAACATGAACGTAGTTCACGCTTCTCGGTACAAATTGTGGTCCAGGATAGAGTCCTACCACGGTCTCCATATAGATTTGAAATATGCCGTCTTGGGTTGGACTGCAAGGTCTTCGGAGGAATTATGACTGTGCTCCACATCGGTTTCATCTAGGTCTGAATAGAAGTCATCGCTGGATGTAGTGGATGGCGCTGGGGAGAAGGCGGAGGTGACTTCGCGTATCCCCCCTACTGCAGCCGAAGTGACACCATTCCCATTGCCGGTAGGCAAAGTGCTGTTGCTGCTGCTGCTCTCGGACACGTCCGACATTAAATCCACAAGCATGTCCTGGAAATTGTCTTCGTTCAGAGGCATGCATTCCAGAAGATGATTCAGGAGCTCCGCGGCGACCGTAGGGTCGATGCCTGGGCAGCTGGACACGTACATGTGCACCTCGTGCATACACTGGATGTAACCGGCTGCAAAGCGCTCGCTTGCCTCGCGATTCATAGCGTCAGATTCTGTCAAAACATACATGGAAGGAAGTCAAGTACACCCGTCCCCATAACTGGGGAAAAGCATCCTTGTCACGCTTTATAGATCCCAGGTGTCTTGACTCAGTAATATTACCCAATAATTTTTTTTTACAAAACCTACCTTGGGATCGATCTCTGAGGACATGCTCAACTCGTTTCACAGTCATTTCAAGCACCTCGGCATTCTCCATTTTAGATTGTAACTGTGGGAAAAATATTGGCGATGTGATTATGTTTAATCCAAAAGAAATGCAGATGTGGTTAAAATTCGCCCCTACAAAAGAAATAACTTTACAGATATATAGATATTAACATTAACTGAAAACTTACATCAGTGTCAGAGAGCAGAATCCTGAGTTCTTGCAAGCTTTCATTAATTCGTGCCCGTCTCTTCTTCTCCACCAAAGGTTTTCTTGCCTGTTGAAAGGGAGGGTGATGCACACGGTAAAACTGCAAATCATATCGCAGGGCTCAGTTTAAAGAGACTGGGCCAAGTCTCCTACGGGTACAGTCACTGTCATTACCTTTCTGTCTCCTTTAATCCCGTAGTATTCTTCCTCAACGGCGCCACATTCAGCTTTGTTAGCTCGGAAGACAGGGGCCATGTTGGTTGTAACCCAGGCTAAAAAGAAAGCGGTGTTTGTAATCCACAGTTAAGGTTGGGATTCTCGGGGGCAGCTGGCAGACGTACGCAATAGAGTCCCCAGCAAATAGTCCAGCGAATAGCACGGCTTAGGCAGAATACGCTGTTAGTACCTTCAGCTTGTAGGTGGTATTTATACGGTCAGATTTACATATCAATAAAAGGTTTGGCCACATTATTCAAGAAACACCAGACCGCATCCAGTTTCAGCCAATCAACGCGCAGCGCATTGTCTTTACTGCGGTTGTAGTTGCGGCTTGCAGCTCGAACTGGGGGAGGACCCGAGCTCACCGGCAAAAGTGACATTTCGCAGGCAGCGTGTTACTGGGCGAAATTCAAGTAAAGTCACTTTGTCATTTCACACACACAAAACAAAATCGTATTTCTCCCGACCATCGGGCAGCTAGAACAAAGGACAGCTGAACAATAAACACTGAACAATAAATACTGTATACGTAAACTAAGTCAGAACAATTAATGTGAGATTTGTTATGCGGCCATTCGTCTAAATTCTTTGCTTTTTCTAATTATCTCAAAATATTAATTAGGCATCAAAGCTGAATTCTATTTGCACACGTTTATACTTCATGCTATACACTAATCTATATGAATAAATCTATATGGTTTGTTTTTCTTGAAGTGGTAAAGTACACGAGCACCACTAAAGCAACTTTAACGCAAATTAACTTAAATTGTGATTTATATATGTTTAATGTGTTAGAAACGTTATATACACATGCCTACACGATAAGAAAGATCTTTACTAGCTTAATTCGAAAGTATATTAAGCTAAAACAAATGATAACACTACCGCTACGATCGTCTGTAGATAAGGCTATGAAGTGCAATATTCAGTCATTTGTTTGCCCTTATAACATGAAAAAATAGTCAATAATTGGATTTTCTTATGCAGTTATTGGTACAATGCAACAAGTTCTAAGCCTGCCCAAAACACAAATGCATATAAAACGACCTGAAATGTACTGGAATTCTATTTAAATTGCCACCAGGGCATTTTTTTCAACTCCGAATTATCTTTGCGTTGGTGCCAAAAAGACTGTGCAAGTGAAATTACGGGTTAAATTAGAGGGGTTTCTGCGTTTTATCATTTTATGCTTTTTGTTGTTCCCCTTTATTTGACTCTCGAGGGGACTGCGAGGTCCCCTGAATGTAATGCGATGCCGACAGTTGGCAGCTGCAAGCTGCAGCCCCTCAGACTAAATGAATTTAATCAGGGCACCGACGGCCGGTCCCCAAAGGAAGTGACAGGTGTTGGCTCGCGCTTCATTTGTTCTCGATCTTTCGGAGACCCCCTCTGATTTGCTTGCGGCTGCATATTTAGGTATTTAAACATAGCATAATCACAGCCAGTTTAAGCTTTGTCGGTTAAAGGGAATATTTATAAACATGTCTGAAAGTGGTTAATATGTTTTGAATGGGTTATTTGAGTGATGTTTGGTCTGCTGGTAAGACGCGAAGAGCCACACGTGTTTAGCTAGACTGTTAGAACAAGATGGTGTATTAGGTTACAGCACTCTTTGCAGGTAATATAAGTAGATCATACGCGTTTACGTTCTAAATTTCCGTTTGTGCCACAGGTCCACAATATTGGGGTAGTAAAACAGATTCCAGCATAAAAGCACTGTTCCTGGCCTTTGAAATGGAAGACTTTGGCACCTCGTCATCGTCCCGCTCCTTGCCTCCCTAGTTTATCCGCACGCTGCCTTTGAAAAGCAGCTCGTAGTTACGCCGCCTGTAGTGTCTTTGATTTTTTCGCGTTACGGTATTGTTTCGTGAAGCGGCAGCAGTCGTTTTTGCCCCCGTCGACTTATTCATTCCACGTTTATTGATTACACATTGAACATGCCTTCGTTTACACATAAACCTCAGAGAGTCGAGAGAGAACTTTGAATAAAATAAACTGTTGCGAGCATTACGTGGAAATCATGTTCGTGAAGTACAATAGTTCGTTCGGGCATATTACAAATACTTTATTGTCCATTTGGAACAATTCATAATGTACTCTCTCTCTCTCTCTCTCACACACACACACACACACACACACATACACACTCATAGATAGATAGATAGATAGATAGATAGATAGATAGATAGAACCTCTTTCAGTCGAACAATTTTAAGTATTGACTTACGTCATACAGGTTATA
>JAABNY020000035.1:19358709-19374152 GCA_015164015.2 Brevimyrus niger
ATTTGTTTTAAAATGTTCTCCCGCTAATTTCCACTTATGGCCACGAGTTCTAGTGTTTAGACTAATATTGAAATAATATTATTTATTTGGGGCTTCTGGCAATTACCAGTCAATAGTTACCTCTAGAACCTGTTAGCTTTAACAAGACCGTTGACTCTCTTCTGGCCTCCCTGCCACTGACCATTTCATGTAAACTCTTCATATAAACTGTATAAGTGCCGGTCAGAGCCCATCGCCCTTAGTACCAGGGTGTGACACATACGCTTTCAGACTCACGCTCACACAAGAAATTTTATGGCAAATATATATTTTTCCATTATAAACCTAAAATTAGCTACATCAAAAACGCTGGGGTAGTCTGCAAACCCTACTGACTATTTACAAAGCAATAAAACTTACATACATGTAAATACATGTGCAGACTGAAAATCTCACTCCGGCCAGCAGACCACTTCCTTGGTTTGACAGTGTACGGTGCCTGGGCTTGGTACCTGAGGAGTGTCAGTGAATGGGGTTTACCAGCACTGCAATGTATGAAATTCCCCAGAGGGTGGCTGTTTCTGAGATGCTGGAACGCCAACAATCACACCACATTACCAATCATGTAGATTTGTAGATTAGCCATCTTACAGTGAAACTCTTGAGCCTGACTGTTTACTGTTGGTACTGAGAGCTGCAGCCACAGGAAGTGTAGTTTGAATTAACTAAGGGGGGGGGGGGGCTAATAAAACGGCCACTTTATGGGGCTTAAAAGGTGGACATACTGCTGCCATGCAGCGTGACTCCTCTGTGTGTCTGATTGCATGTGCATGGGAGCATGTTATTTGCACATGTGACGGTGAACGCATTTATTTTTAAAGAGTCATCTGCACGCCAAACCACTGGTTTCTGTGTGGTCACAGTGACTCACAGTGACTTCAGTAAAGTGTCTATGCTGGGAAAAGGCATCAGTATCTAAAAAAGTTTAGTATTTCGACAAATGATTTGGACATTAGCGCAATCACTTAATTTTACTTAATCACTTAATTTTATGTTACTTTTCTACGCCGGTGATTTACTGCAGTGTGTTTTCAAATATTGTGAGATGCCCGTGTGATTTTTGGATGCCATATGAAAGGCAAATAATATCAAACATGTCAACCAGCCATTAGCAAAACAAACCAGGTTCTCTCCAGGACATCAGGCGCTACATATTAATGAGTGGCAGTGACTTCACTGGCTTAACATAAGGAAGTGAAAATGTCATCACTGTCACCATGTTCCTTTATTCCGTCACCATGATTTGACACGTATGCTCATGTCCGCATAGTGTACAACATATGTATTGCATAGTTATATTCATAAAAAAAAAACTGACAGTGGCAACAGAACAAAGGCTTTTTTTCTTACACCAGAGACACTGAAAGCTTCTCATTCCAGTATCCTGTGTCATTGCATTTTTCATACTCCTGATACTTCTGACTGCCTCAGAGGATTAGGATCACCCTGCACAGTCATGGCCTTCCCCCTTGCATGGCCACTCCACGCAAGATGCAAATGCAAAGTTGAACCATGTCTTACATGTCCGGCATGCTGGTGTTGCAAATGCGAAGCTGAACCACGTTTCACACTTCTGACGTGCTGGTGGGCCTCCGGTAACTAATGGACCTGGTGAGAATGTCTTTTGAAGAACGGATCTCCCTAGTCATAAAGTAATAGCAGACAGCATCCAGGCAGCAGGTGATGTTGGCAAGGCACATGGTCACCTGCATATACAGGCTGATCTGGGTCTTTGTCGTGCAGTCAGTGATGGTACCCCGGTGTACAAGAAACTGCAGGAAGATCCCTAAATGACTGGGTGTAAAAGGCACCAGGAAGGCAAACAGGCTGCTGTAGATGATTCGAGCGCAGGCCTGACTCTTAGCACTGCACTCCTGCGACTTCTTCAGGGTGTGGATGATCTGGACTGAGCAGACCACCAGCACCAACGCCGGCAGCAGGAAACCGAACACCTCCACGCAGGTGATGAGCACCGGGTTCCAGCTGTCTTTGGAGAACTCGTGGAAGCAGCGGAATTCCTTCTCTTCCATGCTGTGGAACTTGTATACGGGCACGGTGGCGGATAGAACCAGGACCCATATGATCAGGCATACGACCCGGGCCATGCGCGGGGAGCGCAGCATGCGGGACTGGATGGGCAGCTTAATGCTGATGTAGCGGTCGATGCTGATGCACATGATGGTGTAGATGCTGCCATACATGGTGACGAAGTGCAGGCTCTCCAGGAAGGAGCAGAAGAGCTTCTTGTTGGAAGCCCACTTGTGGGTGGTGGCATGCATCTTGAAAGGCAGCGAGAAGAGCAGCAGCAAGTCCATCAAGGCTAGGTTGGTCATGTAGATAGTCGTCTCAGTCCACTTCCTCAGCACGACATAAAACACCACTAAGGCTGTGGTGTTCAGCATGAGTCCGAATACAAAGATGGGAATGTAGATGACCAGCTGAAGAGACGTCATCAGTCCGTCCACCTTAGCGAAGTCACAGTGAGTGTCATTGCTATCACTGTAAAAGGAATATGGTTAGTATTGGGTCTGCGTATATAATTATTATGTATTTTTTTTTAATCTAAAATATGTCTATATAAAGCTGTTGTTTCACAAATAGCTTCCTAGTACAGAGCTCATGTTTACTTGACTTGTTGTCCATGTGGCTGAGGTCCGGTCAGGGGTGCCGCTAGCAATTTTGGGCCCTATGACAAAATATGAGGTTGGGCCCCTTTATTATTAATAAAGGGCATGGGCCCTTAGAATTGTCCAAACTTTCCCCCCCTTAGCGGTGCCCCTGGGTCCAGTCCCATGGTAACCAATACAACTTCCTGTGAGAAGCCCGCTAACCAAACTAAGTCAGTTTCAGTATTAAAAAAAAAAATTAAGAAAACATTTACAACACATGCTAAGCCCGACCTCTTACAAACGCAGTCTTTTGACAAAAACATGTATGAATGTGAACTCCCATCTCCGCACTCTACATGAAATCGATAAATTGGTTACCCAGATTTTTAAAGCTTGATTTAATAAACGTGATGTTAAGCAAGTCACTGTTGCATGTTTTTTTTCCATACTAAAAAGAAATTACACTGGTTATTACTTTGCGTATTGCAAAATCGTGTACAGTGACATCAAATGGAATGAAAGTCGCCTTCTTTCTGCAGAATGGAAACTTTGATTTAAATTGGGGGCGAGGCAAACAAATAGAACGGAATATTCCGAGAGCAATCTCACTTTTCATACTGGGCAGAAAATATAAATGTTTTAAAATGAACAATTTCCACGATTCACTTAGTACGGGTTTATTCCTGTCTCACCCTAGTACAATTCGACTCTGCGTGACTGCTTCGGCCACCAAAGCACCTGCAAGTGTAGGAATTTGCGAAACGTATTCGTGCTTACTCATGTCTGTAAATGCTTTCCGTGTTGGGTACCTGAGCACCTAAGCAGTGAGACGCGGACTACAATAGGAATCGTCCCCTAAACGATGACAAATGGAGGCACCTGTACAGGTAAACGGTCTTACCTGACCAAGGGGCTCAGCGCAGTGACTGTCATGGTGCTCGCCATATCTTCTCTGTGCTGGACTGGTCGCTTTTTAAATGTTGATGCGCTTCTTCTTTCTGTACAGAGCATTCCTATGCAATTACCGTAACCACTTCCCCTGACAGAGAACCAACCTTACGCGTTTGTCAGCTAGTTGCCTCAGGCAAGAAGTGTTGTTTACATGTATAATTTTGGGTTATTTCAAATTATTTATAAATTGTACGCTTGGGACAATTAAATCCCACAGATGTTCCTCGGTTGATTTGTGCGGTTATCTACATTTTGGTTCTATGTCATACATTTTAAGCATTGCAGCGTTTGTTGATTTTAGCATATTCGAACAAAGTGGCATCACCCTATCACACTGTTGTCGTGTGTTATTTTAGAAAGTGGTCGTATATAGGCCTGCATGTGACGCTGAGGCATTACTAAATAATTTTCGATAATGTTTAATTAACGAATGCCAATACAACCCTCTGAACTCCCTTAAATGGGTGGAGACAGCACCCCCCCTTCCCCCCAAAGCTCAAGCCAATGTTATGCCATTGGTTCTGCCATATTCGTCGGACAACAGCGCTTTTCGCGTTTAAAGCTCTTTTTAAAAAACTTTTTGATTTTATTTAGCTTTTAACTCGGTATATGAGTTATCTTCTTTGGTGTTTTTAAGTGTTCGGGTTTTTACCACCATGATATTGTACATCACTTAGTTTCAGCTGCGGTTCTGTGAAATGTGCTTTAGAGACACAATGACCTTCTATAGAGAACTTTGTGTTTCCCTCTGCTTGGTTTTTTAACGTTGGTGTTGACACACGTTAAATGACTAGACGTCTTTTCATTGCAGAAGTAGTTTTTTGTTGTAATCTACCTCCAAATAGACTGTTGTCTAGTAGTGGATTAAATAATTTGGATTTAAATAAATAAATAAATAATGTTATTATAGCTTCACTGTACAGCTATTTTAAGATGTCAAGATTTCTTTGAAAATCGTGTAGGCTATAGCATTTTAAGCAGGCGTTTGGGGTAAAGTCGTAGTTTGCTAAGCGTCATTGCTTAACGCATTCAGTGATATTTGGTTAGTTGTTAAGTATTATTTACGTACTGATCTCACACTTGTTCACCATTAGGCAAACATGACAGTTCATTTTTTCCATTCAGGCACTATATTAATTAACAGTTAGGTAATTAGTTTAAACCAGACTAACTTCACTTGATGGGTCAAAAATTACCTATTCACTCATTTATTGTTTAAAAACAATTAATGAACTAATATAGGTTTCCCCATGAAATACATGAACTGTCATTATTGATTAATGATGAACAAACATGGGATCAGTACGTAACAAACACTTAGTTACTGGTTAATTAATGCATTAAGTAAGCTTGTACTATTCATGTCCCCTCAAGTAAAGTGTGACCAAAAATCAGTGACTGAAATGTTATCTTACATAACACTGAATCGTAACCGATTACCGATTCGTTTTGGATGCTTACTATACAAGTCCAATGTCTAAAAATGATGCTGCCAAACACCATACTAGCAAAAAGAACCGCTATAAGAAGCTGCAAGCTACAATGTGATACAGTGTATACACTAAAGTCAAGCTTTTTGGAGTGTTGAATACATATTTAAGATAGGCCTATACATAAACGTAACTTACAGCAATATTTTTGATTCACGCAAGATTATGATTTTATATTTAATTTATCTCTTTCAGAAAATTAATAATTACAAAAAAAAATAAAAAATACACAATGATTTAAGGCCGGATCTGCGATATGTAAATTGTGTGAGTAATGACTCGGATCTGAACATGTAAATCTGTTAACACTTTACTCTGTGACCTTTTAAAAATTTTGATTATTTTGATTATGCCGGAACAAAGGCTTTTATTTCGATGGAAACTTAACAGTAAGATACTGGCCGCGATTTAAATGAAAGACAGGAGAAAATGCTTGTTTATGATGTGTATCCAATTGCGTTTTTTCCCTTCCTTCCCCCTATCTTTATATGCAAGTGTGGTTGAATTAGGCTAAACACGGAAAGTGGGGTTTGGACTCCAATATTAGACAGTTTAAAATACTAGTACAAGGCTATCACCAGGACTCCATTTAATAAAAAGGAAACGATCTGTCCTTCGGATTGGGGAGATTCGAGGTGTTTATGTTGGTGGAGAATTTAGAGCTAAGTCGCGTGCGTATATGCCTACGTGCGCTAAAGTCTCTGCTTTTCTCAGCTGATCGTCAATAGTGTGTGGGAGACCCAATGAAGTGGGAAGAGCATGCGTGCGCAGAGACTGGGTGGACAAAAAACTGTTGGGTACTTGATTTTCGTTGTGCAAGTACAATATACATTGTGCAATGGAGAGTGCCGTATTTTTGCGTCTGCGCAAATGCAAGTCTTTTGTTCCCGTCTAGACTCAAAGTGGATGTAAAGCTTCAGTAGTTTTTGAATGAGGAGTCGGGCATTGTGAACGCTCAAAATTATATTGAAATTTGTTATAAATACAGTGAAGGGTTTAAAAAGACGGGTAATTACACCCCAATGACTAAAAAACAGCCGCTCACTAAGATGACCTACATACCTACTTCTATTACACCGGAACATTTCCAAGTCCCTGCTCGTACGAAGAACTTGGAACGTCTGCTAAATCGTCTCTCCCCATGTGTTTGATTACTAAGAACCTGAGATAAATATAGGGAACCATATTTTTTTCAATTATAATTAATTCTGCACGGCATTTTAAAATATTGTTTATGCCTTAAGTGGGCTATAGCCTAATGAAATGAAATCGAAAGTAGGAGTTGGTGGTTCTTCGCGTGTTCGTGTGATAGCATCACGCGTCTGATGTGCGCCTCTTATGTAGCACCTGATTTTCCTTTGCGTTAAATTGCCCGTTTCTCTTCCTCTTCTTAAAAGCTTTCTGAAACAGCCTCGTAGCCAGCTGTGTAGCAAGTATCAAGCTGTTTGCTTGTAGTCTAGACATGCGAAGTTGCTGGAGCCCAGAACTTTGAAAGTGTAGGATTCAAAGTGTTTTTTGAGTATCAGAAAATGCGGTGTTTTGGGAAGACCCCACCGCTGACATGCAGAAATAAAGACGCAGTAGTGGTTTGCTGTAGGGTTTCTCTTAAACCCATGTTCAACTGCCAGCAAGGAACTGGTCTAGAATTCTAAGGCAAATGTGAAATGAACAACGCCTAGAAACAATTTATGTGTCCTAAAAACTGTAAATATACTAATTTGTAACCAATCTCTCTGGATAAGTATAAACTATGCAGGCCTAATGAAATGCTACGTTCTTGCAGTACTGGTTTTTGTCTGATTGTGTCTCCTTGATTTCTGATCAGTAAGCCAGTTCATTTAATCACAAACCTGAGACATGCTGCTTGGATGCTAGAATTTCTTCTGCTTTGCTGAGGCAGTTTGTGACCCAATAAGTTGATTCCTGTTGTGGCCTTGGATGACCCAGTTAGCCACATTTCCAATGCTGTAAATGCAATTAACAGTATAAGTCCAAATTCACCAAATTAGGCCTGGCAGGTGGTGGGGGCAAAGTAGGGTTTTAATCACCCAGTGAACAAACATAGTAAGCATTGCAGACTTGAATTCATCGTATTCTTGTCTCCCTGTCTACCTACTCATGTCCTCTTCGGAGTCAGAGCTGGTGTCTCAGTATTGAGAATTGTGAATCTGCCGTCACCTTCTTGTTCCACAGTAATGACTTCGCAATATGCAAATTCTGCATATCAGTTCAAAGAAAAAGTTAAAAATTAATGCAAATAATTAATCGTAAAATAGCTAAATAAAAAAAAACTGACTGGATCAACAACAAACAGCCAGGGTGTGAAGGTGCAGGACATGTATCCCCCAATATTTATTTTGGATTCATTCATGCTCCCCCAATAAATAGACCATAGTATTTAGATTATTATGTTGTGCCCCCCTCCCGCATTTCAACTCTCCCCCATGCTGTGGTGGGCAGCCCTTGGTCTAACTCATCCCTAACTAGGTGCTGCAGTCAGTGGGACAGTGGCACCGAGTACGATTCTGAGCTGAAACAGAAGTCTAGTCTTAACCCAGATGTCTTACACATAAAGCCACAGATTTCCTGCTTTTCAGACAGCTGTGCAGGCCTCTTCCTGCCTGATGTAAAGGTAGTTCACAGTGTTTTCAAAAGACACATCATCATGGGCAACTCAGTGAAAGATTCAGCTTTAAAACATAGTTATCTCCTGGTTTAATGCCGTGTTGGTTTTAAACTCACATTTTACAGAAATGGTTCACAATGCATGGTGGCTGAAAAAATCCGCAGATCCTGCACTACTTTGCACAGCTGCTTTGCGTCTCGTGCTGAATATGCAGTGTGTCAGATGAAGCACAGCGTGTTCTTGGAGTGTGACACGCCAGTAACAACTGGGGGATCAAAGCACCTCGAAATGGGTTTTTGGGGTTTAACGTCGAGAACGGCAGCATGTCTGGCACAGTGCTAAGATTGTCGTATGAGATAAAAAGGCGACTTCCTCTTAGGGAAGGGCAAGTCTGGCAAATGTGGTTATAGTCGATTGTCTCCGTTACCGAGCTGCCTAGTTGCCTGGTGTCTCGAGTGTGGAAGTGGCTCGTCATCGTCATCACATTTAGGGAATCACGAGTTTCAAGCCAGGTTCAAAAAAACATGTGAAAAGGCTTCTGGTTTTGTCTGTGAACTGAGACACTTCATAATCTTCAGAATGACTAGCACACTATACTCATAGATTTATATTGAAGTATTCCTTAATTATTGGAAATAGTGCCCCCCCCCCCACCCAATTTTTGCAAAGGAATATGAGCACTCTAAAGGGCACCCTGGCACTGGCCTCGTCTCATTTTTGGGTCCCTGGTCTAACAAAGGCCATCAATGTAAAGTGACACATCTATGCTGTTAGTTGAGTCACTTTCTGTTTTCTGATGATTTTGTTTGGAGCTTGGAGCCCACACAACGAAGTGTTTTAATTTCAGTTGAAGTCTGATTTCCTTTTTACCATTTGCTGATAGTTTTCACTAGATAGCTTGCTGTTACTGCATCTACCGCAGTTTCTGCACTGGAGTCACTGGACATTTCCCTCCATTTGAAATCAGTCATCATTTCTGGCTCCTGCAGATAAATGTTATCTAGATCCGTGTGGCCCCCACAGCCGCAGCACTATCAGCATTTCTGTGCAGGCTGTGTCTCCGGTGTGACGAGGTACCAAACACCACGCATGTCGATATGTCTGCACAGGATATATACACACTGATAACATCCTATGTATAAGCAGAGCACTAGGGTGCTGGTGTTTTCTGTGTTAGAGGTGCGTGTGTCAGCATGATGAGCAGCTTGAGATCGGGGTGCCGTCTGCATGTTTTGGCCTGCACGGCCTTCAATGGTGACGTACAGTCTGGGCCTACGGCATGGTTTTCATGTGATGTTAATGATGTTTCAAGGTGATGTTGCAGTTGTAGTGCAAATTGCAATAACACAAAACCTGAGGTTAGTGATTAGCTTGATGATTCATATTTAATTGTACGTTTACATTACAGTAATGAACCGGGGTTGTCTCATAGTTAGGACGGTGGCACTGTGATGTCATACCTACAGGGCAGTAGGTTTGACTCCTGCTCCCATATCTTTGCATTTCCATCCTGTCTTCATTTTTCCTTTGTCTAGACTCTTACACGAACCTTGGTACGGTGCAAACGCACGCAGCTTAGAGGAATCAGTTTGCTGTGCTGTGTCTCACTGGCCGCATGTGCCCTATGAACCCATCCTTTCCCAGGGTGCACCCTGCCTCATGCTCTCTGTTTCTCGTGACAGGCTTCAGGTTCGCCAGGACCAGTTGAATAAAAATTTTTGGAATTTTTTACTTTCAGTAATTTCCTTCCTGTTAAGAAACAGAGCAGGGATCTCCTATATCAAGTGACTGTTTGCATTACCCCATATTGATCACGGTGGCTGCAACACAGAAATGTCATGAGTAGGAGCAAACCAACTTATCACTTTTACTTTGGCGGTGGAGGGTTTGATTTGGTAGGGGGTGACTCACTACCTCAGACCTCATGTCATTTATTCAATGCTCAGAGTGCTTTTAAGTTCATGTTTCAGTACTTTATACACACAATTGGTATTCTTAAATGCATCCATTAATTTATGTTCTTAAAAGGTTTTCACATCCCATGTGCACCATTTAGAACTGAATTGAGAATGACTGTGAAATTCCAATTCAATTATTGAATTTTGATTGGAAACATGATGCAGAATTGCAATTAGAACTTGAATTTCAAGAAAGTAGAATTAAATTGGAATTTATTTCAAATAAATTCATATACATACAATGAACCATTATATTTATGTTTCAGCATAAATATAACCTAAAACAGGATCAGCTTTTCCACAAGCATGATCAGAAGTCCAAAAAGTAGATAAAAAGAACCCAATTAAACAAATGACAAAAAAACATTATTCTTGTTCCTTTATTCATTGAGTAAAATGATCCAATGTTACATATATGTGCATGGGAAAAGTATGCAGACCTTTGTTGTCGGTAGCTAATGTGACCCTCTTGTGCAGCAATAGATTCAACTAAACATTTCAGTTAACTGTTGATCAGTAGTGCATATCAGCTTGGGGGAATTTTAGTCTATTTTTGCTTTACAGAACAACTCAGGGATGCCGGTGAGCTTCCTCACATGAACTGTGTGCTTCAGGTCCTTCCACAACACTTCTGCAGGGTTAAAGTTGGGATTTTGACTTGGCCATTCCAGAATAGTATGTTTCTTCTGCTTTTACCATTTTCTTGTGTATTTATGGTCTGCATGACCCATTTTCACAATTGCACCGCGGCCCCTGCAGGGGATTCGGCCGGTCCGAAATGATGGCGTTAAATTAGTGCCAAAACTCACGCAGTTTCCACAACAATCAGAAACAGCTGGTAAACACGGGCAATCCACACAGGGTTAATGAGGGGGCGTGGCACACGAAGGGGGCGTACGATCGGGGCATGACACACAGCACTCGCTTGCACGACAGGATGAATTTTGGGCACTTTGGAGGCAGGGACAGTGGCTAATATCTCCGCTTCTTTGATTGGTTTTTAAAAATATTGACTATGATTGGCTATTTACTTTGGTTCAAGATGAAGATAACTTGTCATTGACCATGGTTAAGTTATATGGATTTTCATATTATTTTTATCTTTAATTATTGCATTGCATCCACTTAAAGTACAATGGAGCAACATCTAAGTGGTTAATACCTCTAAAACAAAATGGGACAGCCATGGCCTATGGAGTGTGCTTTCATCCATGGACTCTGGGGGATAATGCACACCCTTTGGATTTTCAAGATCACTTTACATGTGACGAAACACGTAGTGAAACACTGCGGTGCTTTGTCCCACGTAGCACTGCCTAAATCACACTTTACAACTTATTTATGGATTAATTTGTGTTATCAATTCTGTTATTCTGAAAATACAAGGGGGGTGCACTGTTCCCTGTAGTCCACTGATCAAAGCACACTCCACTAGATGTGCCTGTGTTGTCTAGTTTTAAAGTTACTAACCCATTCATGTATTGTCCCATTACTCATTATACAAATACATTCGGACATTAAGAAATTAATAAAAATTCGTACGTAAATTAAAAAGGGAAACAAATGATTTGCGTGTAACAATTGCCATGAGCCCAAAATGCTAAACCATTATGTTATTGCAGCTGAAAGAACATATAGGCCTAATATTACTATTAACACGATTTTGCACAAATCACGAAATAGTTTGATAGCACACAAATAATCGGTGTGTATCGTTGTCTATGTACTGGAAATCACGATTCTGTAATTGAAAACGCCCTTACTTACTTCCGTTAAGAGTTATTTAAGCAATAAAACTGAATATCGAATATGAGACTTAACCGCGGTCAGTGACAAGTTATCTTCATCTTCTACCAAAGCAAATAGCCAATCGTTGTCAATATTTGAAAAAAAACAATCATAGAAGCGGCGATATTAGATTACTGTTCCCGCCTTCAAAGTGTCAAAATTCATCGTGTCGAGCAAGCGAGCGCTGTGCAGACACAAGCGCGTAGATAGGGTCCAGAGAACGCGAGCGCACATGCGCAAGTGGTTCTACTTATGGCACTAATTATGTAATACCGAGTGAGCGAGCGAACGAGTGTTGTGCAAACACAAGCACGTAGAGAGCATGTGTTTTCTGCTCGCGAGCGCATACCAATTTAACGCCATACAAAATGGCCAGCCGGGCCCCTAAGACAAATTCTTGCACCAACATCTACAGAACCTTAAAAGCGGCCCTGTTAGTCACTCACCCATGATGGAAGCATCACATGAAGTCATTATATATAGTCGTGTGAAAAAGAAAATACACCCTCTTCACTTATGTGATTTCACATACCAGGACTTAATACAAAATTATCTGATCATTACCAGGTTCTAAAATGATTTAAATCTATCCTGTAAAACAACACACGACAACATACAACAAATTCCATTTTGTCATTATTTAACAAAAATGAAACCAAAATGGAGAAGCTATGTGTGAATAACAAAGCACACCCCATGATTCAATAGCTTATGTCAATTGTAGAATGAATATGAGTTTCTCACATCATTGTGGAGGAATTTACAATGTTGCTTCACTTCATTGAGGTTTGCAGGTATTCGTTTAACAACTTTATTAAGGTCCTGTCCCATCACAGCACTTCAATTGGGTTGAGGTCTGGACGTTGACTGGGTCATTGTAACACCTCAATTCTTTTCTTTTTCAGCCATTTGGCTGTAGATTTGCTGGTGCACCTAGGATACTTGTCCTGTTGCATGACTCAATTTTATCCAAGCTTTACAGTAGCTCTCAGACAGATGGCTTCACATTTGACTCTCTGTTACTTTGGTATACAGAGGAGTTCATGGTCGACTCGGTGACTGCAAGGTGCCCGGGTCCTGTGGCTGCAAAACAAGGCTGTATTTGACAGTTAGTATGAGGTGTTTTTGCTGATATGCTGTGTCTGGTTTTTGCCAAATGTGCTGCTGTGCATTACGGCCAAACATCTCCACTTTGGTCTCATCTACCCAAAGGACGTTGTTCCAGAAGTCTTGTGGTTTGTTCAGATGCCACTTCGCAAAACTAAGCTGTGCTACCATATTCTTTTTTTACAGAAAGACGTCCTCTCTCCTGGTAGCCAATCCAAACAAGCCATACTTGTTTAGTCTTTTCTAATTGTACTGTCATGAAGTTTAACATGCTAACTTAGGTCACGGAAATGTTGGCAACTGTCTTGAATGTTTTCCACTTGTGAATGATCTTTCTCACTGGAGAATGATGGACTTCCAGTTGTTTGTAAATGGCCTAATAACCCTTTCCAGATTGATGGGCAGCAATTGCTTCTCTGAGATCATTGCTGATGTCTTTCCTCCTTGGAAGTGCATTAACACACACCTGAATGCTCCAGACCAGCAAACTGCCAAAACTTCTGCTTTTAAAGAGATGATCACGCTTGCTGATGTGTTGGTGTACTTTCTTTTTCACATGACTGTACCTGAGTCAGCCATATTTAGCATTTAACTCTTTTGCTTACTGGAAAGGAAACCAAACCAGATTTTCTGAGTTAGCGCAACTTGCCTGCAAATTCCTCACTAGAGCCGATTTCTCTACACCTGCTGTAGAAAAATGATCATCTTTTGCTGAATAAATATAACAATATGGAACAATGAGTCATATATTTTGGAGTAAAGCACAACTGCATTTCCTATGATGCTTTGCTTTTTGCTATAGTGTTAAGGTTTAACTGAAAGACGAAAAGTATTGTTCAATTTTCAGAATATAAGAGCAACTACATGAAATAAAGTAATTCTTTTTGCCATATATTCTTTCATTTGCTTTTACTGTTAGAAAAATATTAAACATAATAAACATATTAAAATAAAAAATATTTATTTTTTAAAAATATTTAAACATATTAAAATACATAAATATAATACATCTGACAGTTGACTCAAACACTACAGACATGTGGATTCATCTGGCAACCCAATGCCACTCACAAGGAAAGCTACGGTATGCAGACTCCTCACAAATGCTAACACACACAAACAGTTAAATACACAAAAACAATAAATATGTGCCCATGGCACCAGTCCAACCCTGCCCTTTGTGCCAGGTGTTGCTGGTCATCCTGCCTTCCTCCCTGTCATTCCTGTGTACTCTCTCTGTTCCCTAAACTGCCACATAGCTCAGTGGGCTGCGCATGTAGTTCAGCGTGAGAGCCTGATAGTCATGGTTCAAAACTAAGAACAAGCCTCACCTTTTTATTAATATTAGTCTTGTTCTCTTTTGTTTTCTATTCTGTTTTCCTGGTTTTAGGCTTGCCTTGCTGTTTTCCTCTTCACTTCTGTTCTTGTTTGTATTAATTGGTTCTGTCATCCTGCTGTATTCCCAGAGTGTTGGTTAGTGTTTTCTAGTTTTAGTGTTTGTAGTATTCCCTAGTTTTGCGCTTATTAATTGTTCCACTGCTCCTTTTGAGATTGGTCCATTTTATTAAGATTTATTCCTGTCCCCTGTTTACTCTGTGTTTCTGTGTGTATCTAAGTGTCTGTTCTGGTTCTGCTCTTTCAATGGTCCATTGTAGTTGTATGCGGTTGTGGTTAGCTTGTGTGTTTATTGGTCTGTTCTGGTGCTCAGTCCTGTTCCCTGTGTTGCTCAGTTCCCCAGTGTATTTGTTTCTTGTTACATTCTTATTTTTCCTATTTTGTTTTGACCCCCTGTGGTCCTTTTCTTTTGTGTCTTCCCTGTTGTGTTCTGTTTTATTAATAAATATCTTTTGTCACCAAGCTGCAAGGGGATTGTCACTCTTTTTTTTCAGTAAAGTTCAGTATATACATATACCATCTAGAAAGTAAGTTTATTATTTTATTTGCTAGATTAAATGTCATCCTTATGTTGTGTGTTCACACTGAATTTCTTTGAATTTAAATAAATTCTTCTTCCTGTCATTCTAATTCAAATTCCAGTTCATGATTGGAATGTGGCATAATTCATAAATTCTCTGCAATCAATGAGAATCAATTGACTTCCATTATTTTGAATCAATAGAGTATGTTATGTGGTGTGGAATGGAGAGTGCGCCATCTGGTGGAAGTGATAAAATATGGCCCTCATTTTAAGAATGCAGTCACCGACTGTGTACTGTACCGCCTTTTGCATTTTCTTTAAAACTATGTACATTTATAAAACATACTTCAGAAATAATAATAATAATTTTTGGACCATTATTAAATTGACCATTATTTTAAGTTTTTTGTAAGATTTGCTATCTATTCAAGACATCTTTGATAAGCATTGCATCCAGACGGCCTCAGGCATCCTCAATGACCCTTCACATGTGAAGCTGCCATCTCTGGGGCATTTGGACCAGCTTCATTCCATCCTGTAGCAGCTTCTTCCCATCAGACTCCTTAGTTCACTTGTGCTTCGGCACCCTGTTTAGAATTCCACTGAACAACTTAATTTCATAACTGTTTACCAGCTGCCTGCGCTGGATGCTTTCTGCATCAGATGCACCTAACAACGGAGGACCTGCATTACACTGAACTACCCTGCATGCACCCACTGTTCCTGCACTATATGCCGTTCACACATACATTTTTAAACCGAGATAATGTTCCCTACAGCGGATAGTGAGAACAGCTGAGAAGATCATCCTCTCTTCCTTCTGTCACAGACACCCATCGCATCTGCTGCATCCGCAAAGCCACCAGCATTATGGAGAACCCACACACCCTCACACACACTCTCCAGCGTTATGGAGGACCCCACACACCCTCACACACACTCTCCAGCGTTATGGAG
>JAABNY020000035.1:19407521-19420687 GCA_015164015.2 Brevimyrus niger
TGGAGCTCCTGCTGCCTCTGGAGCTCCTGCTGCCTCTGGAGCTCCTGCTGCCTCTGGAGCTCCTGCTCCTTCTTTCGCTGTTCCTGCTCCTTCCTCTTCTGCTCCTCCTGTAGCCGCTGCCGCACTGCTGCCTCTTCAGCCAAACGCTTCTCCTCCTCCCGCCTGCGGAGCTCCTCCTGGTTCCGCAGCTCCTCCTCCTGACACCGGATAAAGAGGGGGTAACTTTCATGCTAATGGCTTGGATGGCCGGGCGTTTTCCTTCCATCCCCAGCAAGCCCACCTGCTTGCGGAGCATTTCTTCCCTTTGCCTTCTCTCCTCCTCTTCCCTCTTCCTCTCTTGCGCCTGCCTCTCCTCCTCCTCCTTCTGCCTGCGTAGTGATGCCTCTTGCTCCCGTTGCCGTCTTAGCGCCTCCTCCTGTTCACACATGTAAAGGGTTGCCAGCGCTGTATCCTCAAAATCATGGCTACCTCCAAACAGGAACTTTACATCACTTAAATTAAATGAATGGAATAGACCTAAAATCCCAGCTAGCCTTAGAAGGCCTGGGACATCTTGAGGGGTCTCCCAACCTTAGAACGTCTCGCCACCTCCTCTTCCTCCCTGCGCTTCCGCTCCTCCTCCTCCCTCTTTGCCTGGAGCTCTGCCTCCCGTCTGTCCTGCTCCATCTGGGAGGCCAGAACAGATCCATACGCAAATCTGTTACACACTTAGTAGGCGAAATTTGCAGTTTGCTGGAACGTAGCGTGACGACGGGCGTTTAGGGTTCTGGTATGGAGTGGAATGTGCCGGAGACGTGCTGCTCGGTGTTGTGCACCATGGCCGCCCTCAGACACGGAAAGCAGGGCCTACCTGGGCAGCCTTTACTTTTTCCAGCTGCTGGATATGATCGATTGTTGGGGGTGCAGCCACCGGTTCTATGGGCAGGTCCCACACGCTTCCGCTTTCCCAGGCTGAACAAAGACAGACAGACACATCAAAGCAGGTGCTCCCTAGGATTCTGCACCCTGCATAAGCAGCCCTGGAGCTCAGAGTGCTGCTCAGACCTACAGCCCAGCAACCTCTAGGAGCCCCGCTGTGCTCTGGAGCAGTGCCAGCTCCGTGCCGTCAGACGTGACACCTACCACTGGGAGCTACATGCTGGACGCTAGCGGCCCCAGAGGGTTGTGATGTCTGGTTCTGCAACTCCCACACAGAACCAGAGTCAGGAACAGACATAGAACGAGTCACAGGCGGTTCTGATGTTCTACAAGGAGAGAGCAAAAGAAATATGAAGGGCTGAAAAATTAAGTATTTCCCAACATGCCTCTCTATGTCGATTTCCACAACAGAGAGCCACCCGTATTCCCTCAGCTGACTCACGCTGCAACCCCCACTATCACACACCTTAACTTCACAGCCTGGTATGGAGGGAGCAAGTGGCTGATCTGTGGTGCCGGCTGCTGCTGCTGCGGGGGACCGAGGGCGACGGCCTTCTGCTGCTGGGCCAGAGCCTGGGCATACTGCTGCCTGTGGGGTAAGAGGGGCCTCATAACTGCAGCACATGGCTACCAGAAAACGGTGCTATAGGGAAGCATAGCGGCAGAGATGCAACACAAAGACTGCAGAGTGTATCCTATGCCTGAAGTCCAGATATCTTTGTTTTTTTATCATTTTACGGCAAGAACAGCAAACAATGCTGTGGAGTAGAGGTGGAGATTTCAGGCCCGGAGAGGACAAATCCAGACCAAGATTTTGTTTCAACCAACCAGTTGAGTATAAAGAGTCACAGTTACAGAGTACTCAACTGGTTGGATGAAACAAAATCTTGGTCTGGATTTGTCCTCTCCGGGCCTGACATCTCCACCTCTGAACTTATGTAACCCTGCAGTACCGTGCTCTACCAGGCACTACTACCTATAATACCCCTGACATCACATCCCCACACTCCTGCCGGGCTCCTACCTGAGAAGGTACTGATACTGCAGCTGATACTGCAGCTGTATCAGTGATACTTCACGTTGCCTCTTCAGCCTCTCCTGGTCCACGTCAGCCTGGAGGAAGTCAAAGATATTTGAAACTTGCACTGCTAATTAAGACTTAACTCTTCCTTTCAGATGTCTTATAAGTGTATCAGGTGTGATGTGGTCTGTCCTGGATGTTGGTGGCCCTTACCAGGAATGGAGGTTGTGAGTGACCTGCAGTAAAGGGGACCCGCCCCCACATCTTCATTATCTCACCCAGCGGCTGGAAGAGTTCATCACAGCCCCTTTTCACCAGCAAGGACACGGTGAAATAGCCGGCCTGAAACCACTCCATCATCTCCTGGTTTGAGAAAGGCCCTGGGAGAGTTAAAGTGCAGGGTTATAGTCCAGCAGTGGTTTATCACTTAAACTGCACAGTGATGGTAGTAGCTATTCACAGGCAGCCATGACAGGAACAGAGATGCCATCCAAGCATTTAACGCACAAGGACAGAGTGCGTGCGGTCAAGGCGCTTCAGATCAGGCAACAGAGCGATTGCTGCTTTCAAGTACTTTAGTTTTTTACTGAGGCTGACTTAAAAAAAAGAGGCAACTTTAATAATATATTAAGAGGGACCAATTCAAAATTTGTTAGTCCTCTGTGATAAACACAAGTCAATTTTGGAAAGTATGTAATGTTGACTAAAAGGTGTGGAAACTTTACATTCAAAAAAAGTCTTATGCAGTTTCAGGAATAGTTCTCCAGCAGCCCACAAAATAAACCGAATGGTGAAATGGTCAAAACTTTGAGAACTATAATTAGCAAAGCAGCATTTAAGGATAATTTACACAAAATTGAGAAGCCTAAGCAAATGATCACAACATGCACAAAACCAGCAGACCTTCTGAAGGTGGACCTTCCACCAACAAACATTAATGCCCCAACAGAAATCCTCCTCCTACCTTGTATCTCTCCCTGTGGGTCCTTGTAGAACCATTTGAGTGCCCCCTCGTGTGTCACCGGGAGGGCCGTGGGCTTTATCCTTTCCATCATTTTAGCTGCCAACCGGTCGTCGTCCACAGCATTGTCCTGGAGATATGCTACCATCTTTTCAGCCTCCTGCAGAGAATGGCAATGAAATCATAATGGCAGCCTGAAGTGACAATTCTACATGATCTAATAACGCTTGGGGTTCGGGAAGAAAATCGAGCATTAAAAAAAGCTCAAGTTTCCAAAAGTGGAACATTTTTGAAAGCCAAATAACCACAGAAAAAAACAAATGAGTTTCCTACAGTTATATACAGTTTGGTAAATTGTCAGGTAAAATGGCACTTGACTGCCCACCTGCTCAAAGTGCTTCAGACCCTCATCATCATCAATGTCCATTTGATTTATGGGTCCTGCTACTGGAGCAGCGGCTTCTGGAAAATGTAGTGGGGCTGGGAGCGTTGAAGGCATCTCTGGGGACTTCTGCTGTGTTATGGGGAGTGGGGCTGAGATTTCTACAAAGGGAAGAAATTTTTTATTAATTAGTTCAAAATTAAGTTACAATTATCCAAAGGTATGGAGAACATGCTAATCAAGGAAGAACAATAGACAGATGCTACAGCCATTAGGCAAACCATGCGTGTAAAGTCTGTGCACACATCTCTCACAAAAGGGTGACCCTGACTGCTGTCATGTGATCACGACTCGCTGAAAGAACAACGCCCCCTTCAGCACTTGCCTGGAAGCACAGGGGGGGCATGGTGGAGAGTGGTGGCTTCCACCAGGCTGCTGGTTGCCCCGGCTGGGCAAGCTGCTTTGCTGGGTTCTGGCTGCACGTTCGGAATGGCGGCTCTCTCGTTCCTTTCAGGGGGGGAATCCGTCTTCTCGGGCTGGCTGGGAGGTGAGGGTAGGTCGGCTGGGGGCTCAGCCTGTGACGAGGCTGGAGGAGACTGGGAGGGCGCTGCCTCGTCCTGGGGCCTTCCCGAATCTGCAGATGGACATGGAGGGCGTGAGGCACTCCGGCAACTAGCAGACAGCTCAGGAAGAGTGTGAGCCCAAACTAGCCCTAGCACGCTTACCCCCCTCCTCATCATAGCCTGCTCTGTCCAGCTCTTTGGCCTCTTCCGGCTCACTCTCCTCCTCCTCTAACCGCCCCCGCTCTTCGCACTCCTCCGACGGCCTGAAATCCAGCTCTGCCTCCTCTGGAATGGGCTCTTTGGGAGCCTTCTGTGAAGAGCGTATGGGAGACAGCAGGGAGATAGGGACTTATTAAACCACAGGCATTCAGCCTTCTCTTCACACTGACTGACATGCCTGACAACCTCCACATGATAAAATTCACTCAAGAACATCTCATATAAAAGACAATTAAATAAATGTAGCATACAAGCGATACATCAATATCTAATTTACACAATTAATGCAAATATGCTGCAAAATGCAAGGCAAATCAACCTGAGGCATTATCCTATAAGCAAAAGCCAGATGAGCATGCATGAGGAACAGATGAAAGGCATAGTGCTCACTTACCTTGCGTGATGGGAGGTTGGAGAGCTCAGTGCCCCTCACCTTGAGAGAGAGAAAGGCCCCGGAGGAGTCAAAGGTGCCCATCTCTTCATCAGCATCATCCAAGCACCACTCAGGAAGGCTGTCCCGTTCGTCATCCTGACTACCGCTGCCGAGACGTGTCCGTCGATACCCTCGGTCCTCGTCCCGGGAGTCAAAGGGGAAGCGCCTGCGCTGGTCTGGATGCTCCCGCCATCCCGATGACCGGAGCCCATCTGCACAGGCACAGGAAGGAGGACGGCTGATGGCCAATCAGCACGCAGAGAAGCACGGCCGCCCAGCGACTCCACCTGCCGCTTTTCGCCGCAATCGAAAGGGTAACAGCCTGTACCATTACTAAAGCAGGAATAAAACCCATTTGCAGCACAAACACATTTAGCCCGTTTACACCGCAGGTCTGCTAAGCAAACTTTAAATTTAGTGGAATATAAACCAGGTGAAACCAGGACTGTGTGTCTCTGGCGAGAGAGTGGCGACATGTTTGCTTTTATACTGCATGATCAGCAAAACAACTTTAAAATCCTCTCAGCTTAATAAATCAGTAGAGGGCAGTCATTCTGAAAAGACTAATTCTACCGGAGTGTTTTAAACCCGTCTCTACTTGCTATATACCAGCTTTTGCCAAATAGATTACAAGTTACTACGATAATCAGGGGGCTTGCAGGAGACTAATCTTGCCAATGGAAAATAAAGAAAATGTTCTTAGGGCATTACAGCTTTTCACTTAGCGGGGCAAATGATTACATAGATAAACATGGAGGTAGTGGTGATTAGAAAAGGGATGGTAAGATGCAAAGTGGGATTTTGGATGGCAAGGCATGTCTTAGGAAGACACAGCAAAACATTAGCTTCCTAGACAAAGATTTGTCCTTGTAGGCGACTCATGAGGGACAGTGAGCACATCTAACAGTCTACTTCTTCTGGGGGGCCTACATACCACAGCCACACACACAAATAAGTCTCACTCTGGTCTACACGTGCAGCGTCAGTGAAAGCAGGAATCAAAGCTGGCAGAGAAGCATATACTCGAAGATACGGAAATTGCATTTTGGGGTAGGGGGGCACAGGTGGCACACCTGGGCTGTGAGGGCGCCACCGGTCAGGATCTCGCCGTGGGCCTGCTAGCCGCCAGCCCCCCTCATCCTCCTCACCGTTCTGCTCCTCTCGGGACGTGCGCCAGTTCTCACTCTCGGAACGTGTGAAGTCGTGCTTCCGGTTTGTGCCTGTCCCGCCATCCTCATAGTTGGACCTTACTGCAAGATGAAACATAGGGGTGGGGGCTATTTAAGTGTGCCAACCTTAGTGAAAAAAGCACTGTCTCAGATGTCCTCGCCTTATTTTTCCAACCGACCAATCAGCAAACATTTTCTGCTCAGTTACAATAAAGTTGGCCAAACAGAGAGGTCCTGCAAGGAAAAGGCAGCCTACTAATCACCCTACTCCATTCGAAAGCTCTTTTCCCATCAGGTAAACATGAGTAACTCACTTTGTCCCCATTGCCCACAAGTTGAGAAACCCAGGTTTCCAAGCAACAACTGGTTCTCTCGGTGGACTCTGACAAGGTACCCCCCACACCCCCCCTCCCAACTCCTTCCGGGAGCAGTAATTGGCCACATGCAGAGCAATGTGACCAATCGAATTAGCTTCGGCCAGGGGCTGCAGATCGGAAGGAGAGCGCGGTGGGCTCAAACAGACTGAGCTGCTGGACTGTCACTTCTTCGAGACACCCTTAGGATTTACAGGCTGTTTGTACCATCCCTGGATTTTTATTCATTTCCTCCGCCCCCCTCCTTTCACTGGACCTAACTCTACCCACCCACCAATCGCTTCTGACAGAACATCTCCGTTGAGGGTAACCCCCATCCTAAAACCACAACATTTGGTAAGTAACCATTGTTTCACAATGCTTTGGTAGTTCAAGATTTTTGTGCAACTTCATTAAAAAGGTTTTACAAGAAGAGTTGCAATGAAGTAGTAGTAAGGCAATAAAACTGCAGTTCACCAAAGAAAATCTGGTGAAAGTATGCTAAACTCCACTGGGCATTAATCTAACAAATTAACTATATACTATAACCAGTTTTTACACTAATGTGCAAGTTTGTTAAAAGACAGTTAAGTTTCACTGGCATTGCTTTCAAACATTCAAGTTATGGTTATATAGTGAACTAAAAGTATACATCAGAACAAAGCTTGTGCTGGCTAAATCCAATCTGAAATATTAACATGGGTAGGTTTAGGTTTTAAAAATAGTTTTATCTCTTGAAGTGCTAATCTAAAGACACACACAAACTTATCTCCAGAAAAACTCAGAAGGTAAGAGCACATTTGGCTAAATGCTTAAAAGAGGCCTCCTGGACTGGAGGCACACAGTGCTAGCATTGTTGAAGACATGCAGCCCTCCTGACGGTACCCAGGAGCGCTCCCCCCTTACACAAAGAGCATCCCACGTCTGACCCATGAACGCTTCAAGCAAGAAGCAGCACATGCCTCTCATGTGATGGAACGCAAGATATTTAAGACAATTCAAAGTGATTAGCCCGATTCAGAACCAAAGCAGTGCTTCTAACCACCCTTGGCAAAAAGCATTCACGCTCAGAATCGAGCTACGCTGCCATGAAATTGATTCTTCGGTTTCTCAGTTGAACGTAAGTAGAAAATGGGGTGATTATTTATCTTCAGAAATTAAGCCGTTTCAATCTAAGCTTTTAAAACTAGTCAAACAAGCTTTAAACAAGTCTGTAGAAGGGGTCGTTTTAATTTTAAGTTATAAGTATGCCTCTGACTCAATGTGGATCGAAGGACCAGACAGCAATGATTTTCCTTTAAACCAGAAAAACAATCTTGAACAAATGGAACAAACTGCTCTCATGACTGATAAAAGCATTTTAGTTCCGATTCACCTAGTCTCTCGCAACTGATCTATTGCTGGAGAAACAAATTTTTAGGCCAAAGAGTGTGCAATAAAAAGAGAAACAGCATTTTTGTGTTCCAACTATAGTCACAGTAATTAAAGACTCTGTAGGTTCTATAATCTCATTTGTTTTGTTTTGTTTTTTTTTTTAAACAAAGGAAAAAAAAAGGTCATTCACACCCGCAGGGTCTCAGTGCCTAGATCTAAGGTCACTTAAACAACACTGTTCACACCGGCAGCTAAACAGAGGACCCTGCCATCTTGCTGAACCAAACTGGCTTAGAGGAGCAGATTCCCCAACAACTGCCACAGGTAAGACTGAAGACATACTGGAATTTCCTTATTTCACTATTTGTTATTTATGTTTAGAGGCAACTATCAGACCAGGCAGCAGACAGTAGAAAGAGAGAGCAATTACAGAAGTACCTAACCTTCATCAGAGATAAAATTCTGAAAACTTTGCTAAACAAATTGCTTCCCAAATTCAATCAATTTACTGTACTCAGCTGCATCAATTAAATCAATTCAGTATTCTACTCACTTGTCTGAAACAATCTGTCTTTCTTTCATCCGAAGTTCAAAGGTCCCCCTTGCACCTTATCGTATTCCTGATAACATCCACCTTTTAGTTTTAAAACTGTATGTTTCTGACAGGTTGTCAGTTCTCTAGGAAAGAGATTAAATAATCAAGCCAACAAATCTATCAACAATCACAATAACTAATCAAGGTTGATTATCCTTTCAATGAATGAATGAGGTGATAGATCCCATAAGAGGTTCATGCCATACATGTGGAAGTATTGAACCTGGTTTCATAGGCTACTTTCGCTTACTAATGGCTGATTTGTACTTGGGGAACAGAGCTGCGAGACTATTCAAATAAATCACGAGTTTCAACATCAAAGAGAAGAGGTCAGCTTGAACCTCTCTGTTCAAGAGAGACAAGGCACTCCTTATTAGAAGGTCATCCTCCAGTCATTTTCCAGGTAAGGATAGCTCCTAGTCTTTTGATGCTTTCATAATTTACATATGGAGTGTGACTTCAACAGGCAGCAGGTACAATAGAACGGGATTTTCACTGAGGTCTTTAAGAGGCTTTATTTGGAGTGCTACCTTTCAGTTTTCCATTCCAGCAGAGTGAGGGGACATTCCTGCCTTGCTCACCGCTGTGCAGGCAAAATGCTCCATGGTGTAGGATTATGCTTCTCAGCACTAATTCAGTCACTCACTCCTAGCCATTTGTACTGTTCCTTAGATGGCTGCCAAAGAGAATGATGTGGAGGTCAAGATCCTGACCCCTGCGGCTGCGCAGCGACGGCAGCGCCTAGTGACTAAGGACGGGCACTGCACTCTACACACTCCCCCAGCCCCCGGCTCTCCTGCCACTTGGCTCCTATACCTGCAGGACGTATGGGGAACAGTGGTTGCGCTGCGGTGGCGGTGGGTAATTCTGGCATTCTGTGCCTCCTTCTTGGCCCACTGGCTACTCTTTGCCTGCTTGTGGTATCTCCTCGCCCACCTCAACGGGGACCTGATGGTGGACCATGATGCCCCACCGCCTGATCACATAGTATGTGTCAAGTACATCACCAGCTTTACAGCAGCCTTCTCCTTCTCTCTGGAGACGCAGCTCACCATTGGTTACGGCACCATGTTCCCCAGTGGGGACTGTCCCAGTGCCATTGCCCTCCTGGCCGTGCAGATGCTATTGGGGCTCATGCTGGAGGCTTTCATTACAGGTAAGAAGCACAAGCTCCACCATAAAGACTAAAGACGATTTGATGATCTGAGTGATTTGACACCTGGGCAAAGAAAAGCCTGCTTGCTTGTAGATCAGGAACTGAAGAACTCAAGACGTGACAGCCTGATATTAACCTACAATTACAAAATTTACAGTGTAGTTATGCAAAAGGGCTGAAGTGATGGTGGTTGCTGGTTTGAATTCCATGAACGTGAAGAGTGATCCTACTCTGTTGGGCCCTTGAGCAAGGCCTTTAACCTGAAATTGCTTCGTCCTGGGTATGACGATAATCTACATCCAGCCCTACAAGCAGGTCCTCCAACTTACAGGGAAAATTTAGGGGTTGGTGGACAGAACTGGCACTTCAGCCACTGGGGGAAAAAAAAAAAAAATCACACTGTTCCACCTGGAGCAGTGTGATGCTGAGGTAACGCATAGCTGCACTCAGGTTCTCATCCCTTAGGTGGTTTGACGTGCGGTGGGTACAGCAACGCATTATTACATGCTCATTACCTCTCTCTTATACAAAAGGCCACAGGCATTTATAACCAGGAACAAAGCACCATGTCTTTTGTAGTTAAGGTGTCTGAGAGAGCACACACAACCAGTGAAGATGGGAGCCTCAGCACCTTAGCCTTACACCCTAGTATCTGCACTGCATGTCTGGCATTTTCTGATCTAGATGGATCATTTTCTCTCTGCACATTTCACAGGGGCCTTTGTGGCCAAGATCGCCAGACCGAAGAAGCGGGCAGGAGCAATTCAGTTCAGCCCTTGTGCCGTCGTGGGGCAGCACCAGGGAGAAACCTGCCTAATGTTCCGTGCTACCAATATGCTGCAGCGCCCTCTGGTGGACGTAAACATTAATGCTGTGCTCTACCAGGATCATGGAGACCAAGCGCTATACCAGTCCAAAGTGGAGTTCCAGTTGGACAATCTTGGTGCCAACCCCTGCCCATTCTTCATCTTCCCTCTAACATTCTATCACCAGCTGAACCGGCAGAGCCCAGTGTACCAGGCCCTGCAAGAGGGGAATGCCACACACTTTGAGCTGGTCGTCTTTCTGTCAGCAGCCCAAGAGGACACTGGAGAGAGCTGCCAGAAGAGGACTTCTTACTTGAAAGGAGAGATAGAATTTGACCATCACTTTGCCACAGTGCTGAGGCTGGACGCCCTGGGTCAATACACAATGGACATGAGCAACTTTGCAAAAGTCCTGCCTGACACCACCATCACCAAAGCGGAAGCAGACAAGGAGTATGTAGTCCAGATCAATGGCGATGGGAGTGAAAGGGTGGAATAGCAGGAACAAAACTAAAGTGCCTGTTCAGCTGGATTCAGCATACATCCTAGAAGAGGCAATGAAAGAGAAGAGGACTCTTTCTTCAAAAGCCTGCCCTTTCATCCCAAGAGAACATCAAACTGGGCGCTTTGAGAGGCTTGGAGTAGTAGACGATCACTTTCAAAAAATAAAATAGATATGCATGAAAAATCCTAACAGCTGGCAAAACAAAATGCACACTTACTATGATTCAGTTGAAAATGAGCCGGGGAAACCTCTGATTGGTCCACAGCAACATGAAAGATAAACATTCAACAATCGAAAGTTGGTCAAAGCACATAATGAGTTCAATGATATGAATGCTGAAAATCATTAAATGTGAAAATCATTATGTATAGGTGTGCCGAAACGATTGCCATCATAAACTGCTCTGCAGTTAAGATGCAGTCAAAGGTGATGTAATGTCAAGTCAAATTGTTGAAATTAAGCAATAACCACTATATTAGGTTAGTATTAAACCTTCTCATACCATGCATTTTGTATGTTCCACATAGCAGCTATACTGAACACTCATGTACTATAATATGCTTGTAAAAAAGTAAGCTTGAAAGCAATTGCAGAATATATGAAAGCTATACAAGAGATGATGTGCAAGCCTGTCAATTCAAAGCAGGAGGTAACTGGGCAACCTAGAACTGAGAATGTCCAAAACTGCCTGTAAAAAGGTATCTAACTGTAACTAGAACATTTCCCCCAGAAATGTATATTGTACATTAAATATTTTTTTTTAACTGGAGAGTAATTTCACTGTTCTAATTCATAATGTTCCTCAGAGAGGCACTGAACCCTCCTCAGCATCACAGACTCTACACAACCAGTCATACCAGTCTGGGCAAAATTAGGAATGAGCCAATCCAATATTCAAAATTGGATCGGATATCGGGGAACAATTTAATCCAATCCATTACAAAAAAAAACAAACTTTTGAGAGGCCGTGAGCAGATGCATTGCGATCTCATGCAGGAGCAGCGTGCATCATGTGATAAGAGCTTCTGTTGTGTGTGAGAATGTAACCTGTGCAATACAAGGGTTCCTTGGGGTAGTACAGCATTGTAGTCTAACACCACTAACCTGATTAAACAATGCTGCTGAAAAGTGAAGTTACTGTAGTTTTAATTTGATTTTTTCCATATATTGTCATGTATAAAAATGAATAGTGCTGGAGGACTAGGTGTGGATTATTTAAACAGTATTTGTACAGAATGATTCAGTACCAAGCTTTTTGTTCCATACAAGCGGTTGATCAGTATAACCATGATCACTACAAGCAGTCCTCACTGTATGTTTCAGTTATAGAATTGTGCTTTTTATATTAAAGGTATGCAAAAGGCATCCAGATAATAATGTTTCGGGAAAAAACTCTTTTTTGTGGTTTTTAAAAAAAAGAGAGACTGTATGGGACTTGTATCTATTAGCAAATATCCAAATTTACAATAACGGTATTGTTAAACGATAAAAAGTGGCATCATGCCATCCCTAGCCACAACTGACCAAATTATTTCACCCATATTAGACTGCAACCAAACAGACTATTTTGCCACAACGAAACAAAGTATTCCAACTACATATGACAACTGTGCACTGAGACACACAGTAGAGTAGAAAACAGATATAAATTTAGACCAACCTGTTTCTTTTCGACCTGGCTTTTCAAACCTTCTGTCCCCCCTTAATGAGGAGAAAAACAAAGGTTTGATGGTTTCTACAAAACTAAAATGTCATCCAAAGGTCTAATGCTATGGAAATTCAGAATTATGCAGACCATTTGTTAAAGAGAGAGTACTTCGTTTTGTAAATTACTATGTAGTAGAGAAATGCATTTCTACACACTAGATATCCCTAAAATAATTTAGATCTTCTGAACAAGTAGAACACCTTTGTAAGTGTTAACTGTATTAAAGTCAAAGCTTTTCTTCAGTGTCCATATTCAAGGAACGGGCAGCGTCACATAGAAAGCACTTCTTCAGACCCCAGATTGGTACCTCTCTTCCCAGCTCTGAGAACGATGCATCTCTCGCGCACCTCGACCAAACCCTCCTTCCACATCATCAAAGCTTCTTTGGTAAAAGCCTCCATCACCGCGGCCCCGACCTGCGAGACAACGGACAGTGTTCACACTCATGGTGATCGTAGCAGCCCGCTTGTAATGCTACCAAATTCCTTTATTTAATGGTAATCAAAGGGACAGCACCGCCATGTGGAATTTGCCAAACAAATTAATACATGAGCAGTGGTGCACTGCATTTTCAGCATCCCTACATGAAACAATTACATCTGCAGTTCTGGCACTCAAATCTATTCTCCAGGACTTCAGGAAACACCCTGCTGCAAGCTAATTGGACCGTCAAGCTGAAGGCGGGCGTGCCCAGACTTACCTCTGCCTCTCGAGGAACTTCGACCTCGTGGAGCCCCTGCCACCGTTCCTCCTCCTCTCCCTGTTAGTCGCAGCACGGCGGCACTATTTACAGACAGTAAGTTTCTCTGCAGATGCAAACATTAAATAGATAAATAAAAAGATCACGCCTTCGCACAGGTATTATGTAACGGTTACAATAAAATGTTTACACAGTGTAGAGAATCTCAATTTAAAGTAATAGACATAGAAGTAAAGATCTGCTGTCCCTGTCATATTTAGCTTGCTAATGATTGTACTTAATACTATGGTATACAGCATTTTC
>JAABNY020000035.1:19426780-19459283 GCA_015164015.2 Brevimyrus niger
AGCCCTAATATCTGTTAGTAATACCTCTTCCCTGCCTCTACCTTTCAATTTCCCCCCCCCCCCCAAAAGTGGCCCCCCCCCCCCCACCCTGGATATTACTGGGGGGAGCCTTGGACTGGGCTGAACCAGCACAAGGACGCCTTTGTACCCCCATGAGGTTGCAGTTGTCACCTGTTGCTATGGGGCTTACAGATTCTCAGAGAGAGTGACTGCAAGTGGGCAGTGGGGACACAGATGGACCCCACCTGTCAGCCCCCATTCTTGCCCCAGTGGGGTATTCTGCTTGCTAGGACCATACCGTCATTTTGCTCCACAGTAATGTCAAAATCTTCACTGAAAATCAAATGACGCCTGTTTGTTTGTTTTTGGTCTTCAACTGTAATTACGAAGATAAAATGAAAGACACTGCACTGAGCCATGTCCCCAGACTGGCCACCACTGGTCTCCCTCACCTCTCTGAAGCTGAGCTGGCCGTCAAAGTCCTCGTCCACCTCCTTGATCATGTTCTTCAGACTCAGGTGGGTCTGCGGTGCTCCAAGCTTCTCCATCATCAGCTTCAGCTCCATGAGATCGATAAAGCCATCTTTACTGGAGTCATACCTGAGGAGAGAGAGCCCAGCCTTCAGTCCATTGAAAACACACAGTGAATTCTCAGTCATGGGGGGTACAGTCAGAGGAGTTGGCCGGTATTACGCTAAGAAATGCTTGTCGTTTGATTTTGGATGTTTTTCTTGTATTTTCAGCAAGGGGAAAACCCTGATTTTATCAGCATTTGTGAGCACACTTTTCCCCTGGGCACAAGCACACAATGCCTCCTGCTTTTGGTCTGGCCAATGGCTGGCAAACATCCATGTACCAGTGTGTATGAGATGAATTAACACATTAGCCAGTATTGTTTTAAATGTCAGACCAAGTCAGGGCAGTAAATCCTACAGTCCCTTCTGGTCTAGTAATCTCCTTACTCCAGGTACTGGCTGCTCAATGCATTCTTTGTGTGACTCCTTTATCGCGTTATACCACAAGTATATTTTAAGGACGATCGCTCTCTGCAAGGGGGTAAGTTGGTCAGCCCCTTTTGCCATATGGGCTGCCACATTCGAGAGGAATACCAGCTGAAACAGGTGTGATAAGGCCATGTGGGCACAAGTTGGCCACATCTGGTTCTTACGCTTACAGAGGCTCAGGCTGTCTGAAAGCCAGTGGAGGGCTGAGGCATTGACATACCACAGACACCAATGATTTGACAGAGCTTTGGTGTTTTATCAGTGAAGAGCCCCATATTCCAGGAATAGAATCGCAGACATTAATGTAATTAACACATAGTACAGCGTACAGCCCATTTTATTTTAGGGGACCACTAAGTAGCCACGACGGTGTCATCTTGTGTTAATATCAAAGGGTGGGGCATTGGTGCTCTGCCCGGATCCTCCCAAGTACAGATAATTTAAGAATTTATTGGCAATGAGGGGGACCCCTCCCGCCTGATATTTTAGCTGAATGCAGAGGTGGAGTGACCAGTGGGGTGGTTGGTAGTATGTCTTCCTGTAAAAGCTGCGGTAGGAGCTGGACACAGCAGGCAAGATGGGTGGGGGGGAGGGGGGGGCGAGGGTGGTTATTAATGGATCTCTTTACAGAGTTGTTAGTAGGGCACAGTATCTAACTGGGTGGGGTTGTAGAATAGTGAACGCCAAGCAGCTTTAGGCTGGTGAGTGGGACAGCCTGACCCCCAAACCCATCCACTTCCGGAACAAGGATGCCCACAGCTCATCTGCGGCCCCCATGAAATCATACCCATCGACTCCCTGTGACACTCTGTTCCGATATCTGTCCAGACAGCTGGTGACCCTTCAAGCACCGATCAGTAAAAGAACACATCTGCTTTATAAGCTGAGTCTTTACAGAGAAATAAATCCACACACTCTGAATTTGACTGCTTCCTTTAAACTGGACCTCTAGAATGTCCCCACATCATCTACATAGTCAGAATAGCTTTTGTTTTGCTCCTTCAGGAATGTAAATAGGCCTAAAGGAAGCTTATTGTGGGCTATGATTCACACATTACTATGTGATATATCACATCTCTGACAAACTTGGAATGTAGATTACACTTCTTTCTTAGTTGACAGTTTTAGGTGACACTATATGAGGAAGACTTAGAAGATTAAATTATTTACGGTATTTCAACAGTATCTGTTGCTCGAATTACTATTTTAGATAGGTAAATCTCAGTGGCTTTAGTGGTAGAATGAAATTAGCCATTTACTCTAAATAACTTTCAAAAGTAAGCAAATGCTCTACAAAGCAGGAGTGAAAACTTCAGGTCTACCAGCAATCATGTGTGATGGATCTAACCCATCTGTGGTCTGGATGGAGCTGGCAGGGAGCCGTCAACCCAAAACAGTGCAGCTCCGCGGTTGGGTCAGGCAGCCTTCCCAGTCACTGTGGCTGTGCCCTCGTCCCAGCTGGCACATTCCAGCGCAGCCCGGCCCTGGCGCAGAGGTCGTGGCATGGGGGGTGGGGAGGTAGGCGGCCAGAGAATGTGCATTGTTCCTACTTACGACCCACGCCAGGCCTGTCACGGAGAAGAGTGGCTCCAATCACAGCCTCTCATTGTGACGGCCCACTCATTATATAGCAAACACAAACTATGGTTTTATTTTCGCAGCATAAAAGGTTTTCCTGGATAAATAAGGTGATTTATGTGTGTGGAGATTTTGCATGCAACAATTTCATGTCTACTAGTGGTCATAATCCTGGAAACGTTTCCAATTTTTGGAGATCGCAGAACTTTATTCAACTGCTGCTCCAAATTACTGATTTAGCTGTCCAATGCATGATATCATTCTTTGACTGTTTAGTAATTGTTTTATTGTGTAGTAACTTCTAAAGCATAAATCCAGAAATGCTACAGGTTTCCACAATTTTGCCACTATTATGTTCTTTGTTAAGGATGAATTATTCAAAGGATTCCATAGGAAAGGCATGTGCCCTTTGCTGGGACCACCACCTTAATGACCGGCAGGGATGAGGGGCAGCGTGCAGCCAGCAGAAGTCAATAACAAAAGACTTGGGAGATCCCAGTGACGGCAATGAGGGAGAGAGGATGCTGAAGATGCGGGCAAAAGAGAGGACATCCCATGGCAGCCTGAAGGGGACGTGGATCTGGAGTAGCGGAACAGTGCTTATGGGAGGGGGATCACTCACAGCCATAAGCACTACTTATCATTTGAACACATACTGCAAATAGCAGCCTTGCCCCCAGGCAGTTACAGAAAAAACAAGATGTACCCCTTCAGGGAAACTGGATCCACACTCTGATCCCTCCCACTGTTTCAGGCCTTCTTGGGAAATGTCCCCAGGAATATGTGCACCTTTAGTTCTCCTATCTTGACTGGTCTACCGTTTGTTTGTTTGTTTTTGTGTGTGAGTTGGGGGTTGGGGGGGGAGGAATGGATAGACACACAAATGGTCTGCAGAATGGACAGATGACAGATATTATGGCTCACCCCCCAGCTCTGGCTTGCTAAGAGGTACAAAGGTAGCATTGTGACAGAGAGAGGGGGAAGAGTCCAACAGAAAGCCTGTCACTGAGACACTGGACTCAAGAAAGTGGGCCTTGTCCTAGAAAAGTAGCACAACTGAAGTTCAACTAAAACTGCTCAAGAAAAACATTGTGACTGGCACAAATGATGTACACACAAAACCTCGGCATACAAGGCAAATTATTTCCATGACACTTAGTACCTTATCAGTAAATCTCTCACAGAAATACGAGAAGGATATGAATGTAAAAATTTAAGGGGAAACGGAGACATCCAACTGCGACAAATTGTACAACAATACTTCAGGTGAATTTACTTCAATATACTGCATTTGTGTTTTGTATTTATTCTATGTATTTTCTATGCTTTTAGGCCTTTTTAAAAAGCCAAGTGAAATTATATTAAGGTTAACTTGCTTATGAAGAACAGAAAATAAGTGAATGCGTTAATGTTGACTAATGTTATTTACTTAAAGTAAAAATTTATCAAAATTCCGACGTAAACTTTATACCCCCCCCAATCACATTCGCATCTAAAGAAACAATGGTTCCTCACCGTTTGAACATTTTCTCCATATCCTTGATCTGTTTTCTCGAGAACTCTTTGAATTCAGTGTATGGGTTAAACACCTTGACTTGTTTTGGTTCCGTGTTGCCCTCGTTAATGTCCAGTCTCCGGCTGAGTTTCTCCGTCAGTTCTGTAGTTGCACTGCCATTGACCACGGGCTGCTTCTCCTCTCCCTCGCCTAGGCTCAGTTTGGCCGATGCGCAGGGGGCGCACAGGTCCGCCGAAGCGCTCTGTTCCATTTCTAACCTGCGCTGCAGCTTTCTGGCTAGCTCGTCGGATGCCATCTCGGATGGGTGAATTTTAAAAGTTTTTCTACGTCTCTGTAATTATATGTATTCCCTATCACGATCAGCTGCTACTGACAGCATAGTGCTCCCGGTCGGGGCATAGTTTAGGAATGGGCGGGGCACACTCGAGCATCCGTAGCATCCAAAAACGCCCCTTCTAATGAATGAGGCGAGAAACCGGAGCAAACAGCGTGACTAAACCATATGCGGAACAAAAACAAAACACTAATTTTAGGGACAGTTTCCCGCCTCGCCGGTTTCTTCTTGTATATCCCACACGTTATCATATTTCAATAACATTTTTCCACATTCATAAATATTTGATTATTTCGATGCCTTTAATTATATTTCTTGAATGTGCATAAATGTGTTGTTTCACGCCAAAGAAAAAGTTGTCAGTATGAATTTCCAGAAAACGTATGCGTTGGCCGGGAATCGAACCCGGGTCAACTGCTTGGAAGGCAGCTATGCTAACCACTATACCACCAACGCTTACATTCCAAGGGGTTGTGTAACATATAAACTATACTTCAATACCGTGTAATATCTCAATATATGTTTTAATTGCATTTAAGCGGTTTCATAGTGATAATCATTATCATTTGACTTAATAATAAGATCTGTTTTGCTAGCAATCTCATAAGAAATATTCATCAATGTATAACACATCCATTATGAAAATCAGAAACGATAATGTGAAATAATCTCTATACGCTTAATACGAAAATGCAGATAGTTGATCTTCTCCTACATTCTTTAAAGCTAGTATAGAGAAGAGTGTCGCAGTGGCTCGTTGGTCTAGGGGTATGATTCTCGCTTAGGGTGCGAGAGGTCCCGGGTTCAAATCCCGGACGAGCCCTACTTTTGCATGCCTTATTGTGATTAAGATAACCGTGAACTTTTAAAACCACTGAAGCGGAACCTATTTTAAAATACGGTAAGCGATAATGTGCATTGATTTGCCAAAAACGCGTTCATAGTTACGCTCGAAAACTAAGAACATAGGTCAGAACAACACCAGCTGCAAATGTAACTTTATGTACTTACTTTAAAACGTATGTGATTTAAGCCGGGTTGGTGCGCATTTCACTGGATTCAAAAATGTATTTGGCACAGGCAAGGTATAGAATCCCGATGTTTTATTTGAGCTGTGTTTAACCGTACAATCATGCATATACATACAAGCAGCAGTCGGCTCTGAACACAGTCTAGTATTAAAGCGCTAGTATTAAGAATGACGGGAGCTGAAGTACGTGATTTAACCCTCACCAACTGGAAGCTATGGGAAGAATGTCCGATGACTGTTAGGGCTATAGGCAAACAGACGGATCAATAGTCGAAGAACATCCGGTGACCGTTTTCATTGAGTCGTTTTTAAAACTCCGCATGACCGACATTCTCAAGTTGAATGGCAATACCGTTTAGCCTAAAAGGCTGACTCCAGGACAGCGGCAGCACATTCATCACATTGCGTCGTTTGAAGTTAGATATGCCTGCTTTTTTTCAATACGAAATGATTTTATATGCTTCAATTGACTTAGCGATAAATTATTGTTATTTCTGGGCACGAAAAGTTGACCCCGACGTGATTCGAACACGCAACCTTCTGATCTGGAGTCAGACGCGCTACCGTTGCGCCACGAGGTCCTATTCAGTCATTGCCATAGCAAGTATTCTTAACGAAACTGCAATATATAATATGACTATATTATCGATGTACATAGCAAACAATGCATGGTATTACATACATTAATATTAGAACTGTTATGATCATGACTATACACAACTGCATAGAAGGTATTACAACAAAAGTATTTAAGCTTCCAGCTGCCTCGAGTATATATCGGCTCGTTGGTCTAGGGGTATGATTCTCGCTTTGGGTGCGAGAGGTCCCGGGTTCAAATCCCGGACGAGCCCTGTCCTTTTTCGGCTCCCTTTGCGAAATTAATAATAGCAGTAACATTTGATCGGTGCTTGCTAGCAAATTCACGTTAGTCCTCATTTAACATCAGTAAAGAATCTAATGTGCAAACGTGTGAAGAGCAAAAGCAACTGGCCCGTACGGGGATCGAACCCGCGACCTTGGCGTTATTAGCACCACGCTCTAACCAACTGAGCTAACCGGCCATTTCGTTAGGTGCAATGCAGAAAGGAATCAGAAACATATAAAACAGGATTTTTTTGTTTGTTTTTAATAACAATTTCAACATCAAAATATTTATTTTTGTTTCATTGTCATTTTTTTTTTAAATAAAATAAAACAAAATACAATGTTATACATGTGTATCATTTTTTCATTCCTGGTGTTTCCAAAACATTTCCCACCATCCTGTTATCGAGATCAGGGGCCTGGGTGTCATTGCTCGAGAGCTCCACTTATCACAGTGCCAGTGCTTCCCGCCTCCACCACCTGCACTGCCCTGAGCAAACTGTCTCTCAGAGCTGGGTTAGTCACTACTCTCTGTATGAGTACCTCTACCTTCCCTACGTAATGCTGCCTCTGGGCTGGCCCAAAATACTCAGCTCGACAGCCATGCGTAATGAAAAGAGTGCACAAGGCCGTGACGTCGGCGCCGCTCAGCCCCATTTCCTGGACAGCAGACTCCCAAGCCAGGCGGACCTGCTGATTCCTGGCCTTCCTGTGTAGGACCGAGGCGACCGTGGGCAGGCTTGGGGCCAGGTCTGGTAGCTTCCCCAAGACCACTGAGTGGCAACGGCGCAGTGTGTCCATTGCATAGGTCACGAAGAGGTTCATCTCCAAGGTGCTTAACCTACAATTGCAGGAAAGATTGGAGAAACTGCTGTTGCATATCTACAGCACGACATTCATTAGAAATATGAGATTAAGGATCCTCAACCTGTCATGCAAACCTACTGGTCATCCAGCAGAGACACCCACACCTGGTCCTCGTGGACATGCTGGTCTAAGGTACTCCTGTGCTTCTCCAGCCGGTCAGAGAGCCTTGCTGCTGTTTCATCCAGCTCCTCAAACTGAATATTTATTGACTCAAACTTCAGCTCCACTCTGGCAGATAGAGAGCGAAAAAATTGCAGAACAAATTTCACCAACCGGGAATGTGGAAATCTTACCTTCATGGCGTGACGCATGCAGTTGACATGAATTCCTTTAGCCACTGTACAATGTAATATATGGAGCAAGAATCATAGACTCGTCACTGGCAGGAAATGATTCACTTTCTTATTCTTAGAGTTCTCAGCCTGTTGTATTAACATTCCCTAGGAAGCTGGTATTTGCAACTCAGCTACTAACAGATCCTTTATAACAGAATACTTAACACTGGCCTCTTCGTCGGCTTTTTCCCAGTGGTGTCAAATGTCCCTTTTGATGGAAAAAAGCTTTTCTGTATTCAAGCGAGCAGCCTGTAAATCTACACGGGGTGTTAAAAGCACCTCTGAGAGCGGATCACCTGCTCAGCGTGGCGGCGAGGCCCTTAAGCGAGGGCCCGTCTGTAGCCATCCTGAGAGCCGTGTTTTGGTGGGGCGTCCGGAAAGCGTTTTTGAAGAAGCCACCGTGGACGGTCCCATGGAGCACAGAGGAGCACTTTGGGAGATCCGTGCCCCGGCATAGTGACTGGGGGCTATTTTAGACGGCAGCAAAAATAGGCGAGTTGCAGAGGGTTACAAATAAACCCTCCAGTGACAGGTTGGTTTACAGGTTATGATGTAGAGAGAGGAGCATTGTGTGTATGTACACCTCATATTATTAGACTGGAAACAAGAAAAATGTTACTAAAAAGAAGATAATCATAATTTTTCCCTGCTGCCATGAGGAAAACCCTGCCCCTCCCCCTTCCTGAGTTGCATGAGTTTTTGTCAGAATCTCTTCTAGGCTGACCAAAAGTCTTTTGCAGTAGAACCTTGGAACTCGAACGCCTCTTAACTTGACCAGTTTGGACATCGAACTGGTCTGTTGTATTTTTTTCCCACTTGTATTTCAACCGAAATCTTGAAAACTTGGCCATTTCTGATTAAACTTGTACGGCTCGAGACACATTCGACTCTACCAATTCGGACCTTGCATGGGTTTGTCGAGAAAAATCTAACTGCAACTTGACTAAAAACCTGGAACACAACAAAGCATAACAGACCTAATGAAACATGTACAGACTGAGGCGCATCTCTGACGGCTGAAATGAAGGCAAACAGACCTGCTGGGATGCTGATGCCTGTGAATAGCTCCCAGAAACACGGCACCTCTTGATCGAGTTTGATGTGCAAAAGCTGTGTTCCTGTGTTCGCTGTGCATTTGTGCTTTATCTACAGTACTTTAAGTGATGCAGTAATCATGGCCCCTGAGAAAGTGAGCAGTGATAGCAGCAAACCAAAGATGAAAGAAGTTGTCATGGACTCAGACGGAGACGGTAGAGGAACGAGGCACGGTGCCGGCAGGAAGGAAGGTGCACGATCAACTTGCGACTCACGGGAACAGATGAGGTTTATTAACGGGACTGAAAAAACTAGAAACACTGCAAAACAATGGACCACGAGGGATCAAAACTAAAAGGGGGAAGAAGAAAGACAAGCTACAAAAGGTCAGGGCAACAAGGAGCAGGCAGAGTACGAATAAAACTCCGTGTAACTTCTAATATACTCAAACACACCTACTCAAATGCACATGGAATACAACAAGACTAATAAACTAAATCATGAAATTCATACTAGGAAATGGAATCTAACACTCGGGGAATAACTTCAAGGTAAACCATGGGCACAAAGCAAAAATACAGAAGCTACGAAAAACGTATAGAATTGAAATACAAGGAAAACAAATCGACAAAAACGGAGAAAGCAGGATTTGAATGCCAGACTACAGGGTCAAGCAGCTACATACTCAATTCATTGAGCCATGAGGCTATAGAATAAATGCGATAAAGACTTTAACAACAGGGAGGATAGGATGGCCAGTGACACCTGCTGGTCAAATGGGGAGGAGTCACAAAAGACTCTGACAGAGTGGTGCTGACCCTGACAGTAGTGAGAGAAACTGTAGAACTTAAAAAGGATATTATAGTGCGACTTGAAAGTGGTGCACGTGTATCTGCTCTTAGTGAGACTTGAAGGTGATGCATGTGTCTGGAACAGATTAAATTCATTTACATAACTTGTTATGGGGAAATTTGACTTGGACCATGACCGAATCTCAATTCGACCAGCCTTCTGGAATGAATTAAGTTTGTGTTCGAAGGTACTACTGCACTGTGACATGACTGATCTCCTCCCACACTTCAGTTTTTGATGTATCTCTCAATGATGTCTTCCACACAGCCTACTGGCTCCTTTCAGCTGTCTCTGGAGTGACAAAAGCTAACCAAGCATGGAAGGCCTCCTTCTTCAACCTGACGGCTCCTTTCACCGCTACGGCCCACCACTGGATTTGGGGATTACTACTGTGGCGGGCACCAACAACCTTACAACAACACTGCTCAGCCACCTCTGCAGGGGAGGTATGGACCAAGACCCAGTCAGGCTCAATGTCTCCAGCCTTCCTTGGAATGCAAGACCAGTTGTGCCGGAGATGTTAGTTAAAGTTATCCCGGACACAGGCCTCTGCCAGATGCTCCAAGCAGGCCCACACTATACGTTTCGACCTACCACGTCTATCCGGCATTCTCCCCTAACCTATGACTTCCACACCCCCCTCCCCCAAGGCCTAGTGCTGCATTATCTCAGCAAAGTCGAAAATCCGGAGGTGCATGGTGTCACATCCGACCAGTCTCCCGTTAGAGCCACATATCTCGGAACATATATGGCTGCTTCCACAGACATGCTTTTGTTGTTGTTGTCTGAGCACAAAAAACTCACGAAAAGACAATTTAAAAGGTTTATAAATTAGTTTCCAAGCAATTTTCTTTTATTCGAGAGGCAAACAAATCAGAAACTCTAATCAGTCAAACCACATTAAAAACTTCATAATATTTTAGTAGATTTATAGCAACATTCTTTTTTACAGGCAAACAAATGATAAACAAATAGAAGAGATTAACAAGTCTGGTAAGAACATTGAAACTTGCATGCTAGGATACTGTTGATGCTAATGACACACTATTCTCTAAATAAATTTACTGCAATTACATTTCTAACTATTACACTATCGACTGTGTAAGCCTCATACAACAAAACATCGGAAAGGGGGCGTGTTTCTGACAGGCGGCGATGTTTTCGGTAAGTTTTCATGAAGGGTTTCTCAGACTTACGACTCAGAGAGAGATAACGCCTTGGGAGATCCTACCTGGGGCAATTGCCCCCAACAACATAGCCGCTAAGATCACTGAGACACACAAACTGCTCCGCCATGATAAGGTGGTGATTTGTGGATGAGTTAAATTTCTTTAAAAATGCCTTTCTGCATTAAATGCCTTTGTTTAAATACAATGGTCTCTTAAGTATTAATAAATAATTAAGGTGTTTTCCTTGTACTATTTTTTAAAAGATACCAGACAATAACAAATTCTTATACATTTTAATGTTATCACATCATGTCTTTTGCAGAATAGATTATTTTACTGTGTTGCTAAAAAGGCTTTACTGCATTAAATTCCAAGTCCATTGGAATATCAATAATTTTTTTAGGAAAATAATCCATCCATCTTCCATCTTCCAACCGCCAATTCTGAGCAGGGTAGGCAAATAATACCTTCATAAACAAGCGCAAAACTGTGTCATTTTAAGATCAACCACTAGATGGCAGAAATTTCCATGTAATAAGTGTCTGGGTGCGTTTTAGCGTCCTGATGTGAAGCGAATGGTCATATAAAGGCGGATTGTGATTCGTTGAACTTCACCTTAACTTAGCCACTGTGCTGTGAAAGTTTTGGCAATATGGTGTGTTAAGACGGATCAAATTCTTTGGAGTGTGTTGTTTATGCTGTTTGGTGATAGCTTTCATGGCAAACTGTCCTGACCCTACAGACTTAGACTAAAATACCACCATTTAGAACTTTTTTGATGATGTGGCTAAACTGGCACTTTTGCCAAATGTGCCAATTACGTTTGCCAAATTTGCTGAAGTACCAAGACACATGCAGAGACATACCTGAAATTAAAGGCCGTGGGTTTTTGTTTCTTGAAATGACCTCATTCATATAGTTTGAATATTTGCACCAAATTTGTTCTTCAGAAACTGCTTCAACCTGTTGACATCCGTAAAATAAAACATGTTCCGGGTTTCCCCTCATGCTCAACCTAAAGTTATGCTCTTTTTGGGCTGTGGTCAGCATGCAGCTGGAGATCATCAGTCCAGAATGAGTGACTCACCAGTCTGTGTAGCCAGTGTGCGGATTCATCTCCTGGCGACAGCTGCTGAAAGCTGCTGGTACTCAGCAAAAGGGGCTGTTATAAACAGCTGCAAAATGACAGTCAGGGCCTGTGGGAGACATTCTGTCCACAGTGACCAGCTGCTGACAACCTCATGACAAGCTCAATGATGAACTCACAAGCCCACCGATAAGCTTACTGATAAGCTCACTGATGAGCCCACAGACAAGCTCACTGATGAGCCTACTGACAGGCTCAGTGGCGAGCACACTCATGAGCTCACAGAGGAACCCACAGACGAGCTCACAGGTGTGCTCACTGACGAGCCCACAGACAAGCTCACAGACGAGTTCACAAACGAGCCCACAGACGAACTCACAGACGAGTTCACAGATGAGCTGACTGATGAGCCCACAGATCAGCTCACTGGTGAGCCTACCGACAAGCTCATTGATGAGCCCACAGACCAGCTCACTGACGAGCTCACTCGTGAGCCTACTGACATGCCCCGGCTGCCTCTGAGGGAACTGGTGATGGTGGAGGGCCTAGCGGAACATAGGTAATCGTGAGCCTATCCATCGTCTGCTGGGAGACTCCACCCTGTGTCTGTCTCCTCACCAATCCTGTGTGTCAGGCTGAGGCCGGTCTTCTTCCCTCCCCTCACGACTCAGATGCACCAAATGAGATGGAAGACTAAGCGGGTGCATACCGCTGGAATGTGGCCACGGGAAAAGAAAAACTGCTCTCCATTACCACAAAGTTGGCAGGAAGCTGGGACTGTGGGCCATGCACACTGGGAGCAAAGCATCAGCATCAGGATATGAGTGGGGGGGCTGACAGGATCGAGGGGGAGGACGGAAAAACAGAAAGGAATGCGTGATCCTGCCTTTCAGTGGTTACTTTTCGTCTACTTGCAACCGAAGTAACTGTGAGATTCACTGCTTTATTGTCCTGATTATACCTCATGATGTTCATGAATTTTTTATCACTGGGTTCACGTTTCTTTGAACTACACTCATGAACAATATTAGTCTAAAAAAAGCCCCAAGAGCTCACGCACTTCATACATAATCTCGAGTCTTTCAGTCATCATCTGTGTTCAGGGGAGCCCTTTGCAAGGGGAGAGATTTCCCATGATGCACTGCCTAAATGTGCCCAGCTTTGCTGGGCGCGTCCCCACCGTAGTGCTAATCGCATAGAGGCCTGATTCCACTTCCACAGGCAGCACTACAGCCTAGGGGGAACACACACATTCATCTTTGCTCTTTTCTTTCATTTTCCCTTCTCACAACCTTACTTTCTCTGGTTCTCCAAAGCATTACATCATCATCTTTATTTAGCGGTCGCTTATTCAAAGCGACACCCTACTGAGAAAGCACGGTTGGATGGGATCTCACGCAAGGCCCACAGGATGTGAACCAGTGACATTCACAGACACATGTCCTAAGACGCTAAACCACACACCAGCATTGATATGGGTTAGGTGCCAGGTTCAGACTTCACCCCCCCAGCTCCACTCTCTGCTCCTGTAAGTGTTTGAAAGTGCTTTGAGCGCCCAGTCAGCTGGGCAACATTGAGCTGAAGCTCATCCAACAAATAGCCCATGGTGATTCCTTAGGACTCATCATTGTCTCAGGGGCATATCAGAGGACAGGAAGACATTTTTTTTTAAATTTTGAGGCCGGTTACTAAGAAAATCTTCAGAGCGATGTGCAACACATCGCTGTTTCAAAAGCCTGGCTGTCCGAGGTACCGAGGTACCACTGTGCTTTCAAATTGAAAGTTTCTTGTGCTCGGCAAAATAGTTCAGCTCTTCTTGTATTTTGACTTGATTGAAAGACTCATCTAGCTGTTTCACATTAGCATTAGTGACACATGCATGATTATAGGAGACTGACCAATCACCACACTCAAGCAAGAACTCAGTGCTCAAGTGAAAACCAGGCCCTTTTAATTGAAACGGTAATATACAACTCTTGTCCTAGCTCAGAGTGTCCTCCCTGACATGGATTATCTGTTCACCCTATGCGTCGGGGAGAAATCCGCGATATAGCGGTGGCGCGACAGCTGAACCGCAATATAGCAGGGGAATCACTGTATTTCTCTGTTATTATTTTTAACCTATTATTATTTTTCATCACATATTGTCTTTATTAAGATGAAACAAACAATTTGTAGAGATGCATGACATGCCAGTTACCAAATTGATACTGCTGGTCGACATTTAAATTCTATGCATATTTAAAGTTGGCAGCACTTAAGCTAGTGACCCAGCTACTGAAATAATGGTGGTGATCTCAGTCGTTTCCCATGTTGGCGCACTTACCACTTAGAAGAGGTTTCAAAGTAGCCGAGCCGTTGGTGACATGTTTAAACAATCGACCCTCCCGCATCGCCACTTTCCCCAAGCCAGTTTTGATATATTGCAGTGTTCGGCATAAGAAATGAAATGGGAAGTTTTCGGGAGTTTGTAGGAGTTTTGCCAAAGCTGCAGACGACACTCAAAGACCAGCAGGTGACGCACATAAAGTTTATTAAGTCATACATGCATAAAATATACATAGAGCGCTGGTTTGGTGGACGCCAGTCCTGTTTACGACAGCCTCTCATGCGGCCCAGAGATTGATCTTTCATGTTCCTCATAGTAAAAACGACGTAACATCATCCCGCGAATCTGTGCCAACAAGCTTGGCAAGTTTCACCACATTTCTGAATAAAAAAAGATATCTGGTTATTTTCTTGTGACACGATTTTCCTCATTTTTTTCACTGTAATTGACATTACTATATGGATACCTGCCTGAGTGAATTTAAAAATATAGGTTACTTCTTGTAAGATTAGTCAACTTGAAATGTGCTGGAATCAAAATCAAAGTTATCTGGTAAAACACCAAGTGTGCATCTGAATAACTTCTTTCTTTCTTTCCTCTGCCTGTTCTTGGCAGAGTGTCTCTTTCCCCTGTAATCATGATCAGGCCCAATAGTACAGCCCTAGTAAGCCGCTGGGAATCCTATGCTGAATGGCAACCCTCTGTCACATAGACCGGGGGGGCTGGGGGGGTTCTCAGGCTGCCATTCAGTGGAACAATCAGACCGTCTTTCACTCCGCCAGGGTGGTCTGATTACAGCAAGAGTTCTCCCTGCTTCCTGGAGAAGGGGCCTACCACAATGGGGTTGGTGCAGACACTGTATAGAGCTGCTGTTTTTTGCCTCTGGAGTGGAGAGCAGAGAGGATTGCAATGTACCTCAGCAAAGCACAGGTCTGGGGTCTGGAGGAGCAACCAGGTGCATTTATTACCTCAAGCTTGCTTTGAAGTCTTTTTCTCTTTATTTTTGCTCTTTCATCACTGGTCCAAACAGAGCAGGGCTCAGGGAAATCAGAGTGGGTCCAGCAAATTACCCAACAGACATTACATCATACTTTAAACCTTGACCCATATTAGATGTAAAAGCAACAGAAAGTGAAATCTTGTCCGGATGTTTGTTGTTAGTCTGTCTGCACAGGAAGAAAGAACCAAAAAAATGAAGAGGAGCCACACCTCCACTGCGTTAAGAGGGTCCTGGAGAAGCAGAAGGCGAGCGACAACCACACGTGTCTCCGGCTGGAACAAGGATGGCAGGACATTCCTGGGGAGGAGAATGAGCCACCTGTTTCTAATCCCGGTAATGAGGGATGAGTGGAACTCCAATCGCAGATATGGGGACGAGCCAAGACAGAAGGTCTGTGTTGTCCGGAAAACCTGCTCAACAATTGGCACGTTGTTCCTTTTGGCTGGGGGGAGGGGGAACGCATTTGAAAAGCAGTGCCAGCATCTTCTGTTTAATAATAATAATTTTTTTTTTTGGGTGGGGGGGGAGTCACTCAGACAGATTCAAGGAGGACTTGTCAGGTGACCGTTGGATGTAGCTACAGAACCTGCTTCGAAGGAAACTCCATGTACCGTCTGCTGGTGCCACAAACTTTTAGCGCGTTCCGGCTAAGAGCATCAATGTTTCATAGCAGGGCTACAGAGTTTGCTTCTTGTCTGCTAATATTTTAAATGTTATAAATGAGCATGACTCAAGCACCAGGCCTGGAAGGCTCAGAGGCACTGAAGTACCTGTCTACTGTCAGCTTACAGTAATCTGTGACCCAAAGCCCTCCATCCTGGCTGCTAATTATCTTAGGCTTCATTTCCTATAAGCAAAAATATAATTAGAAACCATAAATCAAGGCTAATACACAGTGAGATTTCATCGCTGCCTGGGAGCAGATGACATCAGAGTAGGCTGCTGCTTTATACCTGTACATGAAAAAGAGATTTCAGCAACTGAGATCTGACTGCAGTTTGGTCCACAGGGGAAGCCCACTTTGGTTCTGAAATTCTCTGTGAGCTTCCGGCACGTGAGTCTTGGAAACCCAGCTTCCCAGCTGATGCCTGAAGTGGCGACGAATCCAAGCAGAATCCGCACCCCGAACGACTGCCAGCCTGCCGATCAGGTGATCCCACCTCCCTGTCCTCTCCGTGCGACGCCTGAGAAGAAAGGACACCATTGAATTTGTGCTAATGGGTTGCATTAAAACTGTCGAGTGAAGATGCTTCTGAAAAGCAGCCAGTCTAAAAAAGAAAGACCACTCCCACATCAAGTCACAAATACAGGTCTCCCCCTCCCACATTTCATGCTTCTTAATGCTGTCGTTAATGTTACCTTGGTTGGTTTCTGTTAGGTTCCTTTTCTCTTTTATGTAGATTAATGGGCAGGCTGGAGGTGCAGATGAAATGAATTAGAGCCTCTTTTTTTCCCTTTCTCCCTGAAATTAGGGCTCTGTAGATACTAATGAAACTAGTCACAGGGCCATCGTGAGTGAGAGGCTCATTTACCGAATACTGCCATTACGTAATCTGGTAAATTATCGACTGTCGTGGCGGAACATGTGTCTCTTGTAATGGCGGCGAGACTGCCTTGTAATCTGGGTTCAGAACGACCCGCTCCTCCCACGCGACACCTTCCCCGCGGCCGCGGGTGTCGGCTGTGATGGCGATGCATTCCTTCCCAAGTGTGAAGGACTGAAATCCAAGCAGCTTGACTCACACATCTGATAAAATGTTAATAATTCTTCAAGCCGCTGTGCACTCTAAAATGGCGCAGAGTGTGTAAGTCAAATACGCAGAGACGTCGAAAGGTCCGGTGTTAGTTTCATATTAGTGTGGGAATGACTTTATCCATGCCTGACACCCCCAGGGCACCAAAGCCCTCCACCATACATGCCGTAGGCTGTGGGTATGCAGAACTATTTCGCGAAAAGGTGTTGGTCTGACAACGAGACCCTGCAACATGGGGGATGAGCCAGGGCGGTGCCAAAATGGAATTAAAAAAAAAGCACAGGGAAAACCAGCCTGCTCAGTCACTATGTTCACATGCACAGCTTAGTCAAGCTATGGCTATACCTATGGTTATAGCTTGACTGTGCCATTTAATCAGACTACTGTCCTTGTCCCAGTATACATGCATGGGAGGGGAATCGATTTATGTCTGGCTCTACTACAATAGGTAGTGATATGGCTCCTTTCAGCTTGCTGGTATTGGGATTTTCCCAGTTGACCTATTATGCCACAGACATAAAAAATGATAACATTAATAATACTGTAAAACCTCGGATTGGGAGCATAATTTGTTCCTGAAACATGCTCAAAATCCAAAGCACTTATATATCAAAGTGAATTTTCCAATTTGAAATAACGGAAACTCGTGATTCGTTCCACAACCCAAAAATATGAATATAAAAATGATTAATACAAAATATAAAGTAAAAATACATAAAACAATTTAACCTGCACTTTACCTTTGAAAAGAATCGTGGATGGTGTGAGGGAGACGAGAGAGGAGAAGAGGAGGGTTATTTTGTAAGATGACTTTCACTATAACTAATGGAATCACTGCTCCGTGATGGTTTACTGTAATTTTTTCTTTTTGTGCAACTTTAAAAAAGAACCTATCCAATGACAGTTGCTTATGCCTACTTTCTGATTCTGCGAAAATGGGTGCATTGTTGTTAAACAGATTCATCGCTTGCACTGCTATGGCCTTATTCGGGTGATGCTTTTCTACAAAATTTTGACTATACGACTGAGGCATGCCGACTGACACTGAGCATGGGAAACGATTACCCACAATCCCACAGTGAGAGAGAGCAAGAGAAGAACCATCGGTTCGATTGTGATCACGTAATTCTAGGCAGACTAAGCGTATACATAATGCTCACATTGCAAGACCTTGCTCGTTCATCAACTTAAAATTTGTTTAAAATTTTTGCTCATCTTGCAAAAGACTCGCAAACCAAATTACTCACAATCCAAAGTTTTATTGTAATAGGTGCATGGACAAATTAAGTGACACAAGCTTTAATTGTGATCTGGATGGAAGAAAAGTTACAAGGTCAGGATAGCATAAGAAGAAATAAAGTATTTTGTATAATGTACTATGACAGCATGGTACTAGATATGTGATTTTGTTGTAATTAATATTGGGGTATTTATGAAACAAAAAGGAGTTCAACATAAATTTCTCATGAACCCGTCTAGGGGTGATTTAAACAGCAAGGATGAAAATGATTATAATTGTCTCAGAGAACGCATGCAGTGCTTATGCAAAAGCAGCGGAGGTAAACTTTAAACTGATTTTTAAACATATTCTAGATAATCTTGGAAAGGAATAATCATTACAATCGCAAAGCTAGCTAAGTTTTTTTTCCTGTGACAGAGTAAAAATGTTTTAACAAAACCTAAAATCATTGTGCTGTAATATCTATACTCGTGTCAAGTGGCACTGGTACCAGTTTTTACGCCAGTGGAAAACCAACACCTTAAAGTACTGTGCTTTTGGTACCTTCTTGAAGTACCAAAAGTATGGTGCCCGTTGCGGTAGAAAAGCGCCCTTTAGCTGAGCGGTGAATTGGACAGCCTTACAGCGCTGTGCATTTCGTACGTGCTGTACAGCCTCTGCTGTGCTCCAAGCTTCTTCTGTTATTTCTGGGTCAAAGCCCAGGGGGGGAGACTGTGCAGAGTGCCTAGGCCAGTTGAGTCTGACTAAACACATACATGCATGAGTAAATGGACTTCGAATCACATATCTGTCATAAACTGGAAACCTGGTCTCATTTTTCAACTCACTTAGGTCTTGCAGGACCAGTGAATGTTAACAGTTCAGGCTGGTGCTGGCCCTAAGCTGACCAGCCTCAATGTGTGACACAATGTTTCACATAGGAAGAACTCCCATACATAAAACAACCCCCTCAGCATTTAGAAAGCCTTACCTTTTCCCAATGTGAATGTTGCAAGTCCATTGTCCATAGTATTTTCACAAAAAATTCAGCCTGGTTGAGCACAAGAACTTCCCATGTCGCCTCTGCACTTGAGGACGTGACATGATGTTATCACATTTTATACAGGATATCCTTTTGTAGGATGGGATGCTGTCCTTGACATTGGAAGCTTATTTCACCATTGGGCCCTTGAGCATAGCCCATAATCTCCAGGGACTGGCTGAGTCTGATTCTCAAATGTGCATTGCATTGGATAAAAGCGTCTGTTGAAATATGTATGTAATATTTATATATGCACACCCCGAGCAAAGCATGCTACCACACCTCTTTGGAGTCTCAGGTGCAGATTGCATGGGTGATCTCACATATCCCTCTGAGGGAGGGGGGGGGCACCTCCCAGGCTGCAAGGTGAGATACCTGCACATGAGCTAGCTAGGGATCGGGTAACCGTAAGAGGAGCCGCCTCAGGAGAGCGGCCCTGGCGCCCCACGGGCACTCAGAGTACCTCCATTCCTGACAGCACCTCGCAGTGGCCTTATGCCAAGGTAAAAAGAGACTGAAGCACAGTCGGTGGAGAGGGGGTACGTGCCTCACTGGAGCATCAGCATTCCTGGAACGGCTGTTGAGACTCTACAAACCGTTCGGACACAAAAAGTCCCCATGGGCTGAATTTCGGTTCATGGCCTATACCAGCCGAAGCTGATAACAGTGAAGCCTAAGAGAGCCAGGATCAACCATTATCCAAGAGAACCATAACTGACCCTAATCAAAGAGAGCCAAGATCAACCCTTGTTCCGGGGAAGCAGGACAGATTCTTGTCCAAAAAAATTCAGGCTCCACTATTATCGCGCATCACTCCTGCTGCGTATAGGAAGTGACTAACATGCTATTCATGTTCTACTCCGGATTAGCAGGACAGAAAGACACCTTGGATTAAAGATTGAGTCTTGGCCAATTCTGCAAGATCCCAGTTACACGTTACAGTGTAATAATGTGATGCCCAGAGACAACCCCGATTAAGAATGGGCCCAGTAATAGCTTTGAATGGGAGTATGAGTCCATGTGGCAGAGTCCTGCACGGGTCCACTTTTGGAGACCCGCACTCGCCCAGTACAGCACTACACCTGCCCGTGATTATTTCAAAGTTAAATCCGCACCCATCAGGCCCATTAACATTCCGCTCGTTACCCGCCCGTACCCATGATACATTACACGCAATTATTTTTTCTATGCACCTCTCAATGTGACAAGCGCTAGGCCTACATGAATTTTGAATTGAAACGGAAAAATCTGTTTAACACAAAATCAAATCAATTAGATATCCATACTGTGACAAGCGTGAAAGAGAGAACACGACGACACGCTCCAGCAAGGATTCCATATTTCTCGGCTCAATGAGCCTCGAAGAGCAGTTTTGCACACAGAGAATACAGCACCCCCACTGGTACGTGCTGGTAACACTTTACAACGCCACAAACACTCAAACAGCTCCCCACTCGCTAACGTTCTGAAGGGGGGTGACTGGCGAGAAGGACCCAAATCAACTGTTTATTAAAACACAAACACAAAATTTTTACCAACTTCTACTTTATAACAACTACTCCCCCTCTAATATTCCCCAAACCATAGACAAATACCCACAATTTCCTCACATGCAAATTACTCCCTACCTTAATGCCTCACAGGAGTCCTGTAGTGCAGCTCGCTATAATACATTGTCTACCGCAATGTAGTCTAATCAAGGTTATGGTACAGATGTGTATGTGAATGTTTGTCGAGGCGGTTATCTAAGGTACGTCAGACATACTGAACACATTGTGGTGATAACAATTTGTATATGACAGTCTAATACATAGATATTTTCGCTTATATGTTATTTTTGCAGGCTACAATACTGTTTTGATTGACCTGCTACCCGCCCGTGTGTAATGAATTACCTGCCTGCATAAACCGCCCGTAAAATTCCAGAACATTAAAATCCACCATTTCAGCAGCTATTGGGGTACCGCGGATACCCAACACGGTGTTGGACCCGGTGCCATGTGGTTCGCTTTTTCATCCTTGTTATCACTATGCAACAAAATCAGCCACTTAAGTAACGTAGTGATTTTGCAGTGTAACCATATGTCAGAACATCGGTTCACTGGAGTGTTTCCTCATCGGCTAGGAAGGGAACAAACAGAGACTGAGGTTGTAGATACACACACAAACATTGTTAGATACAGAAAGACATTTCCACATGGCTTTGTCTTCTTGTATATGCTTGGGTACCCCCTATAAACATATATTTGCCTGCCATGAGGGTCATACCCAAATGTTAATTTTCTGAATCATTTTACATATAAATTTCATATGAAATCAGGACAGCGACCTTCTCCCTGGAGCCCAGGGTGACCGCTGTCCCTCCTACACGCCAGGATGTCATGCAGATCCATGCAGATCCCACATGGCTGCCGTGTCGGAGTCGTGGTCAAGCAGAGCGTGCGGGCATTACAACACAGGAGGAGGAGAAGATGTGTCTGACATCGAGTAACTGAAGAGAGGGAGAGAGTGTGTGAGAGAGAGCAGCCTTTGCCAGAGGGAGCGGATGGTAGTGGGGGTGTGTGAAATCGACAGCCTGACAAACCAGAAAAGCTTCTGCCAATCAACTGAAGCGGAAACCAAAGATCCGAGGCAAAACAAGACATCTAACACATAAACAATATATAAGCAACACATCAGAGGAAAACATTACTATTGGACATCTGAGGCACAGGGGTGATTAAGATTCTCTATATTTTCCAACTGCTTATCCTAGTCCTGTACCTGGGGGGTGGGCTGGAGCCCATTCTAGGTGGCATATGGTACAAGGCTGAGGCACAACCTGGATGGGGTGCCAGTCCATCACAGGGCACATACATGCACGCACTACGGGCAAATTAGAGATGCCAACTAGCGTAACTGCATGTCTTTGGACTGCCACATGACAAGGTGCACACACTCAGAGTGGAGGAAGGGTGTGAATCCCCGAACCTGGACCCATGGGGCAACAGTGCCTTACGCAACGCTCTGAGAAAGTTACAGCACTAGAAGGCCGACCTATGCTGATAAGCACTAATGTACACACTGTACACGATTATTTTTTCAAGGTAATTTAAATGTAGTTTAGCTTTTTTGGCATTTATGTGACCTCGAAGACTATGGTAACTGTGAAGGTCTATGGTAATCTGTGATTTGATCCCCCCCCCCCCCCTCCAAACTGTATAACTGTGTAAGAGTTTTTCACCCATATATATATGTCACCCAACAATTCAGTGTCTGTTTCACCTTGTCAAAACACTGCACTATATCAAATTGTTAGCAAATCACCCCTTATATAGCAACTACCCATTAGATCTTGCTAAATTCAGACCCCCCCCCCATCTAAGAAAACATTAAACAATAATCCTCAATATGTACAGAGTGCAGTAAAGTTGCAGATGGCAATGCATCCTGATGTGTAAACTGTATTGACTGATGAGCAGCTGAACAGCACTGGACCTCATAAACATGCCAGAAATGCATCACTTTTAAGTCTGGCAAGCCCCCTTTTTATGGCTAGAACAAAGTACAGTGTCCAGATGCTCAGTGCTGGTATTTCCATCGTTGGCTTTTACTATGGGAACCAGGCATATGCCTACAATTGTCCATTGTCCATTGTCCATTGCGTGACCTGGGTAGCTTAGTCAGCAGGTGTTGATGTAACAATATTTGAATGGTCATGTTTACTCAACTGAGGTTAATCTGTAAACAACCTCTTTCAAAGACGCAAACGGACAGCTAGACTGTGGAATATGTAGGGCCCACAACTTCCCAGATGGTATCATGATGTGATACTTTCAATGAATAAAATGCTACTACAAATTAAATGAATCTTAATTCTGACATGTACAGGTACATAGGAACTCTCCAGTTTACACATATTTTGCTCTCCTTCAAGGTCAGGCATTTATTTGGGGCCCCTGAAGAAATTTTTAGAAGGTTGGGGGTTTTGCTCACAGGTCCACTGTCAATGTGGCCATTCCACCAACCACGGGATTCAAACAGATGACCTTTGGATCACACGCACTAACCCATTGAGCGACTCACAATGCTTAACTTGTTTGTGACTTAACGGTTATACTGTGCCATCATCAAAGTTTCATAGTCACAATTAAACAAGAATGTAAAGCATATGTGCCTTCTTGGTGATGTTTATCCTATTTTTAATGACATGCCTGCTGTGGAAACAGCCAACATGTCTCCTAGTTGAGGTCTGAGGTTTGACAGAGGCCCAGTTACTGAAATGGGGTGGGCGAGGGCAAGGGGGGGGGGGGGTTATGTGTGTCGTAAGGTTTACAGGTAATGAGATCCAGCTGGCCGCACTTAGTCAGATTGTCTTCTCAGGATTTCTGATTAGGGTCAGTCGGGCAAACTGGTTAGAGGAAACCTGGAGGAGAAGCGTGACAGGAGCTTATGTTACTTCTGTTGGGCCTTTTGGTTTGTTGTGTTTCTATTTAAGAAGACCTTGTCCCCTTCCCGTGTTCGAATAAATAATGGCCATGCCATGGTTTGTATGAACTCAGCTCTCTGCTGCCACTGCTCTTCACAGTACGTAGCGCAAATATGTGACTTGAATTTGACCAATGAAAACACAGCTGTAACCACATTATATTAAATAAAATACAAAAAAAGGTCATGCTCTACAAACAGCAAACATGTGGATCACAGATACAGTTATGTTTTAATTTAGTTATGATTTATTAGTGATGTAATTTCAACATGGCAGCTTACACACAGTAAACAGTAATTAAATTTTAAAGATCTTTAAAAAAAAGTTATTTTGTTAAATGTGTTAATAGTTATAAATGTAACTGCATATGTTCGATTTAGAGAATACCATATCATGACTGTAAATCATAATCCTATCAGTAATATCATATTTTTACCATACTTGTAAGTGTCTTTGGCTCTCAAAAAAAAAATAATGCTATGAATGTGCTCAAATATTTTACAAAACCTTTAATGTGGTTTGACTAGTTTGTGTTTCTTATTTGTCTCTCTAAAAATGAACTCCTCCACCCTGGTAAGATCCAAGGTTCGACCGACTCTATATTTGCCACAGAAGTAGCAATACCATGGACCCATATGAAAAAGAACAATTTTTTGCTTAGCCGGACAACTTGTCGGATTTAAGGTACCTCCGTTTAAACGGCCTTTATCTTCGATTTACACTTACAATTAGCTCGAACTACCTTAAATTCGACTAATAATCGGACTAATCATTAAATCCAATTCTAGACCGGTTAATTGGTAGCCATTGTTAGCACTATCACTTGATAACACATTATGCGCAGTGCTTCACGTATAAAACTGCGTAGCAACATGTCCACAGATAAGTTGGACGGTATGGTGTGTGCGACCAATTTAATGAGCTATAAACAAGAAATAGTGCTTAAACAGGATAAAACTACAACTTTCCCTTCTGTTAATAAAGGGCGAAGCCATGTTGGATTCTCAACTCGGGATCCTCTGCGTTATCCGAGATATTTCTCGGATCTCCGAGAAACGAGAGCACGCATGTCGTCACTTCTGGCTTCCAAACTCGGATTCCGAGGGCAAATGGAATGCAGCATTAATCCAGAGGTGGAAATTTCAGGTACAGAAAGTACAAATCCAGACCGTGATTTAGTTTCAACCAACCAGTTGAGCATAAAAAGTCATAGTTACAGAGTACTCCACTGGTTGGTTGAAATAAAATCCTGGTCTGGATTCGTACTTTCTGTACCTGAAATGTTCACCACTGCCTATATCCATATTGCCAGGCTAGTGAATAGCTTGTACTATTTTATCTATTGTCCCGTTCCTCATATCTGAATTATCTGAATCTAAGTTTTGTGTCATTGGGGTTAATAAACAGAAGTATTTATTCCCCCTGGGAGATTCCATGAATTCCAACAAAAACTAATCAAATTAAATGGAAAAAAAAGAAACATACAGCATCATACACATCCTGGATCCAGAAATACAACAGAAACCTTGTTTGTCTGGCATTTGCATAATCCAATTAGACTATTTTAGAACATCTCTATTTAGAATATCCATGTGTCCCTGAAAACGTCTGCCCTGTACGTCCTGGTAAGGCTGCTGGTCTTGTTATGGCTCTGTAAGTAGAATAGATGGAAGGAGTTCCTCCAGAAAGCCTCCTTGTATGCAGTTTTTCTTTGATTTAGATCCCGAAGTACAAAACAAATAGTTCCATTTAGGCTAGTGGATACTTTTACAAATAAGCAGTGGTGGGCAGGGTTCTGCCAATCCGCTAACTACTAATTCGCAAAGCTAGCTTTTACATTAGCTGATAAGCATTTTCGCTAACTTCGAAAATTTAGTGGACTAATCCACTCCTGCTAAATTTAGTTCAACTAACTGTAAATCTGCTGACATTCTGCTTTTGTCACGGGTAAAGTTAATAAAATTTAAAACATATCTGTTTCTATCTGTTCTGAGCGTGTCTGCAACAGTCTGTTGGCTGGCTATGTGTAAAGACAAGACATGATTGGATGATGACTTGTCAGATTTACAGTAGTCTGTGCTAAGTGTAGGTGAACAAAGATAAAGTACATTTAAACGGGGGGCACCCTGAAATAAGTGGAGAATAGGAGCCTGTATAATGAAGCTAACTTGTCAGATTTAAGGCCTCTGGTTGTATATTTTAAGTTTTGAATGACAGAGCTATAGACTAATAAAGAGTTGAGACTCTCTTTCCTAGTTCCAGTAAATGACTCCATGTTTGTAGTCCCCAAGCAGCTTCACTGAGGGCAAAATGCCAGCATGGTCTACTTGCGAAATAGGGCTCTTCCAATTGCGGTTATCAAAACTTTTCAGTTACCTGCGCTCACAACTCGAAATAAGTTCGATGTGACTCCTCTGGTTAAAAATCTGTATGACGACTTTTCTTAGCCTCAGAAGCCAGTCGAGAGAAACGTTACTCAATCTGGATGATTCCTACAGAAACCTGCACTGTAGAATAATCTATTTTCTGAAGGCCTTGAGGAAGGTGTGATGAAATCACACTGGAAAGGGTATGTCGTGTTATTGAAAGTAATGAACACGAGTCAATCTGTCAACTATTCATTGCGGTTTTTCTCCAGCCTAAAAACACACGGCTCTTTTTTGAAAAGAATCCTCCACACCGATCCCCGGCGCTCCCTTATGACATCATCTTACAGTTACCTGTAGTTCTTTTAAAGCTACTGCTTAAAATACCAATAACTCCACATTTCCCCCTTCTGGAAACAATGGGTGGACTATCTTTGATCCAACAGACCTTAGTGGATTACTCTGCCTCTGCTCCTATCTGAACCTGAACATATTAAACATTTTCCATAGAACATAACCATATAACATCAACTATTTACCTTAAGATTACATCTCTGTAACTATTTATCATACAGTCACTGAGGCATATTTTTAACATGTTTTGAACACATTCACACCGGTTCCCATTTTGCACTATTACATACAAGTCCAACCTCTTCGGTCTCACCACATCCCTCTGAGATCTGGTTCTAGGAGTGTATGGGGTACTCGGCCTGCAGTGGCACATGGTCCGGGGATGACACATCAGTACCGCTGATGCTCTGCTCGGGTGACGCTGGCACAGGAATGCCCATGAGGGCCGCGCACGAGGAGGGGTGTGTTCACCGAGCACTGCTCCAGGTGCTCTCTGGTCTGTCACCCATACTGATTGCCTTGGTGAAAGATTGCTGAGCTCTCTTGCGCGATAACGCGTGTTGCACTGTCGTGTGTCCCTCATTCTACTCTCCCTTTCCTTCTGGGCAACAGCAGCACCATTGTGAAGAGGCGGATCAAGCAATGCCAGAGGCACTGGCAGTGTCGTGCGCAGCTGCCTCCCCATGGGGAGCTTAGCAGGACTACGCCCATCTTGCGGTGGGGTACCTCTGCGTGCGAACGGAGCGAGGTAGGGGTCAGCTGCCTTTTTGAGGAAATCCTTCGAGGCCCTTATTGCATGTTCAGCTTCACCTTCACTTTGGCTAAATGTCGGACTGCTGATGACGTGGCGGAAGCCGTTTGACTGGACAAATGTTGCAAAGGCCTCTCCACAGAACCGTAGCCCATTTTCTGTCGTCAGTGTCATCGGTGATGACAGAACATACGTGTCTGATGGACTATAACATCTGCCGATCATGAGGGAGTTAATTGAGCAACGTCTTGCTCCTCAGCATGAACGATTCTGCACGTATGTACTCCCATGGTCATTCTGCGTATTCTGCTCTGGTTCTGTTTTTCCTTTGCTGCATATTCAGCAGTTTAGGGCCATTTCATTTTTCTGCTGATTCGGGCCCGGCCACCATGCTGACTGTTGTGCACACTCTCTGCATTTCGCTACACCTCGGTGACCCTCATGCAGCTTGACAAGCATGTCATTTCTCATGACTGCGGGAATGACAAGTCGAGTTCCTTCCAGCAAAAGCCTATCTTTAACTTTACTCTGCCCAGCACAGCCCGAGCGCCGGCTCACAGTTGCAGTGTCTCTCTAGATCCCGTTTAAGCTCATCCAGGTTCGTGACTCTCTCTAACAGGCTTCCCATGACCATTTCCACATATATGTTTGTCTCTTCAAACAATTTGTATTCATCAGGTGCCACGTTCCTCTTCAACGGTGCACATGACAGCGTGGACAAACATTTTGACGCATTGGCCGCATGCGACAGCACCGTATATGTGGAGAGAGGGCATCCGACGCTTGTGACCCCAGAACACTTACCAGTGGCTTTTGATCTGTTTCCAACAGGAAATGTTTGCCGGTGAGGAAGTTCCTGAACCTCTCATAGGCTCAGGTCAAGCCCAATGCCTCCTTCTCCACCTGTCTGTGTGAGAAATCACGACACCAGGGTTCTGGCTTCCACTCCGCCTCCTGTTTTTGCAGCAGCACACTACCTAAGCTATATAATGACGCATCCGACACCTGGCAGTCTCTGTTCGGGTCATACGTGGCTATGAAAACCAGTGCCTGCTTCGACGTGTTAAAAGCTCTCTGCAGCCCCACAGTCAGCAGTTCTTCTTGGGCAGGACTTTGCAAAGGCTTGCCTTTCTCAGCAAGTTGTGAGATGAACTTCCCAAGCTGACTGACCATTCCAAGGAAGCTCCTCAGCTCAGTCAGATATTTAGGCCTCCACTGACCAGATGCCCTTTGTCTTCTGCGGGTCAGGGCTAACGCCGCAGGGAGAAAACACATGACCCAAAAATGTGACGTCTTGTTTTGATAGGTCGCACTTGTCGATGTTCAGGGCAATGGCCACCTTCTGGATCTTTCGTAGCGCCGCATGTAGTTCAGCATCGTGTTACTCTATTGTTCGGCCCGAGACCAAGACATCATCAACATGGCAGATGACCCCCTCGTGACCTCAGTCACCATCCTGTTTTGAAAATGCTCAGGTGCAGAAGCAATCTCCAACAGCAGACGTCTGAATAAATAATGGCCAAAGGGTGTTATGCAGGTTGTGAGTTTAGCTGAATTTTCGGTCAGGGGGTATTTGCCAAAACCTCATATTAGCATCCAGCTTGCTAAATATTCTAGCTGCCCGCCAGTCTCCCCAGTGTTTCTTCCACCAATGGCACAATGTATTTCTCATGATGCACTGACTCATTTAGCTTCATGAGATCAACACTCATGTGTACATCCCCTGGTGTCTTTGGCGCCACTACGATGCCTGAGCAGCAGTCTGTTGGTTCTCCGACTCTGCTGATCACCCCAAGGCCTTCCATCTGAGACAGTTCCTGCTTAACTTTGTCCACAGAATGGCAATTGAATCCATCTGGGTGTCTTCAGTGGGGATGGTTCAGGCCCTGGCTTGAGTTTTATAACATATGGCTGTCACACACTCATTTTTAGCGTTTCCACGGTGATGCTGCCTACATGTGCTGCCAGTTCCAGTTTACCAATAGCAGGACTCCACAGCAACATGGTTGGCCAGATGGTGTATGACATACACATCTTTTCTCACCTCCCTACTACCCTTTTTCAGCAGCAGGCTGGTAATACCCACAACTCCTAACAGTTGCTGCCCTGGCCCCAACGGCTTAGTCGCACTGTGCATGGTAGGTGTTTCTCTGTCACTGAAGATCTCTTTAAACACCCTCACCCATTATACCGCATGTGTGACACTTCACGTGGGGAGTAGTTAGGGCACTGACTACTTTTTTCTGTGCTGTATTGGGTAAATTGTGGCTCATGTCATTGCCTGCTGAAATGCTGAGGCTTAACTTTTGCATCCCTTCACTTGAATCTGTCCTGATGTCCTGGTGTTTATTTCTTTGTCAGAGTAGGTCCATGCAAAACATTGTCCGCTTCATCACCCACACAGTAAATTAGTGTATTTATTTGAGTGGCATCAGAGCTAGCATTAAAGTTACTGGCCATGTGAAATCTTTCGAACCTCCTTATCCATTTTGCCCACTCTTGCATTTTCTTAATGTCTAAGGGGCCCCAGTGGCTGCATGAGGTGCCTGGTCCCATTGCTCTCTGTGCAACATCCGCTGCTCGTCTATCTGCATTGTCAGCTGCCTTTGCACCACCTCCACTTCTCCCCTTTTTATGTTCCTGAGTACCAAACAACACCAGTTTCTTTATTAGTTGTCTTTCTGGGCGTCCCCGTTCCTTATCAGTTCACACACTCCCTACAGCACTTCTGACACCATGTCCTGTTATCGAAAGTCAAACATGCAGACTTGTCTGGCGCGGATTATTTATCGGCCATTATTTATCGTGAATTGTTCTCCTCCGGACCAAAAACATGTACCTCTTTTTTTAATGAATCCTTCCACGCCCAATCCCCGGCACTGCCTTATTACATCATAATACGGTTGCCCGTAGTTCTTCCACTTAAAATTAAAATAACACCACAGGCTACACGAATGACACATGGCTTGTGTGGAACCTGAGAAGGGGACCCAAAGCCCCTTTATGACCTGCAGGGTTTAGGCATAGCCAAGCAGCAGGCAGCTGAAAATGCCGAAAGTTTGTCGAGGGATCCCTCAGTTGCTTCGATAACAAGTGGCCAGGAAGAGCCCACGCAGACTGGGCTCAGTGATGCTTCAACGGTCCCACAGTTGAGGTTGAAATAACATTATCAACGACTATAGTGACCAGTGGAGCAATGTGTGTACACTACCAAGCCCATAGCAGTGGGATGATCTTGTTAAGTCTGGAAAACCACCTGTTTTATAGCTAAAGGAAAAGCACACAAATGCAGTTAAAAATCCATATTCTTCCATTCAAGAAAAAAAGGAATGATGAACAATGAAAACATCACATGGTTTCTAGGCAGTTATCAGTAACAAAGCCTGTAAAATAAATAAAAATGTATTTATATAAGATGTTATGCAGAGGCTCTAATTTTGTAGTGTAATACATTATGCAATGACTCACAATAATGTATCATAATGTAACGTAATATGATAAGGTGTCCCACACTGAGGATAAACAGATCTGATCTGATATGGGACAACTGATGGACACTGAGCTGTCATGCAAGAAGACACCCCACCTAGATGGTACCATGATGGAAGGTTTCTTCTAAAAGAGTGTGTGAGTGGGATGCCACAATGAACCACTGAATGTGAAGGTGTCTTCCAAAGCATCCATGCATGGTGTGGGATCTCTGACCTACAACATCCTGTACTTACAGCTGACTGTGATTCATGTAACCAGCAGATCTTATGTGGTAAGATGCCCTCAGTCTTGAGTATTTATCCTATTATATTGGCCCCAGCACTGCGCTGTCCCTGGAGCTGAAATGGCAAAGAAGGAAGTTCCCCCTAAACGCAAAACCACAAAACTCAACAATAATCAAATCTCATTGCCCCGACTGCTCTACCCATCTTTTCGTCCTCACAATAAGGTCCAGCAGCCGTGAAAGCCCAATCAACATCTGGCCAGAACAAGGGCACAGAGGATAACTCCAGCAGATGTTAGTCCCTTAGAATGAAACTCGACATCCTGTTAGCTGTTTGTATTAGCAGGATGTGAATAGTTAAAAGCAGAGTAACAGGAAGCCTTGATCAGCAGCCATGGCACATGGTTGTATTTGCTTGCCAGACATCTGATGCTAAGCAGAGTCGGGCTCAGGTTCAAGACGCCTGGAAAAAACTGGTTGCTGTTGGAATTGCTGGTGACTAAGGGACACCCGTGCTGCAAATAGGACACTCCTCTAGATGATACTAATCCTAAGCGTCATTAAAGTAAGTTAGCTAATGCTGATGGCCCAGTCTTATTGCTAGGGAGATACTACAGACCTAAGATGGGTTACTCCCCAGAACATTGGAGATTATTATTATGAGAACAAAGAAAGAAATTGTGAAGGTCCATCTAATGCCTGTGTATTATATGTTGTAGTATTTTATATGGCAGGAGTGTACTGGGTGTACACAGAAAGCTAAGCTTTCCTGAGCAAAGGTTTTCATATTTTCAGAATCCATTGTTTCCATGTTGTCTACCATAGGCAGGTAACAGAAGATTTACTACTCCATAAAAAATTGTGTGTGTGTGTGGAAGACTGATGTTTGGCTCTGGACTAAGACGAAAAAAGAGGGAATCATGTGTCCGCAGTGAGTCCCACCTTGGGAGACACACGAATGGTGATAATCCTCGCCAAGTTGTTGAAGTTGAGACTCTTTTGTGTGTCACTCCCATGGCTCTCTGTACAAGAACGACATGAGCAATGGTTTGTCCCCAGCTGCTGGAATGAAAACAAAGCCCCACAATTAAATAAATTTTCGAGAACATACCAAGTCACTTCTGATTTGAAGATGTTTGTGAGAAAGTGGGAAAACCTCAAGGCCGCAGTGTAAATGGCACATTGTTATGAATATTTATATGGCTTACACCGGAAACCAAATGAGACTCCACACTTAAATGTTAAATTTGACATTTTCACAGCTGAATCGCTAAGGCATTGTTGAGAGGATTGCATACATTCTTCAACATGCCATGGAAGTTCCCAGGAGGGAACAGAAAAAGGCTCCTTTTAGATTGCGGTTTTTGAAGCAAAAAGGCTGGTGAATTTGTTTTGAACATCCTGGGTGGATGATCGGCAAATTAGAGGTTTTATGCCCCTCTGGATTTTTCAGACTTTTAATCAATTGCTTTGTTTACCAGTGTTGCAAACAGCTGTATGCGAAGCCCTTTGATGATTCATTCTCCTAAATCAACTCACAACCTAATTTATCAAGTAAAACGCTTCTGCCTGACATTACTGCTAACAGAAAAAGAGCCATAAACAGTTTTTATATATTGTAGGGGGCAACTAGTCATTACTCTAAAATCCACAGAGGTATGAATACATATATAAAGTCATTGCTGCAAATCAATTCAGCCATAGAAAAAAATAAGAGACCACTCCATATTTTTAAACAAATCTACATTTTTAAATACTAGTTTAATCGTGTTTCTGCTGGCTGAAGGCTATGCTGAGCAGCAGGTTGCTTCCAGGGTCAAAATTTCTAGGACAG
>JAABNY020000035.1:19463708-19477265 GCA_015164015.2 Brevimyrus niger
TTACAGAACTTGCAGACAAATTCAATATAAAGATGCAGGAATATGAGTTTAAAGAAATAATAATATAAACCTGTCGTTATTCACATAAATATGATCATAACTCGGTTGGTCCATTTCACTTCGTGCACTATCGTATGCATCTCCTGGGGGCTAAGCCCCCCCTGTCCTTAAAACCTAGTGACGCCCCTGGATAACGACCCTGGGAACTGCCTGTAGTAGACATTATAAGAACATGATTCTGAAACATAGAGCCACCTGACCTACTGGGAAGATCACGCCGGAGGCCGGGCAGAGGGTCTACTCCTGCTCACCATCCTGTTAAAGAGGTGAGTGGTGTCTTGCCATCAGCACCATATGGCTAAACTTCAGCTGTTTAGAAACAGTTTCTACTATACTTCATTATTAAAATATTCATTAAACTTCACCAAGCATTTTCTATTGGTGGCTGATTTCAATTAAATGTATCCCTATTTAGGCTGAATACCAATCCTTTGGTTATGTAACTAATAACCTGGTATGCACTGCCATAGAAAAAAAAGCGTTTTTAACAGTTTTCAAGAGGTGAACCCTTTTGTGAAATACAGTCATTGTATAAATACAAGTAAAATTAATGGAGTGACTTCATTAAAATCTGAGTAAGCAAAACAGCTTTACAGTTTTGCTGTATTTGCCGTTGTGTTTGTTAATCAAACTATCAATCCTCATTAGAGGAGATCGATTGCATGGTCCAAAAATACAAGAGAAATTGCATCCTATATTAGCGCAAAATGTAACAGAATTTAACTTAACTACATAATATATGGCACAGGTACAAACCCTAATCCTCATATTTCCCAAAAGAATTAATTGAATGACTGTACTGATATTTTCCTTTTGCACATTAAAAAAACTGAACAAAAATCACCATTCTTTTTTTTACAGTATATACACAGGATTGGCTGCAATAAATAAGAACAGATTTACGAAGTATTTCAAAGTCTTGCCTCTTTCACTTAGAGTATACCAATTCCTTGTCCACAAACCAACAAGGAATATTGGCGGACAAGTGAGTTTATCTTGCCTGATGGCTGAACTCACATTCTGAATGGTTACATATGTGTCAGTCTTTGATGGATTGAGAATGTGCAAGACCACGCACCACCAGAAAGATTAGAGGTACGTCCAAAACCGCATATATAGTAGGTAAAATATGTCTGAAATATGTGAGCGGTATGTCTGAATCCTCAGTACGGATGAGACCCGAGTAAGTGAACCATACTCAGCTGACATGCTACATTCTGTGAAGCTGAGGCCCGCAAGGCCACTGAGACAAAGACTGTCATTTGCTCAGAAATCCTTGTCAAGATGGAGGTGAAAGTGCTGTCTTCGTACAAATGCTAGTAGAAAAACAATATCCAATTACATATGTTGACTTGAACGTGTATTTTTTTAATTGATAGGTTTTTGCTTTCATGCAGGCCAAGCTACGTCATTGGTAAACATCTGGGTCAGGTAATACATAAAATGGTGACTGCAGTGTGTCTGAATGCATGCATGCTGTTCTCATGTATGCTGACAAAATCCATTACCTGTACCATGTGATTTCAGATGCACCCTATGGAAAATATGTGGCACTTGGTGGGTTTACATATGACATATTACATAACTTCCAATCAACTGCTAAATAGGAGGCAATGAATAATGCATTGAAGTCTATGAGTTGAATGAGGCATAAAATGTTCTGCTTCACTGAAGTGCCTTTTTTGTGAAGCCTAGCTTCACCTGTTGTATTAAAGAAACTGCCACTTGTCTGGACATATCTGGTGCCAACACACCAGCACCAGTTATCGATATGGGTATGTCTACAACCCAGGATTTCACACCCAGCTCCGGGTGATGCTGTTGTTTGTTACTGTGCGTGTGGGGCTTGGCTGTGCGTATAGTTTTGTGTTGAAACTGCATCATGTCTCTGGAAGACAGACATGCCAAAGACACTTTTTCCACTGGTTGTGGTCCTTAGCCAACTTCTCCCTTCCTCTATCCTCGTTAAGTCCTTGTCATTTCTTTGGTCTGCTGGTCTGTCTCCTGTCCCGACCGACGCCTCTCGTTTTACATCCATGTTCTAGAGACAAAGCACACCTTTGTTGTCCAGGAATTATTTTCATTTGTACAAAAGCTCCATAGTCCTCATACTGAATCTGTCGAACACAAACAAGTCTCCCTTATTTCGAATAACAACAGTCCAGAAGACAACAACCGTATTCGCTGCTGAGCCTCTGAGCGCCAGTGTAAATAGATTTGAAAATTAAATTGGGCACCTTCAACATAGCATACATATGTAAAAATGGATGTGCTAGTCTGAGCCATAACGCGACATACAAATAAAGCGTGTGGATTTAGTCTTAAACTAAGAGTAAATACAGGATAAGATGTTTGGTTGATTCATTGTTTATAATGCAGTTTGTTTTGCAATGTGCTTTAGTGCACTTATGCCGGTTAATGTGCTGGATATGCCACCTTTGGAAACTCGGCTTTGCGTCACGTCGTCGCTGCCTCCGTGTGTTGCTGTACGAAGAAGTGACAGCAGCCGCACTTCACGTTTTAGCTTAGCGAGAAAAAAAGCCCAGCTTTTGTCCTCTATTTATAAGGAGATAGAATAACGCCCGCAGCGTATCTGTGTCTGCGCACATCTCCGCCCTTCGGCGGCAGCAGAGGGAGTTCCGAGCCGGGTGGGGAGAGCTGATGCTGCGCGAGTCCAGCGTGGAGAGTCTCAGGGCGAGGATCGGTATGATCTGACTTCCAAGGCGACTTGAGACAGCCTACATTATTAAGCGGTTTCCGGACTCCTGAGGGCACCATGATCTCTTCGCAACGTAAAAAAGTAAAAGGACAAGCATGGTTTTTCTGGAGCGCGAGCATGCCCTTGAACGCGTAAGTAAACCAATTAAGATGTATAGCAAATCCGTGGTTTCTTGCTTTTTACTGTAAAAGCAAGTTTTAACTGTGATTTACACTCCAGGGATAAAGAGGCATCAGAAAACGTGTAACTAGCGTCTTCTTTATCATCCCGTTATACGTTTACAGCATTTCTTTAATTGGGGAATTATCTTAATAAAGATTAAGGTGTTTTGTTGTGAAATTACCCCAATTACATGACAAGAGCGTGTGCATGTTACATTGAGACTTTTCAGATAATTTAAGATGAAGACAGACAGTTTAGCAATAGGACAATGTAACGTGTAAATTCCCACTTCGGTGCAACGTATTCCAGCACCAATCAGATAAAGTATCTTTACGCGTTAAATGAGTGCTTTTTCCAAGAGTGTCCTAGATTCTAAAAGAAACATTTACTGAAATACATTAACAACTAAGCGACTCGTAGGCTTAATTATTTGCTAATGAAGATAAACTCTTGTCTTGTCTTATAATATTGTGATATGACTGGGTTCTAGAGTGGATGAAATGAAATTGAATGAGATACAGTTAGGCGGGGTAGGGGTTCTTTCCCACAGTGCGCGATCCTGAGATCTGCAACAAGTCATTGTGAAAACTAGGATTATCAAGCGGAATTTTCAAAACAGAAGCAAATTAATTACGAATATCGTTCGAGACTTTAGAGGCAAGAGCCTGATAGCGTGTGGAATACAGGCGCATAAATACAACAAAAAGATGCGTTCAATTCTATAGTTGCTAAAGAACATTTTTGCACGCAGCTGTTTTCCATTGTAGCTTTTATTTCACGCTTCACGACTTGTTTAATTTGTAGCATTCTTTCCTCACAAACATGTGGAAACATTTAAATGTGAAAAGAGGTTTATACATTTTAAATTTATAACTTATAATTTCTATGACGCTGCTTCGCTGGCAAATTAATCCTCATTTAACTGGAAGCTAAGACGGGTAAAGCACAAAAGAAAATCGCATTATCAGTGTCATTTATCTTTTGCTGATACTATACTACTTCTAGGCACTGTGGTGGGATATTATTTTTACATTTGTTTTCTTAATCTTTTCCCGAACTTAATCAGCTTAACCTTGATGCTAACAGGTTGTTCTGGAACTTGACTAACAGGCCTGTTTTAGTATAATGGATGTTAATTTAACGTAGTAGATATATTATTGCCCATGCCAGTTTAAAGAAAAACCATTGTAGACTTGCACTTTTGGGATAATGGGATCATGTAATGATGACAGAATCACCACCCACAACCACAATCAACATTTTTTATTATCTTAAAAATGTACTTGACATTTCAAAAGCTGAACTCAGTAGAGGCAACTGAGTGGTTTTCTGCAGCTGGGGCTTTGTCACTGAATGAGCTTTTTACAACCAAAGCCTGAAATAATAAATGTTACTGAATTAATAAACAAGGAATAAACATTCTCATCACAGCAGGTCAGCAAATTCCCCCGTATCTCACCCTGTGTGCCCTGCATATATGTGCTATTATATTTTCCATCAGCCTGACTTCGAACTGCTTATCCAGTGCAGGTGAGCTGTGAGCCTGGCCCCTATCCAGGAAGCACAGGCATGAAGTAGCGTCTGTTTGCAGAAGAGGTGTTTTAGCACAGGGTGGTCTGAGGGTTTTGCATGCCTTATCGATAACTCTTTGGCAGCTATCATCACTGAAGGGTTTCTGGCAGATCTGCAAATGATTCAGAAACTTGCAAACCACACCCATAAGGGGCCGTTAGGGATTTGGGGCCCTTTGAAGGTTTATCATACTGAGTCCCCAACCCAAACCAATCAAATATTGTTCCAAAGCTTTCAGGGGCCCAGTTACTCAGGGGGCTTTGGAATCCCCCAACTTTCGCCGCTGCATACATGGCTAACTGTGTTTTTGACCATACACAGGCACACTGCTCAGTATTACAGAGAGCACTGTTGTTCACATGATCTGGTCAAATGTCATCATGACATGAAACCAAGAGCTTCAGTCGTCACAGGTTTGCAGACCAGAAGTGAATTATTCTACTTGAGCATGGAAAAAAAATGTTTTGGGGTTTTATTGGGCCTAATGCAGTCAGGAGTGGGACAGAAAGACTTAGTATAGTGGAAAGATCAGGAGGATGAGGAAGATGATGAGCTCTTAGTCAAAAATAGATGTCAGACAGATCACAGGGCAATAAGGCAGGAACACCTTCCAAAGTATTTCTTTTTCCCCATCATTTTATACCACACCATGTCTTGACAGATATGTATTCTTTAATTCATTTTGTATTTTATTTTATTCATTTTATTTTTTTTTAATAAAAAACAGAAGTACCTTGTAGGAAGATGCTGTAAATCAAATCAGGGGCTTACCTGGAAAACAGTCTTTGTGATTAATGTCTACGTACGGCAGCTTGTAAAACCCTTTGTTCATTTTGGCCAATTCACAGTAATTTTGAATTTTCTGGTGTTTAAAAAAAAAAAAAAAACTTTATCTACTGACACAGAAGACCAAATATTTTTTTGCATCACAGACTATTTTAAAATGTGAAAATTCCTATCGGATCTAAGGGGTGAATTTTCGCAGGTGACAAACAGGTGTTTGAAAAGCGTGAAGAAGGATTCGCCAGCATTTTAAAATAAACAAAAGAAGTGTTGGATACGAGTTAAAAACTTTACAAAATAAAGGCAGTATTTATAGGCCTACTGCTAAACAGCAAAACTGGCCTGCATTTTAAGTAGGCCTACCGAGAATGAATTTCACACAGATTTGCCCATTTCTATCTTGAAAATTTTATTTTTTTAAAGTACTGTCAGCCTGCTATTAAGTATTTATTGTCTGGAGGTAGTAACTCTGCTGCCAGACTCGTTACCTAAAAGGTCTTTTGTGTTGAATTTAATCTGAATTGCATTTCACTGTTTAATTACTCTGATGCTTTTACGCTCGACGAATGGAAACTGATTGACTGATCAAGTTTTATGAATTAACATAAACTAATTTATGTTGATTGTCAAAGTGCTCATTTTAGCCGCTGATTTTTAATCTGAATGTTAGCGGCATGTGTTAATTACTGTGTGCGCTCCATGTTAATACGAATAATTCTTTCAGAAGCTCTGTTAAATCGAGTGAAATGGATTTAAATTGTTTTAGGCTTTTCTTGATTGCTGAATAAATTTGGCCTTTGTTTATGTCTCATCACGTTATAGTGACGTCAAATAATGGGACCAGCATCTTAAGTATAGACGCTAGATCAGGGTTCTTCAACTGTGGACCTTGATTCCAAATCCAGGCCGTGTTTTCAGTTCTCCCAGCTAGATGTTTAACAATTACTGGTCAGAGGCTTCACACCTGACTGACGGGTAAAGGAAGGCTGGAAAACCAGCAGCGCTCGGACCTCGAGGACCGTGAGTTGAATAATCCTGCGCTAGATAATCCTTGTGCCATTGGTACCCTGTTTGGTGGTGGATTCTCATTTGGGGGTTCCAGTTTCAAGAAAGGCCTTCAAAGAATAATGACTTGCACTGAGACTACCAGTCATTAATTTGATCAAAGGAGATGCTAAAGGTTCCAGAATCTGAATCAGATATCCTGGGAACAACCACCCAGCATATCTGTAGAAAGTCATGATCAATATTACTGAGTGCTTACTGAGGTCCAATGTAAGTCTAGAGCCAGACTGGAGGATGCAAAAGGCACAAGGCAGGGTACACCTTGCATGTCATTCTCGTCTATCACATAGTGCGCACACATGTACTGACACACACACAGACACACATGCCTCTTAGATTTAACAGTAGGGACAACAAGGTACGGTGCCTGCTTCTCCAGTTCCTTTCGGCATGGAGAAAAAGACTCATGTACAACTTAGATAAGCCTGCCCAGGTGCTATATGGAATCTTCTCTCACTGACATAATTTTCAGGGGGGATCCAGTAGATTGGCAGCATAGCAATACATACGGTTACCAAATGTCAAATAAAAGGAAAAGTTACGGTGGACAGGAAGAAAACCAGGCTGGAATGGAATGCAGATAAAGAGGTAAAAGGAGAAAGAGAGAAACCCGAGCACGCTCGAGAATTGGAATAAAGCCGTGAACGCTAAAAATAAACCCGACAAGAAAGGGTTTTTAGATGTATGCCAAAGTGAGCCGCGCTTTGAAGGACGAGCACAGGCCGAAGCTGGAGTCAGCTGCCTGTCGCGTCCCGAAACCATAATCCATGAGGCACTCAGGCTCTTCCAGGACTTTGTGGGATTGGCCCCAGTCATTGCTCTCCGCTGACTATTGGCAGATTCTGTGCCAGTTGCTGTAGTATGCGCATAGTGCGTCACTGCACTTCTTCTGTGGTACCAGGGCCTCAGAATCTGAGTTCCTTAAGCATCTTAGCTCTCATGGATCAGTGAAACTGAAAGCTGTGAAAATAGTGTAATATGGAGAGTGAAATATGGAGAATATATATGAAATTGGCAATTCCCAGAGAATTTACTACTCGACTGCCTAACTGTTGATTTAAACAAACTTGTAAACCTCAGCCATAATTTTGACTGTCAGCCTAAGAGAATACCCTGTCTAGATTTTTGTTTGATAAAGTTTTAATATTTGCACAAAATAACCTTCATATTAAAAAGAAACTTGTCAGTCTTTCAGTGATGTTCTGGGCTCAGCAGCGGTGTTTACCACCACTTGAACCACACTTTGTTGAGGTTTGGGTCCCCTGTTGGCCACAAACAGTCACTGCACCAAATAAACACATTCCTTGCTTTGGTGATGCTGAAGCAGCATGTTCTGCTAACCAACCAACTAGCTATGATCTTCTGACTTTTTGAGTGGGGCCCCAAATGTTACTGAACATTTGAACATATTGGTTACTGAAGTAGAACTTAAACCACTTCAGCACAGTATCAAACTCATAGTATGGTAAAGGAATTTTTACTAAGACCAAACTAAGCAGTGCTGTGGATTTTTAGGTTTAATCTTTTCTTTTCTTTTTTTCCTTTTCTTATCTGCCACTGACTGATTATAACAGTACTTTTCCTAATGTGAGATTGGGGATTGAGAAATGAGCAGAACATTTATTTGTGAAAGGCACTGCTGTAGTACAACCCTGGTCTTGGTCTCAAGACCACTTTATTACTTGGTCTTTTCTCTGTATTGAGTGAATTTGAACTCGATTTTGAGCTCGTCTTGCACTGGAGTGTGTATGGTTCAGTCTGCATGGTAGTGTTAGAGTAAGACAGGATGGTTTTTTCACCGCAGTGTAGGGCGGTGAAAACACACATCACATTATAGGGGCTAGACAGGTCAGGAAGACAGGGGAGTATAGGGATATTGTGGATAAACCAGGTAAAAAGACGGTAGTGGCATGACAGGGCTGTGCATTATAAACTCCAACAAAAACTGGCACCAACTTAAACTGGAAATAGGCCTGCAATTAATTTATTTCACTATTCAAAGCATTGCCATGGAGCAGAATATACAGAATGCAAGCGGTTGCAGTCATAGAAACCACCAATTAATATTTCCACTTTTATTCTGAAGAAAAATGGGACAAGTGGCATCCCACACTGGTTGAACACAGGACACAGCAGCCTATACTGTGCATGGACACTTCTCCTTCAATGCAGGCTGGGTGTCAACTCTGCCAACATCGTCAAACCTGCCGCCAGAAAGAGCAACATGGCAGTTAAACAAAAAACTCAGGTATAATTATTATTGCTACACCCTACCACTAAAAGTTAATTAGTGTATGACTTAAGCCTATTCATTAAAATTATATTTCAGCACTTCAGTCCTTTCTTCATATTATGAATCTGTTTATGAGGAATTCTAAGTGAATTTAAAGCAACAACGGATCCTTTAAGTAAAGGACTAATGATGTGTATTAGGTCTGTACCATGATAATTATCAGTGTCGACTGATATGAAAAAATTAAGTGTAATAAACATACTTTGCCATATTGTCCAACCCTACCACAGTGATATACTTTTTCATTTTCATACTTCCCTTGAAATAGTACTACATGTTAATTTGATTATTCAAATCTAAATTAATCTGTTATTTAAATTAATCCACCATTCACCTTCATTATATTAGCTGTATTATTTCATTTTATTCTATTATTTATTTATTTTTATTTTTTAAAAAGACAGTCCCAGAGTACAATGCTACTTTGGGAATTCCTTTAGAAAAGATACTCAGTTCCCTTCTATTCTGAATATAGTTGTTCCTCTTCCTGGATATTACTGTAAACAAAAAAAATCCCTCCCTGAACCAACACTAGATGAGATCCGACCCGTTCTTTCAGACTGTGTGGTTGATCCCCCACTCCCTCAGTAAATTGGAATAAGGCTTAAATTTTGATTCAAATATTTAACACCATTAAGGAAGTCCTGCATAAATGTGCTGTAAGGACAGGGAATGTGTGTGCTTAACCACTATTTGACTATAATTACAGTGTGTGCTAGATATGTTATACACTGAAAAAGCAGGAACTACAACCAATGAATACTAACTCAATATTTGTGTATAATAAATACGAATGTTTGAGATTAAAGGATTATGATGTTTGAATGGTACAGTTTGCTTTTGAATTTCAGCAGGGATGATGATGAAAAAAAGTATTAGTAAAGTCATTAAGGTAAAAATGAGTACTTAATGAGAAAGTCATTAAGGTGAAAAAAATATGAATCTATAGTTATCAGGCCAAAAGCCACAGCCAATCACTTGAGCCCTGTAGCACCAAGGGTTGGCCAGCTCAGTCTTGTAAAAATCCTAGACACCCAATCAATCACACTAAGTATACATGAGTCTTAGCCAAATCACACTAAACATCTCTGTGACAGTTCAGGCCATGTTTGAAAGGGGAATTGTTACATAACAGCATTGAAACGATGATTTTACCATTTTCATTTTGTATGTATTGAATGTGGCATTCTTATTCTATCAATGTTGGCAGCAAAATAATTCGGCTTAAACTTAGGCCTAGCCAAAGTTGGACCTGACAATTGCTGTTAAACTGGAGGTTCATAATGCCACAGGAAGCCTCTTGGAACTAATTATCAAAGATGGAAGATATCGAGCAGGGTTCAGATTTGAAACTTTCTAGGTTAATGTTCTCATAATGCCTTTTACAGAACATGAAGTGATTTAAAATGAATTGTATCAAGTAGCCTTATAAAACACTTTAGGTAGACCTTTGTTAGCTTAATACAGAGACCATTTACATATGTGTTAAGGCTTTTATTTCACATGAACGTATGTATAATATTAGAAATAGGACTCATGGCTGAATGCTGATCATTTGGAACAGGTTTCAGGTTTATAGAGCTCATTATTTCTGCATTAATGTTTGTGTGTTGTGGACGTTTTTCACATGATGTCATTTATTGTTTCCCTGTCTCTTTTGCTGTTCACTTTAATTGTGATTTGACCGTGTTTAGCAGCCTAATTTAGTAAATTATTATGCCATTGAACTGTGTAAATTAGTCATCATACCGCACCTTACCGATATAATAGTCGCTATATAGTGGGTGTGATGAAAACCCATCGTACTTGTTCTTTCTCTGCAATTAATTAGCAAAAATATCCACTAAACACCATTTTGCCACTGATTTCATTCAAAAGCCATACTGATGCAAGTAACATCTGGATGAACGAGAACATTCCAGAGTGGTCTCATTTAAATACAGGCCCTTATAGTCAGATAGCTAAGGTACATAATCAGCAGTAAAAAATACAGAACCTTCAGTGTAACTGAACTCCCCTTGCATAATGAAAGTGTCCTGCAAGGCTGAGCGGACTACTGCTGCACGTCAAGCTTACTGACCTCGTTCCTTCATACTTCAGTCCCTCAGACAGCAGCTAAAGTGCTCCCAGATGAAGCCACAAGCCTGCAAAAGGCTTGGTCACATTCAATGAGTGTGAGGCCAGCGCCGTCCAATCGCGGCGTGCTGAGATTTTAATGAACCTCTCCCTTCAATAGCTCTCCTTCACTCTTCAGGGAGGCCCTCTGCTTGTCAGACATGAAGAATGTGATTGGTTGCATCATCGCCAAGCAGGGACGTGGTGTGAGCTCCTTCTGATCCACTCTCAGTGGATCTGTGTGTGAGCAAGAACATCGACTACATCACGCATGTTCTTTTTAGGGAAAACAGTGGCCTGGCTTGGCACCATAACCCCCTTCCTTTATAACATAGCAAACTTGATGTGGTAACTTGAGGCAGTAAACACCCCCCCCCCTTACTGTGATGTCAAACCCCAGGTCAGCTGCTACTGAACTCCTGTTCATGTTACAGAAGTTTATGACCTACCTTTTCTTTTGTTCAGAATTATCCACATGATTAAAAAAATATTGGGATCTGCTGAAACTGTAAACCCAGCAGGGTTCTAGTAATGCTCTGCATGATGTTCTTCTTGGTGAATAAGCTAAGGATGTTCAGGGTGGACAGTTGCTGGGGGAGGGTGGAGGGTCAGGTGGGGGTGAACTGGCTTCATACTCATGTTTACAAATTCTTCTGATCTGGGTGAAAAAGACCGCTTAACTCTTCATCAGAGAACACTTGAAAGTTCCTTAGAGAGAAGTCACAATTCAACATGGGCGTTTGTAAAGTCATATTTTTTAATGATGTCAGCGTTCTCCCTCTGGCTCCCTCTTGTGGACAGAGACCCAAAAGCACACATGAATGGGTACGCATACTCAGCAAGTCAGTGGTTTTGTTTCAGAAGCAGCTACTTGTGGTCATGTGGTCACCATGTGAGCCGTGGTGTCTCTACATTCTGCACTGGTCTCTGTTTACTCTGGCTAACAGAGAAGGACTGTAATTTGTAGAGCAGTGATTCCCAATCTGGTCCTCGGGGGTCCACAGACAGTCCACGTCCCATGGGAAAATTGTGTAATATGGAAAGTTATGCAACTAGCATTTTCCAGAAAATTTAATACTCGGCTGCTGAACTTGATCTACACAAACGTGTAAACCTCAGCCAAAATTTTCACTGTCAGCCTGTTGCATATGTCGTACAAGAATACCCCCTCTACAGTTTTAGAAGTTTGAATACTTGCATAAGGCAATGTATAAAAAAGAAATATTTTAGTCCCATGGACTGTCTGGCAGGGAGCTCAAAAAATGTGGACCGGCTGTAGGTCCCCAAGGACCGGATTGGGAAACATTGCTCTAGAGTAGAGGTGGGCAATCTTATACAGTAAGGGCTACTGTGTATGCAGGTTTTTGCTGGAGCTCATAAATTAGATTACTAATTAGAGGACTGATTGGCTGAAGAGTCCTCACACTTGGGATTGAACAGCTGACCTACAGGTTACCCCAAAAACCTGCTTACACACTGGCCCTTTGCGGATAAGATTGGCCACCCCTGCTCTAGAATTTTCAAAACCAGCTGAAAGTTCACTCCCTGTTCTATAAAAACCCATGACATCTGCATATTGCAATTAAAAACCTACTGATGCTCTCTATGCTTGGGATAGCATTACACATTTTGCTGCTCTCAAAGTCTGCTATTGGGCAGAGCTGTCCAAGCTATGCAAGCTAACAGTGGATTAAGGCTAAGAAGGCCTCCCTTTAGTGGACAGGGTTGAACTGCTAATTGGAGCGAGCTGACTAACAGATATGAAAGGTCAGAGTTATTTAATTGCCCGTGACACACCAGGTTTATAGAAGGTGTAGTGAAGTTTCACTTGATGCATTTTTGTGTAAGACTCTCACATTAATTGAATTAGCGGTGCCTAAGCACAAAAGACAAACATCTAATGGATATTCATGACAGACACAAACAAGATTCTATGCTTTTGGTGTTTTTTACAAGCAGATGAATTTGTGAAAAAGTGAAAACCTTGTGTCATTTTTAGCCACAAGATACTATGTGTGCCAACATACATACAAACATACATACAATCATGCACAAAAGAGTTAATGGCTCAGATCCCATACATACCTCCAGTTTCTGGGTCGTGGGGGTCTGGAGCCTATCCCAGGGGGGTCTGGAGCCTATCCCGGAGGCTATGGGCACAAGACAGGGAATAACCATGAATGGGGCACCAACCTGGCTCAGATATACATATGCTTAACTAGCCAGTCTTATCTTGCTTTTGATTTGTATAGCTGTACCACCATCTAGTGGTCATTTAGAAATATTAGAACCATGCATACAATTTAATTCTACTCAATTCAATTTCATTATTGTGAGGAAAAGAGTGTGACGATTTGGTAACATGATTTGGTTAAATATTTTACATCAAATGTTACTTTAAAATATGAGGGAAGTATGTAAACAACCAAACAGTAAATATAAACTTACAGTGCAGTAGTAATAAATATTGACCCAGACTGCAGGAACATTAGGGTGGGTGCATGGCATACAGTGTAGGAATGTGAGAGAAACTCGTAAAGTGCATGAAGAAGTGCTGATGAGGTGTCTACTCTCCCTGAGCACTCGACTCACTTCTGCCCCCTGTAGGTGGCTGAAGGGAAGGTTGTGGACTCACCTGCGCTTTGTGTGGCTGGGTCTCATGCTCTTGACGCTGTTCTGTGTGGCTATTCAGTTCCTGGGTGTGGTCAGGCAGTCCAGGTAAGTGCCAGTGCTGATGCTTTGGGAATTTTAAGACCACCGTTTGTGTTTTGTGACTGAGAAACACCTG
>JAABNY020000035.1:19486253-19510817 GCA_015164015.2 Brevimyrus niger
ACACACACACACACACACACACACACACACACACACACACACACACACACAGGTTTGTAGTTATATCTTTGTGGGGAATCACCATTCATTTCTATTAGGAAATATCTAGCCCATAACCTGAGACTTTTGGCATTTTTAGTTTTTTGTTTGCATTCACAGATCTTTTTGGGGACCTGAGAAATGGTCCCCACAATGTCAAAATAACAGGTTTTTATCACATTGTGTAATATAAACACAACACACACACACACACAAAACACACACTTAAACCACTTAGATTTCACAGCAGGGGCAACCTGTTTTGGTGCCTGCCTCTCCAGTTCCTTTCAGCATGAGTGATCCAGTAGATTGGCCACATAACAAGTCATACGGTTACCGAATGTCAAAGAAAAGGAAAAGTTACAATTGACAGCATCCTGAGCCTTTTGTTTTTTGAATGCATTCACAGAGCTTTGTGGGGACCTGAAAATGGTCCCCAAAAAAATCAAAATAACAGGTTTTTATCACATTGTGGGGGATGTTTGGGCCCTACAATCTAATATAAACCTAATCCACAGACACACACACACACACAGCAGTGCCTGGTCTCTCAGAGAGAATTACTGTAAAATCAAAACCAGCTGAAAGTTCACTCCCTGTCCTATAAAACTTATGATATCTGTGCATTGCAATTAAAAACCTGCTGATGTTCTCTATGCTTGGGATAGCATTACACATTTTACACATTGCAAGTCTTCTACCGACCTACCTACATTTTACTGCTCTGTGAAAGTCTGTTTTTGGGCAGAACTGTGCAATATATGCAAGCTAACAGTAGATTAAGGCTAAAAACGTCCCCCTTTAGTGGACAGGGTTATTCAGGTTTGCTAATTTGAGAAAGTCGATGAACAGATCCAAAAAGTCAGTGTTCTTTAATTGCCTGGAACTCACCAAATTCATAGAAGGTGTAGTGAAGTTTCATGTGATACATTTTTTGTTTGAGACTCTCACATTAATGCAATTTTTATTTTATTTGACCTCTAATTAACCAGGTTTGTCCCATTGAGATCATAGATCTCTTTTGCAAGGGAGACCTGGCCAAGGTAGCAGCAACATAGTATCAGTGCAGAGTCTTACAAAGTATTACAATTAGCACAAAAGACAAAAAAACTAATGAATACTCGTAACAAACATAAACATGTTTCTATGGTTTTGGTGTTTTTCACCAGCAAATGTGAAAATTGAAAACTTTATGCTGTTTGTAGCTTCAAGATAAAGTGCTATAATTACATGTTATTATACTTACATACATGCAAGCATGCATAAACATAATAATGGCTTAGTGTAACTTCCTAATATCTGCTTAACTAATCAGTCTTTTCCTGCTTTTGATTTATGTAGCTATCACCACCTAGTGACACATAGACACAACAGTTGCACCATATAAAGTGAATGCTTTGGGTTTAACAAGGGAAAACTTTTTGGATCATTGCTGCCCCCTGTAGGTGGCTGAAGGGAAGGCTGTGGACTCGCCTGCGCTTTGTATGGATGGGTTTCATGTTCCTGGCCCTCCTCTGCGTGGCCATTCAGATGCTGGATGTGGTCAGCGAGTCCAGGTAAGTGCCAGTGCTGATGCTTTGGGAATTTTAAGACCACCGTTTGTGTTTTGTGACTGAGAAACACCTGGAGAGTATACAAACTCCACACACACAACCAGGGCTTAGAAATAAATTTATAACCTTGGAGTTGAGAGGCAGAACTTGGAGTTCCTGCAGTGCCTTAGTCACGTTTTTCTGATGATTTTCTTTTTAGGAACAACATATCTCTGAATGAGTTTTTCAATAAGAATTTCTTCAACATGAAGTTCCCCTTTAATAAAAAGTACTTCTTTTCACTGAAATGGTCTGGAGGTGACCTTGTCTCAGCACCGGGCACAGTCGCAGATGATGATGAACTTAGCTCACCACTTGCCACGAGACCAGTAATGCGGAGGGTGGCCTCCTGCCGGCCGAAGAGACACATCTTCTTCCTGAAGACGCACAAAACTGGCAGCAGCACCATTCAGAACATCCTCTACCGCTATGGGGACAGCAGGAACCTGACGTTCGCACTGCCTCCTAACAAGCAGAGCCAGTTGGCCTACCCCAAATTGTTCCTGGCTGATTTTGTCGAGGGTTTCCGCTCGAAGTCTGTCCCCAAGTATCACATTATGTGTAACCACATGAGGTTCGTGCCACATGAGGTGAGTACTTCTTTGGGCCGATTCACTCTTACCGCAGACGTGGACATGCCACGGTGTAATCCATAGTGCCAGACCACCTTTGTTCCTGAATGTGTGCACTTTATGCACCAACGAGCCAGACAACCATGCACTTTCATGCCAGGCCTTGGGTGGCGCTATGGAGCAATGCTGATCTTAAGTCACACTTATGAAGTGTGTTATGGATGTTATACTAAAAATGAGTATTTTACTAAAACCGTACTTACAGTATCATAGAACATAAACAAGTATTTGGCATCGCAGTTACAAACATGTATTGCACTGTAGTGTGCAGGCCACTGGGGATCTTTAAAATCTCATAGTGAGGAAGCCTGTATATTCCTGCTTCAGCCTCAGCCAATCTTTCTTTGAATCCACTAGCCATGGTTATCTGCAGTCTGATCAGAGAGGGTAGAAAGGATGTTCATATACAGTCCCGAGCACCATCTGACGGAGTCAAGAAATACAACAAATGGTTTATGAGGCATGGTTTTGGCCATCACTACTTTTAACTCTGGACAATCAAGAAGTTAGTGAGTTTGGCACATTCAGCTGAATCGGCTGCTAGGCAATTCTCATGAGACTCATAAGACCCATAGGAAATGGGTTTATGATATAATTTATTAATGTATTATTATTTCTCCTTTAAAATGTATTCAATGACATTATTGGCCACTGGTATAACTATTTTATTGTTTAATTTATTTCATTTGGTGTAAATTTTACTAAGCTATGGAGTTTTATTCCCCTAACCATATTTTCTGATTGGATATGTATGTTTTAGTACATGATTTTAGTGAAGGCTAGATTTTTCAGGAGCGCATTAGTCGCATTGTAGCAGGATGCATTGTTGCGTTATTGGATGCAAGTGAGCTACTACACAGTTGCACATACTCTAAGTATAACTGTCTATTTTGTAGAGATGGCCAAACACAACACCTCATGAACTATTTAGCATATTTTTTGACCCCAGCTTGCTTTGAGACCTTTTTTGAAGACATAACCATCTAGTGGGCTCTAAAAATACCGCAAATGATTTAGAATTTTTTTCCCCATCACTACTATTTTATAAGGAACATATATTTTAATGTCCCCAATTAATCTAGAAATAGAATAATAATAAATAATTTTTTGCATGTTTTTTAAATCTTTTCTAAACAGGTAAACAAGGTTATGCCAATGGACACATTTCATTTCTCCATCTTGCGAAATCCAGTATCTATGATGGAATCCATATTCATATACTTCAAAGGTGAAATATTTCAGAGGGTCAAAAGCTTAGATGAGTTCCTGGCTGATCCAAGGAAGTTCTATAACGCATCAATGCCCAACAGCAACTATGGAAAGAACCTCCTTGCCTTTGACTTTGGCTTCAATGAGATGACACAGGCCCAACTTGCCATCAATAAGATTGAGGAACAATTTGACCTCATTCTTCTCTCGGATTACTTTGACGAGTCCATGATCCTGCTGAAGAATGCACTTTGCTGGACACTTGATGATGTGGTCTCCTTTAAGGTAAACAGCAGAAATAATGGTTCCAGGATGAAGCTGCATCCAGACACCATAGACAAGATCAAAGTGTGGAATTCGTTGGACTGGAAGATCTACCTTCACTTCAACGCCACTTTCTGGAGGAAGGTGGACAGGATGGTGGGGCGAGAAAGGATGAAGCAAGAGGTGGCCATGCTAAGGCAGAAAAGAGAGCAGCTCATGAAAACATGCCTGCTGGAGGGAGGGGCTGTGGATCCCTCTCAAATGAAGGAACAAGACTTGCGGCCCTTACAGTATGGTGCTGCTGTCATCCAAGGTTATAACCTTAATCCTGAACTGAAGGGACCAATCAGGAAGCAGTGCCTGGACCTGATCACCCCTGAGCTACAGTACACAGAAGCCCTTTATGAAAAACAGTTCCCCAGTTCTCCTTCAGATGGGAGTCTTCCAATGTGATGCCGGTTTCACATTAAGGCTGTTCCCAGAGACTGAGCCCCAAGGTGAACACAGAGAGACAAAGTAGATTGACTCAGAGGGGTCTGCAGTGACAGGAACCCAGCATCCTCCAAAAGATCTTTCCCAAAGTGCCGCCCACGAGGAGCCTACGAAGTGTGCCTTGAAAAGTGACCCTAGGCAGAAGTGGTGTGCTTTTGCCTGTGCCAAACTCTGTGCCATAGCCTGGTAATCAAGTTAATCCCACACCTCTGGAGAACAAAACATTAAACACCGGTGATTCCCTGTACCCTGTGTTGGATGCACTTTGATACTTAAGAAGTGACCGCCTCTTGACATTTTTGAAGCTGTGTGGTATATAGAACAGCACACTATTTTGAAAATATCGGTTAAAATTTATGGTGTAGTGTTTCCTCGTCTGGTGTGTCTATTATTGTGTTAATCTGAAAGGGCCTGGTTTAAAGTGAAATGTTTATTTTAATCATGCAACAACTGCCTATCCACTTACATATTAATCACACTCAGTGAACTCAGTGTTGATCATGACCATCACATCATACCTTCTCCAAGATTAAAAGGTAATGCTGTATACTGTGAATAACAACATCATGCAATGTGAAGTTTTTTCAACTTTGGAATTTTTGGTACACATCATAAATCATAAAGCTACTATCCATAAGAATTCATTTGTAGGTACATGGGAGTAGAACATTAGAAATATTTTTTTTATTAAAATATATATTTAAAAAAAATCTACTTTGTGCATTTGTTTATTGTATGTATGGCTTCTGAATGCATGTGTGTGATTGACTGAAGCTCTCAATAGCAGTCTGCACCTTTCGCTGATCACACAGTGATATGAAGCAAATCTGCCACCTGGTGGAAGAAAACTGCACTACAAACCAGAAAATGAAGTGCTCCTTGGCTATACTCCTGTGACCTGGAACCAAAACCCACTGTGAAAAGCATGGGGGTCAGAATGAGCAGTGGTTTTAAACAAAAAAACTTCAGTTATCAAAGCTGACTTTTTTTCAACTGAGTACCGAGTGAATTTTATCTAAGGTCAAGCCCTTTTTATCATTTAATGATTTTAAAAGGGGCATGCATGTTTTTGACCATGAAATGCCCTTTGTGTTGGTGAAAGCCAGGACTCCAGGTTTTTACATCCCATGATATGACACATTTTTATTCCTGGGGAGATGATTTCTTTTTCTGTTTTATTGTTACGTTCTTATTTGATTTTACAGCACTTTAGGCAACTATTGTTCTTATTCATTGTGATTTCTTGATTAATTTTGACTTCTTACTTGGCTTGACTAGAAGAGGCATTGAGGGAGCAGATGGGTCTTGAGGTGTTTCTTGAAAGTGGAGAGGGTGTCTAATTACTGGACGTGGTTTGACAGCTCGTTCCACCATCAGGAGCAGGTGAAGACAGATACGGAGGGGAGTGACATGATAATGTTTAGGCTGATTCAATATCAGACATGCTGCCGCATTTTGAATCATCTGCAGTGGTCTGATGGCGTGAGCTGGAAATCCTACTAGTATGGAGTTGCAATAGTCTAGTCATGAGGTAACATGAGCTGAGCTGCATATTCAGACAGAAAATGCCTGATCTTCCTGATGTTATACCAGATGAAGTCCGTTGTTATATGAATGAATGAATGTTGCATTTATATATTGCTTTTCAGGACACCCAAAGTGCTTTACAGAACCAATGGGGAGCCAGTTCAACCATTATCACTGTGTATTGCCCCCACCTGGATAATCTGATGGCAGCCATTCTGCACCAGTATGCTCACCACACAGTAGCTAAGGTGGAGAAGGGGAAAGGAAAATTCATCAGTTAAATATAGGGGATAATTAGGAGGCCAGATTTGAAAGGGTCACAATGGGCAATCTAGCCAGGACATTGGGGTACCACCCCTACTCTTTCGAAGGGTGTCCAGGGATCTTTTATGACCCAGGGAGTTAGGACCTCGGGATTATGTCTCATTCGAAGGATGACACCATTTTTACAGAACAGTGTCCCCATCACTGCCCTGGGGCATTGATCCACACAGACCACAGGATGGGCTAACCTGTTGGCCACGCTCAGCAAAGGATAGCTGGTCTTCTGAAATTACTCCTAGGATCCTAGAAGACCTTGATGCAAACAATGTGAATTATTCAAATTCTACAGTGATGTGATGATGGATGATAGGTCTGGCGATGAAGAAAAGTAGCTCAGTCTTGGAGATTTCATGTTGGAGGTGATGGTCCCTCATCCAGGTTTGCAGAGATCCCAGCAGAGACTGTGGTGTTGTCTGGAAAGAAGGTTAAGCAGCTCTGGATGTCACTGGAGTAATAGCGGTAGGGGAAGACATGCGACTGGATGATCTGACCTAGACAGGTAATGTAAAGAGAGAAGACTAGAGGACCAAGGACTGAGCCTTGTAGAACACTAACTGTTACCTAATGTGATCTGGACACCTCTGCACCCAAAACCACTTGGAATCTGTCTAGACCAAGTGCCGGTGAGTCAAACCAGTGTGATGCTAAGTTGAGAAAGGGTGGCCAGGAGGTTCTGGCTAGACTTATATCCTGATCCTGCAGCTCTTGCGGTTTTCAGAGTATCCACCACAGTCTCGGTCGAGTATTCATGCCTGAAGCCAGACTGCACCCCTGGAGCATTGTGAAATAAACAACTAAATCAGCACTAAAGAGGTTCATCATTAAATATAATATTTTGTCCAAATAATAATATTGTGAGTCTAGTGCTAAGAGAATTGTGGTAATGAGTGAAACATACAAATTACCCACCAAAATACATTTAAAAAGATTAATATGAATAACAAAAAAGCTTAATATTTGTGCCAGCTAAGATCTAAACTCTGAACGCATCTACCAGTAATCTGAGCATGTAATCTCTGCAAATTTTGCCACTTGCGGTAATGTTGTGTTTTAATCTCCGCACAGTTGATACTCATTAATTTCAAGGAGCTGGTTGCTTGCTTCAATTGAAGATTTCAAGCAATATTTGAAAACATTATTCGTTTAGGCTAAGTTGTCAGGGCCTTTCTGTAAGAATGATTTTTTTAAACAAATCATACATAATTTTTGCAGGATATTAAGGGGTGAGTTGCAATTTAGTGTATTGCGGCTCTATGTCTCCCAACCCAGTCCAGAGTAATCATATCACTGCTGGGCCCTTGTGCATGGCCCTTACTGTGTAACCCTACTCTCTGATCCTCCCCTTTCAACACTCTGGGCAAATGTATTCCCTATATATATAAACGCTTTAATTTTTTGTGAAGCTAAAATGAAATGTAACATATCTAAAATAAATATTCACATTAGAAAACTTTGCATGTCGCAGTTAGGAATCATCCTGGATGACTGATGATGATGAAGAAACAGTTCCCAAAAGGACTGCAAGACAGAACAGCCTAATATGTTTGTTGTAGCATTATTATGTTCATAACAATTAGAAATTATGAGGGTGATATTACTTATGAAATCCCTTGCATTATTACCTTGCTTTATTGCACAGGCTCACCCAGGCTGAAGCCATGCTGGCAGAGGTTATGGAACGGTGTTCTGGTGCCTTTGTTTAATGCAGAAATACATCTGATTGGCTGTTTCATACACAATAATGTCAAGTGAGTTTATTTTGCATGTGCTGCAGCCTGGTGTGCCTTATAGCTGATGTCATCTAGATACTCAGCAAATCAGAAAGTGCTGTCACCATATGGCCCCTCCCACCACACTCACCACTTCTATTCCAATGCAACATTTCAACAGAGCTTAACAAATATCACCAAACACACAAGCTGTTGTATGTGCAACTTGGCTATCAGTCTTGCTTGCTAGCACTAGCTTGACTGGTGTTAGGTGTCGCTCAGAAGCAGAGTTAGCACAGGTGAGGGGTGTGACCACTGGTGATGACTGCCAGGAATGGCCTACAAGGGCCCTCCCCCCCGGTCTGTCTGCCATAACTGTCATTGCAGTCAAGGGTGGGGGTAATTTTAGTGCCACCAATGCTGCTAGTATGAGGCTACATCCATATTGCTACATTTTCATTTTAAACGTAGACTTTAGGCCTGGGGGGTGGCACAGTAGTGCAGTGATTAGCACTGTTGCCTCACACTTATGGGACTTGGGTTCTAGACTCTGCCGGGGTTCAACATACATTTTTTATGATTTTGCATGTTCTCCCTGAATCGTTGTTGGGTTTCTTTCAGGTACTCTGGTTTCCCTCCAAGTTCAAAAATATGCAGAGGCAAATTAGGGTTACCAAATAGCCCCTGGGTGTGCATGTGTGAGCGGCACTTCATTCTGGGTTGTTCCACACTTTGTGTCTATAGTATCTGGGATAGGCTTCAGCCCCCCCACTCAACCCTGAATAAGATAAGTGGTTACAGAAGATGGATGGATGGACTTCAGTCTCCATTTTTTGCGTCCACACAACACAGGAGATTTCAGTCCCCAAAAATGAGACTTATTTAAATGCTGTCACAGCCATATACTTCTGAAAGCTCCGATTTCCAGCTGCAGTGTGAATTACTGAAAACAGTCTTGCACTCTTACCAGTCATTGGAAGTTAAGGCCCATCTCGTGCATTTGCATACTTTTGCATAAATTGCATCTGATTATTTTCGTTTGTATAGACACTGGCAAAGCTACTAAAAGGAACCAGCCATGTAAGTTTTTTTTTTTGTATTTGGCTTCCTTTTCGTTTTTTTCAGTTTTAGTTTTTTCAGCTTTTTTGGTTAGTTCCCGTTTTCTAGTTTTATTTTTAGTTAGTTCTAGTAGCTGCTTTCACATGTGTCTTGTCTGTTGTTGACCAGTATGTAGCTAAACTGAGTTCACTGTGTGACTGCCGCCCTGCGATGATTTGCGCATGTCCTACGCAGGCCTATAGTTTCAGTGTGTATGGAAATACTTTCGGAAACGATGTGTAGATGAAGATTGTTTTTGTTTGAAAACTCAGTTTTTACAAGAAAAGGTAGTGTTGCGGACGTAGCCTGAGAAAATTTGGGAATAATTTTTCCCCACTACATTGCAAAACCGGACCCTAAGGTTCTCCACCTGCTAAATTAGACTTTATCTCTGGATTAACGCCATATCTTTAGGTGGTTTCCATAGCCGACGTTATATTACCAGAGATCCCACCTTATGCATGTTAAAAGTTAATAATAACAGACAATTTCATTAATCCCCAGGGGGAAATTCTTTTTTACACCCCCCTCAACTTGCTTTTTGTAGAGCAAGCTGTCCACAAAGGGCAGCTACCTGTAGCAAGGCCCAGGGAGCTGGGGGTTAAGGGCCTTGCTCAAGGACCAGCAGCTGTGCTGAAGCGGGACTTGAACCAGCAACCTTGCGATTACAAGACACATGGCTTAGCTCACTGAGCCACATGCTGCCAATCAGGGAGGAGGGTGATCGCTTGAATGGGCAGATGAGTGCGTTAGATTGTCTTTAACTCTGTGTGGGCAGCTTTCTGGGACATTGCAGATCAGGGATGTTGCTGTTGAGTTGCAGCCAATCCCCTGAGGTTCCGTGAGAGCTGGTGTTTCTGCATTTGACACAGCATTGAAAGATGGGCCCTTTAAATGTAAACTGGAGCCTGTCTGTAACAGTTGATTAATCAGCAGTAGCCTCGAGCAAACCGCGCCCCAGAAATCCTCTTCTGGCGGGGCAGTGCGGGCGATCTACGGTGAGTGTCTGGGCATACCAGGTCCCCCTATAGTCTCAGCAGTGACGTCTGCCAAAATGTTGGCCGCAAATGTGTGCTTTGTGTTCAGCGCACCAGCGAGCCCATTAACACGTGTTTAGTGAATGTTACGGCTCATTATTTACCGATCCGCCATTCTGTAAAATGGAGCAAACTCATAACCTTTTTATCCAAGGTCATGTATTATAAAGTAAATAAGGGTAAATAAGGTTGTTGAAGAAACCCCTGGGCAGCTTTGAGCATTAAGCAGCGGATTGTCTCTGGCTGGGGGGCATCCAGTCGGGGGTGTCGGATTTCATGGGCCATTGACTTGTTCGGAATAAGTGCGATCGAACTTGAAGACAAATTACCTTGGATGGAGGTTAGAGATTGACTGCTGTACTGGAAAACGAACCATGCCGTGAATGTTGTTTTTTTTTTTTTTTTAAGTGTTTCATACATTCTACTGGTGGTGCCTGCAGCCTCTACATACATAAGCGAGAGCACCTGTCCACTTTATCTCTCTCTCTCCTTCGCTCTTTCCTTTTCCCTGACAAACCCACCAAATGCGCACATCGCAAAAGCAAGCATGAGCTCTTCACGCCACCCGGCCATCCCTGGTCCTTTAATTACGGACGTTTTATGAAGTGACTGTCATTTCCCAGTGTTTCAAGTGAGCATTACATATTCCCACGGCCAGAGAAGCGATGAAATCGTGGTGAATGTCACTGCGATGTCTGTCGCCGCAGAGACACAAAGCAGGTGCAGTTTTACATGACAAAGTAATAAATCTTACTCACTCATGCGAGATAATAAGAAAAACACCCATTTTATTATCTAAGAAATAATTAATCAGCTATGAAAGCCTGCTTTAGCAATTTGTTCAGTCTCATGCAACCTTGTGTGTTTTATTCAGCCCAAACCAGTCCAACTGTTTTGACATCTGGTGTGGATCCCTTGGCGGAGGACGGATAGTGCGGTCTGTATGCGGCTGATATGACAGCACTGTCCTCCTCTTGTTTTGGATTGTGGATTAACCAAGGTGTGCTTTGCCAGCCCCCACCAGCGGGAGGGGTCCTCAGCCAGGTGACAGGGAGATCTGAGGGCTGAGGACCCCCAAGGTTGAATTATTGCTTTGAGTGACATCTAGCAGAAGGGATCCAGTTTTTCTGCTGGGGTGAATTCTCTGTAAACGTGGGGCCTCAGGTAACTCGTCGTGTTGCTTTGGCCCTTCCAGCCCTGACCAAGCACCTCATAATCACTCACCTCGTGACTACCCCCTGGAGTGCTTTGACAGTAGTGCAGTGGCCTTTAATGATTGTGCAGCTGGCTCTTCAGAGTATGCGTTGGAGCTTGGGCACGCTGTGTGATGCTGGTCTGGGATTCATAATGCCTCTTATCTCCTTCTGATGCTCTCTTCTTGCTTCAAGTGCTGGTAGAAATTCAGCTCTCATCTTTTATTTTTGTGATTCTAGCCACTGTGGAGAAATGGCTGCTGGGAAAAGCGGTCCCAAACCACACATCCCTGATCCAGACGGTTCCCACCTCCCACCACAGCCCCTCAGATTAGGTTTCTTTAACAGCTCTGACTAAAGTTAAATTGCTTTAATTATTCAACAGCTAAAATCTCATAAACGAGAAAGTGGTGCATTGTGGGAAATCCACAACAACGTTGCACCTTCGAATGCAACTGATATAATGGGCAGACAGCTTTAAATTACTGGGCTATGACCTTGGCCTCCTTTATGCCCATATGGACATTCACCACAAAAAAACTCATTATTCATGAAATAATTAGAGGTGCACCTGTTACAGTGTGGCATACTTTAATATGTGTCTATGTGGCTCTGTGTCCTTTACAGTATGTGTGTGTGTGTGTGTGTGTGTTTCCATCTTGGCCGGACGGCTGGTTTGTAGCTCGTCAGCCTGACGAAGTGCTTCATTAAAGAGCCTAATTTCCCCTTATGAAGCTTGATGACATGAGGGGAGCATGGCTTTCCATTTTAATTACATTCTCTTGAAAAAAAAAGATTAAAAGCAGACAGTCTTCTGTTCGACAGCATTTGCTGTCAGTGAAAGGAGTAATACTTTGTTTGGGCACATTAAATGATAAGGTTTCTGTTAAACAAATACGTGCCATTTATTATGTCTCAAAACACAATGAAAATCAGTTTTAAAACTCTGCCATAATTAGTGTAATGTGCCTATTAGTTAGCCCTGTTTCCTCCAGATAATGGAGCTTAACAGTATTAGTTTAACAGTATTATCTCTGAGTATCTTTGTTAATAGAGTAATATCATGGACAGTAGCTCAAAACAGGCAACCTAAGAGTGTGTACCTGCTAGTAATTTTACCACTTTCTGTGCAGAGTAGATGTTCTTCACTAAGCTCACCAAAAGCCCCATCGTCCCACACAAGAGACCCCCCTTTTTCAATGGCTCTGGGCTCCAGAAGTGCACTGATCCAGCAAGAAACCTTCCCTAAGCCGCAGGAGGGGACCACAATCCCACAAACACGGCCTCACATCTTCCTGCGCCTTCGATGTCTGACGAGATCAATGGCAGAAATCAATTGTCATTTCCTTACTGTTCACTGTTCAAAGAATCACATGTGGCTGGCGCGCAGGGTGTCTCTGGAAAAATTTCCGGAATGTTCTGGGACAGCAGCGACTGTGGTGTTACTCTGAGGACCATCCTCTTCACTTCAGAAGAACAAAGGCAATGACGCAAGGGGCCCCCACGCCTTGCCCAACCCCCCAAAATGGGCCAAAGCTCAACCGCCGAACAGAATCGACTCCGGTTTCCCTCTAACCTGTTGCCAGATGAGAGAATCACAGCTGAACTTGGAGCTGATGCGTGTGGAATACGAACGAGCTCACAGCGTCGAAAAACAGCCGTAGTGCTGCTGCTCACTCCCACTCCGCACATCACAGACATACTCTGTCTCTATATCTCTGGCCTGCTGTCAAAATAAGATGTAAACTGCATGTCTCCGCAGTGTTCGGCTATTCAGGGATGACCCAGGCTCCACAGATCTTTCTGCCAGGCTGTGCTGGTTTTTGCCCTCTCTGCACAGAAAAAAAGGTTATCCAGGGCTGCACTGCTGTGCATGGAGAATTGTTTGATATCTATTTTTTTTTTTATATCATCTTTCAAAGGGAGGCTTATTGTCTTCACAAGAATTAATATTCATATAAAATGTGTGACTGTTTTCTTTGTTGCATTATGTAGATCAAGGATAAATTACAAAATAAACATCCCTAATTAGATGGAATACATAATTTTTTGGTGCTTTGTGTTAATCACTGCTTTTGATGTATAGAATTTTGACCCAGTTTGCAAAATGCAACCCAATCTAATGTTTTTATTCAGCAGTGCCTACTGTTTGAGCCAGACTGAATTAAAAAATTTAATTATGCTGTTTAAACCAGGCATTTATGGAACTTAAAGGGAAAATGCAGTTCACTTGTAGGGTTGGACCAGAGAGACTTTACCCATCAAGGGCACCATGACAGGTAAGCAGACGCCTGAATGCAGTGCTGAAACGGCTTATGGTTTGTGAAAAGGCTGCAGGGGCTGCCAGAGGCCGTTCTGAGACACAAACAGATACAGTACATAAATGCACATCCTTTACATTTCACATGAATTTATTTAGCAGACGTTTTTATCCAACGTGAGGCATATTTTTGAAAGAGCAGGAAGTTAGTCCTGGGAGCAGTTGAGGTTAAGTTGAAATCTTTCTGTCCTGCCCACGATCGTCTGCACCTTCCGTGAGCCACACCCCCTCGTTAACCTCATGTGGATTCCCTGTGTGGACCAGCTGTTTCTTGTTGTTGTCACTAGTACTATGTATTTAAGTCTGCATTAGGTATGTTTTCTCCAGTCCGGTCATTGAAGTCTAACTTTCATCTTGTTATGGTCCATGGTGTTTTCCTAATAAACCCTCGTTCCCGGACTCTCCGTCTCCCTGCTCCTGCTTCCCTGCTCTTATGCATGACACTTTCATGGAATTTGAAGTAGCGACTTTCTGATCATGGGCACAGTATCCTAAGCCACAGAGCCACACACTGAGCCCACAGTGATGGCCAAGACGCAGGAAGTCACATGATGCTGGTGGAATTCCATGCTGACAACGAACACGGCAAAGCTGAGATGGAAACAATCTTCTAATTCCATTAGAGAGCCCACTTATTGGAGAATCAAGCACTCCCCATGCAGATTCGTCTGATCTCATAGTGCCATTTCCACAATTTAATGCTCGTAAGCATTTTCAATGAAAGAACATTGGATCTGTATTTTAAAAAAACATTTTTTTCATATGTGAACTATAGACATCTGGCTTCCTCACAACCTGCAGCCACTAACAACTATGTTTCTATCAGTTAATCTATGGACTATTTAACTGATTCATCATTTAATCTAAACAATTTATTTTCTTCCTGGAAATAAAATTGACTGTTTTGTTTAAGCTGATTTTATTTTGAGGAGGCAGAACCAAAACATCTGTTTGGTTGTCAGGGTCAGCTCCCGTTGTCAGTCTGTGCGTTTTCCCCTGCTCCCTGTTGGTGGTCCGTGAACCAGTTTGTCTTGTGATTGAATGCCGCCCCCTCTGTTTTTGTATTGTTGTATTGTTTGATTTGTTCCATTGGTTAGTTTGCGGTTTGTCTTCTGTTTTGGTTTCTTGTGCTTTGGTTGTGTTTTACCTGTCATTCTTATTCCCCCCTTATTCCCCCATATTAGATTCTGTTTCCTTGTTTCTGTCTTAGTTTTCTCCTCCCAGTCCCTTGGTTTAATTATTAGTTTTATCTGTGGCCTGTTTTCCCAGTCTTTGTTAATTAGTCTCACCTGTCCTGTGTTAGTCTTGTTACCCAGTTTAGTTTCCTTCCTCTGTTCCATTCCTTAGTGGTTCATTGATTGTTTGTTGTTTGATGCTAGATGTATGTTCTGCCTGCCTGCACCCCCCTCCCCTTTTGTAATTAGTCTTTATTTATTCCTCATTTACTTTTGACCCTTCGTGGTCCTTTATTTCTGTAGTGTTCCCAGTGTTTTATGTTTTCATTAATAAACCCCTTCTGTCCCATGAGCCACAAATGGGTCATCCACGTTTCTGATCTGACCTGCACTATGCCTCGTCCACGCTCCAAACCTGTCCAGATCCACGACAGCCTAATCTATTTGTTTGGACCTACCTCCTCTACAATCTGACTGGTTATCTCTCAGGACCAGTCATTTTTTGTTCTTCCGTCAAAACATTTTTGTGTAATTAAAAGTCCCATGAGCCATATAAACGGGTGAAAGTGAAGCTTGGGGTCTGAGCACAGTATCAACCATCTATCTGGCACCTGGAGCATTTTTCTGGAGGTTAAGTACCTCGCTCAAGGGCCCAACGGCAGCATTAGTCTGCCAGCCTCAGGATTCAGATCGCTGAGCTTCCGATTTCCAGCACAGAGGCCTTACCCACTGAACCTTGGTCACTCCACTGGCCTTTCACTGCAGCCTCTGGCATTAACCCTGTGTCTGACTGCAGGGCATGCGTGCATCAGGAAGCTTCAGCAGCTCAGCTTGGGAAATCCAAAGCGTCTGTGACTAACAAATAAGAAAGCCAGCAGAAGGAGGAAGAGAGGCCAATCTCCCCATCTGCACACAACCAAATAAATTGAAGGAGAAATGGAAGTCTTGCGGTCAGGTATAATTTGGATGATGGCTGCCCGGTGGGGACAAGACCCTGATCCTGTTCCCAATCTTCTTCAGTCCTTATACCATGTCAGCACTAGCCATGCTCTTCTGATCGCCGACACACCTCCATTGACCATCCCTCACTACTGCCCACTGATTTGGATTCTGTTTGCACTCTCTCTGATTTTTGACCTGGACTGTCGACACTGATTCTGCTTATTGTACTACACCGGGCTGTTTGGGTGGAATCTGAGCTGCACTCGTGCCTTTTGTCTGTGATCCATCCAAGTCAGTTCAGTGAATTTCACAGGCAGGTCTGAAGGAATAATGCCCTTAGGAGTACAGGTGTCAGGGCTGTTAACGGGGAGCTAACAGAGTCTCTTCTGAAAGCAATTCATCGACTGCAGTACCAGATTTCTGGAAGCTTCTACAGAGGCTTTCTTTGTGAGACCTGTGGAGAGGTTTCCCATAAATACTGTGCCGGAATCTGCCTTCGCGGTTTGATCCTCGCAGTCATCCTACTCCCACATTTGGGTTTTGTGTTCATCTACTTTTGCAGTTATCCTGCATTCTGGTTCCGTGGTGATTTACTCTATGGCTCATTACTGAAGATTTATAGTTGAAGCTCTTGCGTCAAAATGCTCTCATTTTCCCGTGTTGTCTGAATGCATGTCACATTTCAGTGGTTTAGGCTGATTAAATTCGATTTGTTTGGTTCTGCATTTCTGCATGAAATGCAGCTGTAATATAAGACACCCCCTCCCCCTCATCTGCAGTCATCGTCATAAGATCTCATCAGAAATCAGACATGCAATTACGAGAGCCACTCTGTGCATCGTCATGGCTACAGTGAATGCATGACCTCTCGCATTCAGTTCACCCTCATTTCGCTGCTCAGCCAAGTGCCTGCAGTGGGTCAAAGACACGGATTCCAGGTGGCTGGGATTTCCATGTCGCTCCCGAACAACTTGAGTGGGGTAGGAAATGCAGAGCTACCAGTCTCTGCAGTCTCAGCTTATGCCCAGTGAGCCAGTGACATGGTTAATTACTCACAATAATAGAGGGCACTGGTTTATATCATATCATCCTAGCATACATGGAACAGCCTCTCAGGTAAAAGAGACTGTTTCCAGAGGCAGACATTCCAGGCCCAGGAAGTAAAAATCCAAACCAGGACTTTGTTTCAACCAACCAGTTGAGTACTCTGTGACTGTGACACTTTATGCTCAACTGCTTGGTTGAAACAAAATCCTGGTTGGGATTTTTACTTTCTGGACCTGAAATGTCCACCTCTGACTTTCATTCTGTTATATCCATCCATGAAAAAGTCACTATTTTTGCACCTTATACCAGGACATTGTTGCCTTACATACGTGTTGGCGTGCTGTTGATCATTTGTCTACATGTAGGGTCTTCTAGTGTTTAGAGGTTCAGAAGTCGGGGGCGTGCAAAGGCTACGAACCGCGGCCTGATGGGAAATGTTACATAATGTAAGTCGCACTGTGGGACAAGAGGCTAAGAAGCCACCACAGCGTAGCACCACAGGGTGAGGAAAGCTTCAATCCACTCAGCTGTGATGACACACACCCCGAAAGTGGTGGCCAGACTGTTCAGGCTGTGGGATAGGAGCCTAAAAACAGCATGTAGGACAGCAAGCCATTCCCGGATGAGGAGACCTGTTCTCGCAAACCGAACCACAGTGTTATTTTGGGACTGGCTTAGCGTCGGCAATGCAGAGCTGCACGCAAAGTGCTTGGTTCTTTACCCGGTGGGATTCTGCCAGCGGGCCGGATTTGGTGCCAGGAAATGGGGTTTGGATGAGAAAGGGATTTTTTAATAGTCAAGGAAGTGGGCAGAATGCGCAGCTGGGGGTGTACGGTGAGGAATGACGTGTTTCTTCACAGGAACAAGGAAAATGCTACATTAACGTTATATTTAGGCCCAATCCCATTGCTCCTCCCTTAGCCCTACCACTAGATTTCGAGGGCCCTCCCTTCCGAAGTTGACTTCACAGATCGTAGCCACAAAGGGTAGGGCTTGAAATCTTTACCTAGGAATCAGAACACCACTCACTTATGAGCTGCCTGGTTTGCCTGGGAGTCCCTGGAATAGTACAACATGCTTATAACACGGACAAGTCACTTTAACATTACAACATGTTTATACCACTGATATTTCCTTAGAATATTGCGAAATGATCATGACACTGTCAATTTGTGGATTAGCATTCCTATGGCAATGGCACGCAGATATAAAATTAAGCATATTGCATGCAATATTTCTATAAAACATGCACACATTTTGCATAAACAATGTTTTTATGTTGCATAAACAATATGTCAGGAACAATGTCTTTTACATATTGCACGAAGTACAATAATGCACTTATTATTGCACGAAACACAGAAAACAATCGGGGGTGAATTTCCCAAAAGTATCGTAGCCAAAAAACTACATAAAAAGGACTTTGAATGCTCTCTCTCTGAATACATACGTTGTTAATTCTTAAACGGTTTTGTGAAACTCACCCGTGCTCGGTTCTTTTTCTATAAATACTGGAGATACTGCTCTGTCTCTATGCACGGAATTAGCGATTTCCAGAAAATTGTTTTTGAAAGATTCAACCTCATACTCCATTTCACTTACATTAAACTAAGATATTCCGCTAAAATTTGATTTTTTTTGTAAGCGTATTTATAATGATATGAGCTTCTTTCCGCACACTGCTAGCCGTCTTTTTTTTTCTTGCTGTGTATTGCAATGGATTATGGGAAGATTCTTCTTTCATTGTTAAAAGGAGACTCGGTTTTGAGTCAGCATCTGAAAATTTTCAGTTTCCAGGGCTATTTTGAGGGCTGAACATCACTACCCTTTGCTGCTAAAAAGAAACGGGACAACACTACCCTACAGGGGTACGGGCAAAACGGAGGGGTAGGGCTAAGGGGTAGGGCTAAGTGGGGGTACTGGGATTGGGCCTAAATCACAACTCACCATTGTGTTCATCGTACATGGAATGGCTTCACGTCGCTTAGACTACACAGTGAGAGCCTCTGTCCAAGTGGGGCCCTCAGGTGGGGCCTTCAGGAGAGGCCCCGGGGCCATCAGGCTAAGCTCCAGAATGTGATCTATGGCATTGCCTTTTGGGGGCGGTTTGATTCCCCCCACTCCTGCTGCCAGCTCTCTGGGGGAGGCAGGCTATAAGGGCTATAAGGCTACAGGGGCGGCCCTTGACCCCGAAGGCAGCCAGATGCACCCGTGAAATTGCAGTAGCCGCTTACCACGTCTCTGATATTAGCCAAATCTGGAGCGATGCACTCCTCGGGTGGGAGGGTGTTACTAAGTGGCCACATGCTGCTTTAGATGATGTATCTGCAGATATTCGCAGAGCATATGTTACTAAGTGAGTAATGTGTCCAGGGGTCGCATTTCCGCCACATTGTGGAAGAGGTTTATCCTAAGTACCAAGTGTCCAGCCTGAGGGCAGAGGGGGGGCACTCTCCATCAAAACCCAAACCTTCGGAGAGCGCCGCGTTATTGCGGTAGGGGGGTAATGGACCGGGCGGGGTCAGCAGGGCCGATGTGGAGGACTGGCGGGGGCCACTCTGCTGAGGTACCCCTGTGTGCCGTGTTAGCCGCTTAGCATCAAAGGCCACTGAAAGGAGGCTTTATATGGGGGAGCTGGGGCAGGATGTCTAGGGATGGAGCGGACGGCTGGAGCAGGTAAGCAGGAAGAGAAACTGCCGCATCAGTGGTAAATGAGATGAAAATTAAGCAACAAACATCAAGCTGTATCACTAGCTAATTATCAGTCACTACTCATTAAAAAAAAATCTAAGTCTTAGTCTGGTGTATTGTGAAAGCCTGTAGAGAAGATAATGCACAGCCTGCGGAACCCATTGATTGGTGGGTCCCAGAGAGTCACCGAGACAGTGGTCACGCCCCCTAGAGGGCGTGATTTCCATGCTGATTAATTCTGCTGTATGTGCATTATAATGAGATGTACATGTATAATCTGCACCTTGATGTTTTTAAATGTTTGAACGCTAAAAGTTTCCAAATGACAATTTGTTTTTTTTTTCTTAGCCTTTTCTGAAGCTTCAAGTTAAACGGAGAAACTACTGCATTTTTCTGTCATTAGCACTACTGAATAAGTCCTTTTCCAAAACCCAACACTTCCTCTGGCCACAAAGCTTCATGGCATTAAAAAGGCAGGCCAGACTCAGCCGCTATGAGGGTTTACAAGAAAAAGCGAAAATTTGTTTCTGGTGAAACCGAATCAGTTCCCAGTATGTTTTTCAAATGGCTGAGATGCCAGCATTAATGTAGAGATCATGGAGACACATCTTGCATGTAGTACATTCAGTAATGCAGATAAAAGGCTCTAATTGCTGTTAAAAAGCTTTTAGCAGTTATTACACAGCATTAGCATTTATCATTAGCATTTGTTCCAAAAAAAAATTTTTAAACTAGGAAAATCAGAATAGTAACTGTATTCCACTAGGTGTGGGGTGATTGTTTAAGTGCTGTGGTAGTTTTCCAGCTGACAGTTTCTGTCAATTTGATATTTTTTTTGCTCCAAATAGACTAATATTTATGCATAGAATAAGCTTACAGTAAGTTCATGCTTTACTATAAATGGAAACTGTTATTGTAAGAGTGTCCCTCTGTGTATTTAAGTAAGATGTAAAAATGCTTTAGTTTTGCTTTGTTTTGTTTTTTTCATTTTGATCAAGTTTTTGATGCATGGCTGGAAACATGGTTTTTCTTACTGTATGTGTTGTGCCTGTTCTTTTTATGTGATCTGTGGATTTATTGAATACAGTACTAAATGAATGGCGCTCAGAATGTAACCCAATAATGGACTTTGGAGTGAATGAATCTTTGATCAGCTGGATAGGAGTAGAGCATAGCCCAGCCGAGGATCGTGCCTTTTCCCGGCACCAGTCCAGGGCCGTTTCCGATTTGGCTCTTAATGGCCACTCGAGGAGAAGCGTACCTGATCGTCTGGGAGCGGGCGGTGTGATCCGTGAGCGATTAAGCCATCAAGGGGCCAATTAATTGCCGGAGAGCCCTGCCTTCACCCCTGGCCAGCGGCACGGCGCTGCAACGCGAGATCAGCACCCTAATGAGCCCGATAAGATTAGCTGCTGCTGTAGGTCGTGGAAAATAAGAACTCAGACAGCGGGGTAACACTTCAATAAGCTCCGGCAGTCATCCTGAGATTCTGTTCTTTAAAAAGTCCGAAGGAGAAAAAGTGTAGGAGACCAGGCCCACGCATCCGGTCATTAAAGAAGAATCTCAGTGCTTGATAGGATCCGCTGGGGGAGACACAAGCTGGTTCGGAGCGGGTTCTGAAGCTTCAGGCCTCTCCTGAGCAACAAAGTTAACAAAAAAATCCAAAAAAATATTTGGTCATGGATCTGAAATCAAGTGCCCAGCGGTCTCCACCTCTCTAGACCTGTCTGATGTCATAATGGAGGATCAACTGTAGGTCTAATATTAGACTTTCAAGATTAAATCTTTAGAAGCTTCCGGAAGACACCAATAGGAGACCCACAAGCCTCATCTCCTTGAATAATGTACTTTGGCCTCTTTTTCAGTTATTCCATCATCTCCAAACCCTTTTTCCCTGTTTATTCAAGGATTCACTTTCTACAGTCTGCATACAGAATAATGAAATACTTCATCATAAATTAATATTGTTAAGCTTATGTGTCAATAAAGGCATATTTAGTTTCTCATGCATTTTTACTCATGTTTTTCGAAGAATCAACGCAGCAAAATCAGGTTCTGTTCCCCTGTAAATAAGACCATGTAGCTGCATTGTAAAATGACATCAGCGGATTCATATAGGACACAACACTGAGCCAGAGGACTTGAGAGCTGGGCCTCTGTGCTGCTGTGTGTAGGTGACCTTGAGCGCTGTGTCCATAGAGATTCCACTCGCTATGCACAGTGAGAGAGGAATGCCCGAGAAATGCTGAAGGATTCCCCCTTCTTAAGCCCTCTAAGGAGGCCCCGCATTCTGCTCTAAGCAGTCTGAGCATTCAGTGTCTGCAGAAGAGGTCAAAGGTCACATGACCTCAGGCTCTGGGGGGATGGCAAGCTCTCCGCACTGCTGGAGAGGGAGGCTGGCTTTGTCGTAAAGAAGGCTTCACCCATGTTGGCATTCCCAATTAACGTCTTCCTCGTGTCCGTTTTCACACCTACCAACCTTTATCGCGCCACAACATGTCCGTCGAACACACTAACGAGAAAGGCAGCCTGCTGGATATTTTTTCCGTACCTGACAAGTGTCATAAAAACCAGGACGCGACGTGACTGTTCCCCTCCGTGTGCTTTATACCTTGATTGATTCTACAGCCATCTGTCGCCATCTGGTTCCCCTGGTTGGCTGGAAACAAAATTACCAGCCACCCCCGGTCAAGGTGGAGTTGAGTCACTCGTGGGTAGGGGGGGAGCTGTTTGATCATCGACAGGCTGTTGTTTTTGTCCTGTCCTCAGCTGGATTCTGATACAGAAACATGGAAGATGTGCAATTTAGTAAAGATGACCCTTAGACTCTGCACCGAAACCCCCACCACTTACCCCCCACCCCCCCACATGTATCTATACACAGCCTTCAATCCCATCAGTAATTTTACAATGTTTCCACCAAGCAACCAAATTTGGAGCTTAAAAATCCAAGAATTGAGAGATGACCAGGAAACCTATTCGGAAATGAACTGCATCATGGGATACCGTAAGGCATGCCAAGACAGCTGGTCTGTGTCCCAGTGGCCCGCAGAAACTCTGATACCCGGCGCCGTGGAGATTCAGAACGAGAGTCTTGCATAGTGCACATGGACCTTTAAAGACAACGACTGCAGAGGGTGCCATCCTCACACCGCTGGCCTTTTTGTACCTGTGTTCCATCCGCTATGCATGTGACATCTGCACGATTCTTTCCTTGGGTCGCTAAGCGTTAAGGTCACAGTGGATGTACATCACCATGCCGGGAGACATGCAGACACTGTAGGGACCTCACCAGCCCACCCGCCCCCTCCGCAGGCCGCTCACGGCGCACGTTAATACTGCTCAGCTTCACCCAGGCGTGACAGTAAGTGCAGCTGGGCCGCCTCAGAGATGTCAGCCTTCGCGGTTGAAAAGGGACCAGCTTTTAGCGGGACACGGATCTTCCCTCACGGGGGGACGTTTGCTTCCACACGCTCGCTGTCCTCGTCGCGTCCGCGTGAGAGTGCAATTCAGTGTGATCCGGTCCCACTGGCGGGGTTTGGATTGCCGGGGAGGGAATGCTTTAACCAAAATAATAAAAACTTGGGGTAAGGAGCCATGGATGAGCAGTTTGGTCCAACCCACGGAGTGTCGAACGATTCCAGGGATCTGGTCCGAGTGTACGATATGCGAAGCTAACTGTCCTTGTGTTCTCATGAACCCGTTGTACATCATCTTCCATTGCTGAAGACCAGTTCTGTTACTCAAAAACAGAAGGACAGAGGAAAGTAAAAATCCCCGTCTGTCATTCCTAACCTGTCCCAAATATCAAGGATACATCGGTTGTGTCCTCGCCCAACGTGACCAGTCCCATGATTCATTGCACCCCAAGTTTGTTTTTGGAAGGCAAGTTAGCAAGACTGTTCTTTGCGTTCTTGCTATTGAGGAACACCCTGTATTTACACACCTGCTTTCCAAGCACCTGGAAATGCCTCATCAGCAGCAGTGAGTCGGCCAGCAGCAGCACCAGGAACACGTTGCGGTGCCTTACGGATGTGGAGCTCGGTTTTGCCCGTCGCCAGAGGAGCTGTTGTGTGCTGCCAGCTTCCCAATGATGTCATGGGAGCCGTGACCATGTGAGGACGGTAGTTTTTATTTCTGAAGAGATGCATGTCAGGCTAGAGTGTAGGGCATGTGGCTATACCCTACCTGTGGCTAATCAATGGTTTAGATTCTACACAGTAATATAAATCAGTCTTAATGATCAATATTTGCAGTCTGTAATCATGTTTTTCTCTCTGCCTGCCCTGAATTTCTTCTCGCTTTGTATCCCTCTTTATTCCAGAGTCGGACTTCACCATCTCAGCAGATCTCCACTCAGATGGCTGGGGAATCCCCCATCCTGACCACAAACTGAGGCTCACGCCTTAGATTTAACAATCTGTCGATATGTCTGTGTATTTCCTACAGCCCCGCCTCATGTTAGTATATGCCCATTAAATGATGGTCGTCTAATCACTCACACTGTCCCTGCTTCTCTGGCATGGCTTTGCAGTTTCTCTGAGTTGTAATGCTTATAAGTCAGTGGAAATCTTCGCTCAGGCTGACTTCGATGGGGCCCCACTGAAAAAGTCCCTTTGGGCCACCCCCCCCAGATGTTTCAAAAAGTAAATGAATAGGTAGCAAATCAAGTCAGAATATCATAGTTGACTACCTGGTTAGCGTCTCCTAAATAAGGATGTAATTATATCATATATTTAGCACAGTGACTATTTCTGGCCAATAGGGGGCAGAAATGGTTTGAGTGGTGGTAAACGGCCCTGCTGGCTGGCCCCAGCTTTTGCATCAGTCTACTTGCAGGTTCAAGTTTAGCCCATCTGTGGAAGATTACTCCTAGCAATTAGCATCGAGTCTGCATCGATTGACTGGAATCTATAGCTATTAGACTATGTCCAGGGCAGGATGGCGGGGGCCTGGGGGGATCTATGAGGGGAGAGGGTGAATGGCGTCGCTCAGCATCACAGATTTTCCCAGGATCAGAGCCAAATGACGATGGACAACCGTTTTAATTACCAGGGCTTGCTCAAGCAGCATTTGAATCCCTGTGCAATATTTACTTGCTTAGTGCACAAACAAATAGTATCCAATAACACCAGACGCTGTGATTTTTTTATGGCAGTTAAAGGTATTCAGCATGTGGGTGTGTGTGGGGGGGGGGTGATACTAACTGCAGCCCAGATCAGCTACAGCCCCCCCGCAGTCAGCCGATTGGAGTACTGGGGAGCACCAGCTGC
>JAABNY020000035.1:19544557-19555210 GCA_015164015.2 Brevimyrus niger
GGTTAAGGAGAAAGAAAAAGCAAACAAAATTTTTTAGAAAGAAAAAGGCGGAGGAAAAGAAAAGAAGTGGGGGGGGGGGGGGGGGGGGGGGGGGGGGGGGGGGGGGGGGGGGGGGGGTTCTGCGTATGTGTGGCCTTGTCCTGCTCCTGCCAGTGACATCATTTCCTGAACCGGCCTGCAGCTGCATTGTGCTGAGGTGGCCTCACACTCACGGCCTGCTGCCTGAAAGGTACGCCCCCGCCACTCTGGCCCACACCGGCACACTCTGCCCACGGGGACACGCAGAGGCAGGTCGAGGGTGGATCGGAATAGCTTTCATGCCTATTGACTTCGGAGCCCGTCAACTTTCACCCTCCCTCCCACCCTGTGGCGGGTGTCTGCCATTACTCACATTCCCAGCTTCTGCCAGGATGACATGGCGCTGGCCGCTCCCCTAAGGTCAGGGACACCGGCCTGCCTCCCGCTCATCTCGTTATTCTGTCGTCGCTGCCCGGCCAATCTGAAGGCAGCCACACTACCAGAGCGGATCATGCAGCCAGCTGAGCCCATATGCAGCACCTAGGCAGGCATTACTACAGCTGGCGGTCAGGATGGCAAAGCCGGGGGTAAAGATAGCAACTTAGGCAACCGCCGATGCTGCCTGTAAGATTGATTGGCCCTTTGTGCGTCGCACAGATGATGGAGTTCGCTTGCTGGTGGGCCGATCGTAGGTCGCTGCTTGAAAATGCATAATGATGGGAAACCTGTGCATTTCCCTTTGTATGCACAAACTCTGCCTGCTAAACAATGTGCCTTATTACTCGCAGACAGGTTGTGTTGCAAATTCACAATGGCTAAGTAGGTGGATGCTTATGGGGATCTTAAACTGGTGTATTCCTTGGTCGATTGTCCCACTCTTACGAGGAACACCTTTGTTCTTAGAAACGTATCCCCCCCTGGGGCTGTGGCAGCTCCCGCTGCATAATCATGTTCTCTTCATGCGTGCTGATGGTAAGAGACAGGGAGACGGGTGCATGCTTTCACTCAGCCAATCCTTATTATCCCAAACGGCCTACCCGCAGGGCAAGAGGCAGACATTACGCTAAGCAGACGGTGTTACGTCGAACGGCCGGCATCACATTAAATGGCCGACCTTCAGGAGGACAGGCGAGCATAACGCTAAGTGGACAGTGTTACACAAAAACGGCCAGTGCTACGTTAAATGGCCAACCTTCAGGACAAGAAGCAGGTATTATGCTAAACCGACGGCGTTACGCTAAATGGCCTGCATCGCGTTAAACGGGCAACCTTCAGGACGAGAGGCCTGCATTACGCTAAGCAGATGGTGTTTCATGAAATGGCCAGCTTCACGTTAAACTGCCGACCTTCAGGACAAGAGGCAGGCATTACGCTAAACAGACGGTGTTGTGCTAAATGGCCAGCTTCACGTTAAATGGCCGACCTTCAGGATGAGAGGCCGGCCTTATGCTAAATATTCATCCTGCAGGGTGAGAGGCCTGTGCTCTCTTTTGTTTATTTGTCCAGGAGATTTGATCATGTTGCTTAATGGCTGCACGGTCCTCAGAAAGTTAACATAGTCTGAAAGTTAAAAATGCTAACGTGCTATTGCTGTGTTCACACACTGTGTCAAACACCTTCCGTGTCTCATCTGCATTTCTGATGTCCTCGTGCAAGGTTTTAATATATACACACAAACATACAACATACAGATGGTATGGAGAAGGTGGTTTTCTGTCAGCAACGAGAACAGATCTTTCTATCATCCTGAGGTCATATTGCAGTCAGTTAAAAGAAAACTATTTATCTGTGTTGATTATCTGTTTCTTGTTATCGATTTAACACTGACAAGCCTCTCATGAAATGACTTTACGGGGATTAACCTGTAAGCTTCAGGAAAATGCAATGGGGAGCGCAATTTATTGCACATACATGTACGAACTGTGTATAAATATATTTAGTTATGCTTCACAAAAATACACATTCTGCGTCAAAACAAGATTTAGAAATATCCCATTAAACAATAGCTATGGCAGTAATTGTATAGTACGTATCAGATCCTGATTTCACCGCAAGGCTCAGACTAAGAGCAGTAATGCTAGCCTTCTGTTTTCTATGCTATTAAATATTTTACTACTGTTGTTGCAGGCAATATAATGTAGGGATCAAATGCCACAGAAATCGACATGTGCACACATACGGCGCAGTAAACATTACAGTACATCTGTGTAGTCGGGCATCATAAATCTCGCCGGCTACGGCACACAGCAGTCCAGAGACGAGACCCCTCGGTGGAGTCCATTGTCAGCTGCCGTCTTTGTTCCCTCTGTCTCCTGAACCCCTTAATCACCGGGATCACGTACAGCGCTGCAGATGAAGCAGGAGGACTCGCGGCTGCAGGTGTCACTCGGTGGGGTTTCCCGCCAGCCAGCGGCAGAGGCTGCGAAGCAGATCTCACGCACCTGTTCTCCCCTGGCTCCTCGAAGCTTCTTAGCTGCCGTGAACCCTCGGAGCCCCATAAATATTATGCCGCGTGCAGGCCGCCCGTAAAAGGGGACGCGGATGCTCGGAAGACCCCTGTGAAAGTAATCCCTGAGGCTGGGGGTGAGTTTTGTGCGATGGGGCAGCTGAGAATCGGGCCGCTGTGCGATTTCCATCAAGGAGGCCTTTGATGGGACTCAGATGCAAGGTGCTGGACATGGAGGCAGATGTGGAACCAAGACTCAAAGGGCCTTAACTGAGAGTCACCGATGACAATGACCTTCTGCTCCCATCGGCCACTCAGTTTATCCAAAAACAATGGGCTTTCCGTCCGTAGCCTGTCCATGTTCGCCTATCCGTTGATGGGGCTGCCGACGGGTTGCAATTCTTCCGGGGCTGGTGAAGGAGATTTTAACTTATCCTGACTGGAGTAGGTCAGGTGAAGCTAACTGTCAGCCCTAAAGACTAATTACAAGGGAGTGACCCCACGACAAGACACCCGAGAAATAAAATTGACTGTGAAGCCTCGATGGACAACCAGACAGAGACGCATAGCATTGCTCAATGATACAGGATGACTTTTATTGTACTGTGTCAAAAAAGAACTTTTTTTCACTGATTACTTTACATTAGTGTCAAAATGATTTAACTGCAAGTAGGTAACCAACCACTTACTTATTACAAAATGATATCAGATAGAAATGTACTTTGTTTTTCAAGTATCTGCAATAATTCAGTGAATGCAAATGAGCCTGCATGTGAATCCTCCACATATATGGGAGAAAATTCAGTAGAACAGTTAAGCTGGATAAAAGCCGAACATCAGACGCATGGATCGTAACCTTGGAGTTCAAATCCTTCAAAATCCATACAGCTCTGGAAATACAGCGATCACTCAGGGGCCGTCCACAGCTGTCTCGTGGCCTTTAGTTTGACCATTTGAGGTTGGCTAGGTTCACGGATCTAATTTAGTTTTTCTAAGGCGTTGCAAATCAAGCCAAGTTTGTTCGACACAGTTGAATATGAATTTCGAAATTGCTAAGGAACAATAATCTCAGTTGAGTTACATACATGAAATTGTAGAATGAAAAACACAATTTTAATGCACAAAAATGTAATTGTGAGGTTGCCTGGACTGCATAGGATGCGAATGATTCCAAAGTAGCATGGAAGAGACACGTTCAAGGGTTTGAGACTTTTTATTTGCCACATGCCAGGTGTACAATCAGACTATGACCTGCAGTGTAATGCAAGGTGAAATGCACAAACCATTTCACCATAGCAAAGAACAGTAATAGCAATAAAAGAATAAAACAGAAAGCATGTATAATAAATGCATAAATAAGGAAAGTTCTACTGATAAAGAAAAGAATAAAGAAAAACCATAGATGTGCGAGAGAGTTCACTGAAGTGCATGGTGCATATATAAGGAGGGAGTATTGAATTATAACTGACGTAGGGAGATTTAGAAATCTGACGGCTTCAGGGCAGAAGCTCTGGCTGAGACTCTACAGAAGCATCTTAAAAGATTGGGTCTGCATTGGGAGACCCCCTCCCTTTATATACCCAGTCCCTGCACTAGCTGATGAATGGAGGGGATCGTTAATTTTACTCAAGTTTAAAGTTCTGCTAATTGGGGGTTCAGGGAGAGACCGTGAAGATGAGAAAACTGGATTTCATAGTGTGCGAGACCTGAACAGACCTTCGGAAAGCGGGTTTGCTGATGATCTTGCTTGTTGCTGCTCTGTAACAGCAATGCAAGCAGCAGCCTGGCATTAGAGGTCAAGATACAAGATTCAAGGGCTGCACTGGAGTGCTTATTCATTCAGGCGGTTACAAGGAGACTAAAGACGGTGCAAAACAATATAGACAAGTACAAAACTGGGTAACACTTTACTTAAAGCAGTCAAATATAATGCATTATAGATACCTTCATAATGCATTACAACAATGTATTTTATATAAACTATGAATAAAAAAGCATAACGTATTATAGGCATGTTTATTATGACATTATGAGTGCCCTATGAAGCTCTCATAATGCATAATGCACTATAGATGCCTTCGTAATGCAGTACAAAGCATCCTTAATTCTTGTACTGACCATTATAATGCATTATATATTATTATTTATAGTGCCGTATAGATTAGAGCATCCATATAAAGTCTTTATAATGCTTTATGAAGGTATCTTTAATGCATTATGATGATTGCTTTAATTAAAGTATTGCTACTCCAAAATTCTTCATGTATAAAACAGACATAAATCAAACGTAAAGAAGCAAAAACTGAGAGAGAGCTATTTACAAATTGTCGCCATTTTTTGGCAACAGAAGATTAAGTGGAGATCCTTTGCAGCTGTCCTACTTTATCCTGTTTCCTATGGATATCACCAAGTCCAAACTTCCTTTAGTCAGAGCAAATGTTCTTAAGTTGACAAGGACGAGGAGCGCCTACAGATTTAATGCCCCCTCCTCAGCGGGCACCTGGCCGTCGTACAGTAATGCCGACTACAATGACTCTCATAAGGACAGCAGTCACTGACCTTGGCGGGTCCCTGCCGCTGCCCTGGGGGAGCCTGGCCAAGCACTGGCCATTAGACGCTCGTCCACAACGGGCCGTGTGACTCATCAGGTTTCTAGGCGCCGTGAATGATCCGATAGCGTAAACAAGGAGACTGCCCCGTCTGCCTTTTCTGAGCCCGAGATTTTACGTGAGCCCCGTATCGACTGAGATACGAGACCCTTCACCTTGATTATGATCCTAAAATCCACCCGTCGCAATATTTTCAGAAGGAAAAAGGGCCCCTGAAATGCCATGATTAAAAATCACGGCAGTGATCGCTTTGGGATTTCTGACTGCGGCATTTGCTTTGCTACGAAAATTCAGCCTTTCATCACCTTTCTCAGAATACTAGCCCCATGCATGGTTTTTACATTTCATTACGATGCAGGCGTTTTTCGGCAGCTCATAAAAGTGTCTTTTTTTGTACAATCGAGTTCACTTTATTGGTTGCTATGGCGCTAATTATGTGAATGTTGATGGTGGAAAACACATCTGTAGAAAACTTTCAGGCGGCGTATCATTTTCAGAAGCAGCCAGTGGCCCCTGGATCGGCGTCCCGGCTCTGGCAGCTCGTGAAATGAGATGGGGGGGGGATTGGGATTATGGAAACATTGCATTCTTTTCCATGCCAATATCCATCAGCTTTCAGATGCGGTTTAGTGAAACATAACAGGGTGAGAGGAGAAGAAAAATTACACAGCGTTGTATAATCACAGCAAAAATAACAATAACAGTCACCCCCTTGAGGTTGAAGTAGAGGGAGGCCACATCTTTGTGATGGTGGGCGTTTCCTTCGCCGCATCTTCATGTCATGCTGAGATTCCTTTGACCCTTCTCACCACGTTCATCGTGTCATAAACGGCTCACGTGCGGAGTCACGCATCCATCGCTGCTTTCTGTGTAATCGTAAAGAGTCCCTCGTCATCTTCGCTCATCAACGGTCAAAGCGGTGATGTCATGACCGTGCGTCGCGCCGCTCCTGGCGCTCTGGCGTCACTCGAAGTGCGGCCCTCACCTGGGCCGCGGGGCGCATGCAGACGGCGAAGGAGAGACAGCAGAGTCACCTTGACATCAGCATGCCGTCATCATAATGCAGCCACCGTGGGGGGGAGGGGGGGGGGTGGATGCAGATTGCACTAATACTCTGCTACAGAACCCCCCCCACCCCCCAACCCACGACCTGCCAGCCCTACAGGACGGAGGAGGTGGGATTCTCTGGTGTTACGCACGACCGCATTTCCCATCATGCTGTGAAGCGAGACCTGGGTGTGGGTTGGCGGGGGAATGGGTGCAGTATGTTTAGGGTTGGGGAATGTGCAGTGGGTTGGGTGTTTAAGCATGTGCAGTAGGGTTAGGGGATAGGCAATGTGGTTGTGGTCAGGGCACTTACAGTGTGGTTAGGGATGCGCAGTCGGGTTAGGGGATTTTGTAACGGTAGCAAAGCTCCAGCATGGAGCCACTGTCAGTGTAAGAATAACACCTACACTATCTTTCAATATGTACATGAGCTGAGAATATTATTCTCAACATTCATTATGAAGAGCAGACAAGAGTGTTCTTAAAGAAATGTTATACTTCCATCCTAAAGGTCCAAGAGAAATAATTCTGCTTCCAGTGAGCTTCATCCCACTTAGCGCCGTACGAGTTAGCTTCACTCCAGTTAGCTTTACTCTGATGGACTTCGATTCAGGCCACGCAAACCCTGCCGACACGTACAGGTGCTGGGGAAATTGGCCGGAGGGTTTAGCACCACGGCATGTCGTCAATAGCGTGCAGCTCCGGGGAGACAAGGAGGGGCTGAAACAGGGAGACGGATGCAAATGACTGCCGGAGCAGTGTGCGTGTTTGTCGGTCCCAATTAAACGATATCGATCATGCAGAATAAGGAGGTGCTGACTAACTGCAGTGGAGGTGTCTCCCAGGAAAACGATGCACAGACAAAGATGGAGGGATTGCCATGAGAAAAGACCAGGAGTGACAACACAGCGAAGGTCGCACGCACCAGCAGCGTCAGAAACACGGTATGGGTCATGCTTCCATCCCAGAACTGCAGAAAATATAGACTTTCTCAAGGATATTCGCACAGAGCTGTGACCTTCTAATGTGAATATGTAGAAGGAGGATTGCTATGTCTGTCACAGATACCAAGGGGAGTCTCATGGTGGGAGATGTTGGTGTATAGGGGAGGCGGATGGTTTGCAGAAAGACACATAATGGAAAAACACAGCAGGCTGATCAATAGGATCGACTGGGAGCATCTCAGAGAATCCCGCTTTATCGGTGTACCTATTTATTTTTAATACACCACAGTATACTTTTAACTCCTACTTAATACTTTCCCCCCCACTATTGTGGCAAATCCTGAGTGTAAGCATCAGTAAGGAGCAGGATGTACATCTTCTACCAAAGTCTGTCATGATTAACTTTAGAGGCAACTGTGGAAATATTCCATATGTCTTTTGAGAGGGAAAGGATCATTTCTTGAGGATGACGTGACAAAAGGTTTTTGCGGGCACAGTTCTGGATGACCTTATGGAGAAGCAGAAAAATGACAAGCAGAGGAAGGATTCAGCTACTCGGGGGGAAAAAAATGATCTGGGGATGCTGAAAGGACTGTATTTAATCCCAGAAGTATCTCACCTCAAGGAACTTGAAAACATTGACCCAGTTAAAGGCCTTTTGTATTTGTTGAGCTACTTTAAGGTGGGGTTTTATGGTTTATAAAGTGAAAGATTCACACAGATACAATTGGTTGTAGACATTCTTCAGCACAATATTTTGAAATGACAGTGAGATATGCTAAACACTGAGTGAAAATTATAGACATCAATTTGGATCTAAAAGTAAATACAGTGGTACCTCAGTTCTCAAACGCAAATTTCTTAAAAGTCAAACCAACCAGTTCGAAAAAAAATTACCTAGAACTCGATCGAAATCTCAGAAGTCAAACCGTGAACGCCAACCTAAGATAATACACGCGGGGAAATGAGTCACACGGCACGTCTCTCAGTGGAAACAAAGGGTAACGCTTCAGTCTCAGCCTCGCATTCACTGTGATAGCATTGTGCATGTTTACACTAGCTGAATACATATATTTAGACAGTAAAAATACATTTAGACAATGTTAAAAAGTAACTGCAATTATTATTATATAATAAAATACATTTCAAAATAAGGATTTCTTATTTATTTGAATATTAATAATAAATCATTAATACGTTTAATTATAATAATATTGTCGTGCCCAGCGGGGACGGAAGAGAGACAAAGACGCAGATGTCAGGGTATCGGGGAATATGGGGTTTAATTACAGGTAAGGCAGGCAAAACACAGACGGACAATACAATGACCGGACTGAGGAAACAAACTGAAACGCGGACTAAATACAGAGGACTAATGACAACAACCAGAAACAGCTAATCACATGGGGATTCCACATGGGGTTAACAAGGGGGCGTGACACACGGAAGGAGTGGACGATCGGAGCAGGACACACTGTTTAATGCCAGGGTTATGTCAGAGAATGCTGGGATTATGACAGGGAACTCTGGGATTACGGCAGGGAACGCCGGGATTATGGCAGAGTATGCTGGGATTATGGCAGGGATTGCCTGTATTTCAGTAGGGAACTCTTGGATTACGGCAGGGAACTCTGGGGTGACGTACAGGATACAACAGCACCCAAATGAGCAGAGGTAAGACACCATGGCGTGAATAATTCATCTGCACTCTCTTCGAAGGTCTCACTCACAAAACAAAAGACGGTACACTGCTCCCTATTTAAATATCACCTCACTAAAAGATGTCATGTGGCCCATATGATTCTAAGGTCCTCATGTTTCATTCATTAGATTTTTTTGCTATATATTTCCATGTAGAGTTCAAGCTAATTTCTGGAGCTGGAGCGGTGCTCTGCACGGGTGTGGGTCATGCAAACTCTTCAAATTTAGTGATAATCAAAAAAAATAATGATAATAATAATGAATTATGATGAGCTGAGTTGTTTGCCATGAACTCGGTTGAGCGGCGAAATAAAACAAGAGAAGATGAGCCCATTTAATAAACCAGTAACTGGGGAAAGAAATTCAGGAGACTTGGAGGTCAGGCCTGACATTGAAGGGAGCCGGTACGTGGTGACTTTACCGAGACGATATGGGTCATGGCGATGTGACCCTGGGGTGGGGCAGAGCCGGACGGGTGGGGGCCGGACAGTAACGGGAAGTCAAGGTCATGGATGTCTGCGAGAACGCAGGCAGGGTGGATGCTGGGGGAGGTGTTCCTGGACGGCTTCTCGAGGTTGACGGCTTCCCAGCCAAGGGTCCACTCAGACACTGGGGGCCCGGTGAGGGCCACGTCACCCACAGCGATGCCTGTCTGCTCTCCCCTCAGACTGAATGCAAGGACAGCGATCGGCTTGCGATTACTCCAGGCACTCCATGCCCTTACCGCACTCTGCTAGGAATCCCAAATCCCCGTAAAAAACAACTTCACTGGGTTCACCTACGGAACGTGACAGACTGATAATGATACCTTATGTATTTTTTAACGCTGAGAGTGGAATAAAAAAAAAGGCTGTTCAACTCATTAAAAAAATCACTGAAAATACATCATAAGTAATAAAATCCATTATCCATCTTTTGATCCATATATCCAGATGAGGGTCACTGCAAAAACCACGCTATTATAAATCCTAAAATGAGTCATTTAAATTTTGCAAAGTAATTACCGAAAAAGCTGCTTTTTCCACCACAAGCAGAGTCACAGTGGGTGGGGTTTAGGGTTTAAAGTCCTGTGACTGAATGGACCGCATGCCCCAGTCTCAAAGGAGCCACTGCCTTTGCTATCTCGAATGGAGCTTCTAATCCGGTATTAAACATCCATCTGTGTAAGGTTATGTTGCCATAAACGTCACGCACGACTGCAGCTTGGCCAATCCGACACGCTGTTTTTTTTTTTTTCCATGTGCAGAAGTTTGTTGTGCATAAAGGGGAGTTTGTGAGGATGAAGTCGATGGTCACGTGTCTGCTCTCCCACGTAGCAGATCACAAGAGAGGTGGATTAGAACGGCTAAGCAGCACCAGTGGAGGTTCTAGACCATTTCACCTGGTGGAGAGGGGCTAGGACCAGTTGTTCTGTTATGAGGGCAAAATGCATTTGACCCTAATGTCCTCCAAGTATTACATACACTAAATTGGCAGCATTAAGGAGCAAAAGACAATTCTGAGAACCGATAAGTTATTTATGCGATGCTTTACAGCTACATTTACAGTTTTTGCAAATATGTAACTCACTCTGATTTCTTGTTTAGACTGTCTTACTTCCACAAGCTTGATTCTTTTTTTCTCTGGTTAACTTTGCTTTACACCACCTGAAGCGACTTGACCACCCGTGTCAAGTGTCTGTCAAGAAAATGTGCTTACATTTGTGTTTCACTTGTTCAGAGCGCACAAAAATTTACCCCACATATATAAATGTAACTCATTTCTTTTAGAGCCAAGTAGCATATGCATTGGGAGAGCCATGCATGTTGTCATCGGGGCATTCCGCCCCCCCCCCCCCCCCCCCCCCCCCCCCCCCCCCCCCCCCCCCCCCCCACCCGCGTGCGGGGGG
>JAABNY020000035.1:19560763-19583532 GCA_015164015.2 Brevimyrus niger
GGGGGGGGGGGGGGGGGGGGGGGGGGGCGGGGGGGGGGGGGGGGGGGGGGGGGGGGGGGGGGGGGGGGGGGGGGGGTTAATTTGAGTACCGCACATATGTCTGTGGAACATGTGGACACTTCGACAAGTAATTTGGACATGATGTTTATGCTCGTCTCAAAGGCCGGGAAGCTGAGGAGCGAGGGGGGGGGGGGGGGGGGTGTGGGGGGGTAGAATGCAAGGCCCAGAATCTTAAGGGGGGATTGGGGTTTTAGGGTTTTAGGTCAAGAGGTGGGGCTCCCCATGCCGTCTTAGGAAGGTCTTATTGGCACGTCCAGGTTGGCAAGACAGACGTGTGTCCAGCACCTGGAGATCATCCTTTGCGAAGTTTGATCTTCTCCACATTCGTGATTCTCCTTGCTTGAAGGAGAGCTTCTCTTATCAGAGGGACAGTAATGGACTTTTTTTGTGGCTGTTTCGTGGACGTTACGACAGCTCGCAGTGATGAGTTTGGCCTTCACACTGTGACCTCCAAAGAAGGCATTATTCCAGATTTTTATTTTTTACCTTCTTGTGTATGTGTGACTTTGGTGATTGGCGGCATTTTCAAAAATGTACTGTGTCACCTGGGAGAGACAAGAAATACTCACCACTGTGGCACGTTGGCTGTTTTATTTTTGGTTTCTTTTTTCCATACACAAACTTAATTTGCTGTGATTTCCCGCGGATATTGAAGCTGGCCGGCTCCCCCTGACGTCCCGTAACCGCTCTCCGTGGGTTTCCGTGGTCTGCATGCGGATGGGACTCAGCACTGACGGCAATAAAGTCGTTTATATCACCCTCGTCTCAAAACTGTGAATAAAAAACGCAATACATGCTGATGCGCAGCGGAGGGCTGCAGTGTGCAGGCCCTTGCCTTACATCCTTGACTTTGAAAAAATAAACCCTGTTCTTGGCAACAAAAAGCTTTGTTTCTTTGATTTTATTAACATGATCGGCCGGAGCGGATGGGCGCGCCATGTCTGCGGTTGGTCGACACATACGAGTCTGTCGGGGATTAAATGCAGTGGAATTGGGACGTTTCTGAAGAACGAGAGCCTGAAAGGCACAGGCTTGCTTTTTTTTCACCATTAGCAGAGCATTTCTGGCAGGAGATGAGATTAAGCCTCGTCCAGGAGTGTTTGTAATAATTACTGAGCCGTTCCTTCTGTCTGGAGCGGTCCCGGCACTGCCTGATCGCCGTGTTCTCCGCCACGACGCCGTGTTCGGCGCCACGACGCCATGTTCCCGGGAACGTGCGCCGCTCTCCATCTGGCCGCCGCATTCACCTCCTCCGCGGAATGCTAAAGAAGCCGGCGGCTCGCCGCGCTGACATTGAGGCGGGGCTTATGGAGCACCCCCTCCCCCCACCCCCCCCGAAGTGCCCAGGAGCCACATGGCAAAAATGTGAGCATGCAGCAGGCCCCCCGGGGGGGATCCAGGCTCTCATCATACAGAGTTACCTCATAGTCAAGGTTGAACCGAACTGATGAGAACTGGACCAAAATCTAACTCAGCACGAGGGGGTGGACCTTTTCACTCCAAACCCCAGAGCTTCACATAATTAGCTAGATAATAATTGCTAGAAAACAGCATAAAGCCATAGGGGAGAACACTGCCCCCCCACCAGATATCCTTAGCTCTGGTTGCTAATTAGCTAATGTCTCTTTTTGGGGAGATCAGAACATATTTTTTTGCTAAAGCACCTATTTTTTGTACCAGACACTGCGCATTATGCAGGCATGAATAACACCCTGCTCTGTCATCACACGACATCACCTGAGACGTGGATGGCACTGCGATACCACACCAGACTGTGATTGGCTGACGTCAGAGGGGATGCTGTAGAGTCAGAATGAAGGCCGGTCACGTTACTGCACCCTCGCTCTGTCAGACCTCTCCCGTTAATTCACATCTCCTGTCCGTCTTCCTGTCTCCACTGACTGACTCGCTCGGCTGATCTTCAAACCCCGGGCCACCATAATTACTACCCTGTCCGCTCGCTTTGCTCCGCAGTCCAAAATGTAATGATATAATATTTGCCTGATATATTCTCTTCTCAGCCTGACGTTCAGATGGAAAGTATGTCAGAGAGGAGTTTATGCGGGATTTTGAATCTGTATGCAGAGTCTGGCTGGCAACTGGGCAGACGCGGTGGAGACCGTCCGCTCTGTCCTGCGATGCGGGAGCAACCCCGGCTATTTGGACCGACACAGTGGTGTTTGTGGGCTGCTAGCTGGCCCACAACATCCGTCAAACTAAGTCAGACGTTGTCATAGCAACTGACAGCGTAAAGCAGAGAGTAATAACTGAAGAAAGGGGGCATGTAAGAGATCCCCAATGGCCCCCCCGGGGGGGGGGGGGGAGTATAGCCTGGTGCTCACCGGTTTTAGGTAAATACTCTTTAGTTGACGAAGTGTTTATTTAACTGAAGAAGATGTAATTACAAGATGTCTTGTAATTTTAAACTTCTTAGATGCATTTTTCCAGTTTCTGATAATAACCTTAATTTCCTTCTGGACCGTAAAGCTGTTTTGAACAGTTTAGGTTGGCGGCACATTTTCCTGTAGCTGCCTGTAAAATAACAATTATTGTTTTTCTGACCTCTGGTTTTCATCTGGTATTTATTTTCCATTATATTATTTCTGGAAGAAACCTGAACCATTTCCTCTTCTGTTCAATCACAGCTGGATGTTTTATGAATGATGCTTTCCTGATTGGGTCCGTCCACATTTAAATCGATCAAACCTTTTTGAAAAACATCACGAAATGTCACCTTCCTAAAATTTTATTATATGTCCTAATAGTGCTGGAGTTTTATTGGACTGAAATGCCATCTTTGACAAGATGTTTTATAATATAATATCTGGGTGCACGCGAGGCAGCTGTGGTGTTTCTGTGAGCGTGTTTCTGTGAGCGTGTTTCTGTGAGCGTGATTCTATGAGCGTGATTCTGTGAGCGGGTCGGCTGCTCTTACTCCCTATTGCTCTGTTCAGCTGACTCACCTTCAATGTACCACAGTTTTCAGGGGGTGGGACCACATTCAGCTCTGGTAAACCTCTGTCCAGATCTGCTTGGGATACCAGATATGACTGTGACCGCTGCACAAACCAGAACCACAATGTAGAATTGTCACACTATTTTTATACAGAATTCACCAATGTTCTACATTCCCTCCATTTTGTGTTAAACTTGAATATTCCCATTCATTTTATTCTGACCATGAACAGCTGAATGCTTGAGAGTGTGGTGTTACGTGTCTATGAGCCTGAAGGCCAATTTCCTGTATGAAAGATAAATGATGCTTATTTAGAATGAAAACAGTTCAAAGCTTCAACACGCTATAAACAAGGAATTCATCAAACATCATTACGCCAAGAGTGTGTATAACTCGACCGGTATCGCTGCCCATTCTCTCTCTGGACACAAATCATGTTTCCGCCCTGTACGGCATATTGGAGACCCGACATGCAGCCTTATGGTGATCGATAAAGAAAAATAAAAATCTAATGAAATACTTCCTCTTGCCATAGACATTTTTCCCGAGATCTGAGATTGGAAGTGTGAGTTCACTTTGGAGAAGAAAAAGCAGGGTGTTAATTTTAGGAACGGATTTCATGTTTTTGGGGCCCACTCAAAAAGTCAATTCCGGGCCCCACCCCTGTGCAGTGACTGCTTGTGGCCAGTACAGGGCTTAAACCCTAAAGGCCCCCCACTGCTGCTCTTTATCTGAGAATTCATTTGTCAGCTCTGTATTTATGTCACGCCTGAAAATGGCCAGACGTTTCCCTTTTCTTCCCTTATCCCACTCCCCATCCAGACACTCTCTTTGGGTTCAAGGCCACGTTAACGGCACAAGAAGGTGACCGTGTCACGTGTGAGTTGGGGGGTCAGATGAGGGGCATTAGGAGAGGATTTCCCACCCTTTTACGGTGCATTGAGTGCTCACCCACGCGTGAAATTACCAGAAAGGCAAGCTTCAAAACATAACACAAAAGCGTACCCCCCACACACACCAAAGGAATGGGCTGTGTGTAGCGGCGTATCATCATAATGTCTGACCTGACATAGGTCATCTGTATTCTCCCAAATGCACAATAACCCCTGTCTCTCAACTGATGGTTCCAATATAAAGAAGGGCCGCCTTGATCCAATAACTGGTCCACTCTCCCTGACTGTGAATTGCATTTCTTCCAAGGGTGAAGAATAAGCCTCTATTAAATATTAATTGTTTCTTTGCCACACTTTCATAATCTTTCAAGTCCCAGTACTTTTCAGGATGCCATGTGAACTTTGATTGCCTTTTGTACATCAGGGGTAGTCCATCAGTCACCAGGGCATCTTGCCATGCTGCAGCACATATGCTCTTGATGACTCTGCGAGTGGCTGAGCCTGTCCCCCATCACCTGGAGTTAGACTCCGCCCTGTCACTGTAGATGTACGAGCTGCGCCCCATCACCTGGAGTTAGACTCCGCCCTGTCACTGTAGATGTACGAGCTGCGCCCCATCACCTGGAGTTAGACTTCGCCCTGTCACTGTAGATGTACGAGCTGCGCCCCATCACCTGGACTTAGACTTCGCCCTGTCACTGTAGATGTACAAGCTGCGCCCCGCGCCCGTTGCTAGACTCCACTCTGTCACTGTGGATGTACGAGCTGCCCCCTGTCACCCGCCGGTAGACTCCGCTCTGTCACTGTAGATGTACGAGCTGCCCCCTGTTGCCTGCTGATACACTCCACTCTGTCAATGTAGATGGACAAACTGCCCCTTGTGCGAAACCTCGTTTTGTCATCGCAGACATATAAGCACTCGCTTCCCCCTCGATCGCTCACGCCTCCCACGCCTGTCAGCCTGCAGACACTCCACTTCGTCCCCAGGGGCTTCCTGTCGCTCGCAAAGGTCCCACAGAAGTGCAACTGCTGGAGAAAAGAACTTACTGGTGAAACCCACAGGACTTACTGTCAGTGGGTATAAAACCTAGTGCAGTTTATCCCATACAGAATCATAATCCTTTTATTCGCCCAGAGCAAAAAGCATAAGGAATGTGTTTTGGTGCTATCGGAGGCATGAAGTATACAATTATACAATATAGTGCACGATTCAGACATGTATCCCAACATGCATACAGACTTTACGAACTTTTAGAAGTAACCATGGAAACCGAGCAATCACCACAAACATCCATTAAGAAATTCAGTTATAGTAAGTGCACTGTCAGTCAGGGGTCCACCTTTCTGGAGAATTGGGCTGGAGGTGAGGTTGGCAATGAAAGAAGCCTCCTGCAGAGCACTTAGAACACAATAGACATGGCGAGACACAAATAGGTACATCCATGGAGATTTTATTGGAGCAGCAGAAAGAATCAGCTCATGCCGCTGGGATTTCAACACAAACGTCCTGATGTTACTCTGCTGTCACATGATTTATCGAAAGCCTATAAATGTGAAGACAGATATTCTCCAGGGATCATGGGCCTCGCGCCCGTCCCAAATGTGTCTTTGTACAGTTAAAGTGCAGGTATGGACAGCAGAGTCATTGTGCTTGGAGGATCTCGCCGTCCTGTAAAAGCTATCAAGATCGGGCCGCGCGCGCCTGCAAAAGCCATCTGATTTTAAACAGCTCAGCATGAGCCATGAAGCACGCTCCTGTCCAGCCGACAGACCACCGTGACGCCGACAGGAAACAGTCCAGTCGGCCAGGATGGTAACCTGGGGCTGCTCTTAATTAGTGACAGGTGGAGCTGAGGGAGGAAGGAGGGGGCCTCAACAGACCCGCAAAACGCTTTCCGACCGAGCCGGCGTGGTCGCACGCACACGCTCGACACCTCAGATTGACTGCAGGTTGACGACTTTCATCCCTGGTGCGTTTTCCACCACCTTGATTCCCGGTTTCATCAGCGTCCCTGTTTCCTCATGCTTGAAATTAGCAGAAGAAGAAAGTAACTTGAGATGCAGCTGTTTTTGTGCAATCTACCCCGTTTAGGTGCAGGTGAAATGACGCCCTCCAGAGGTTTCTAGGCATACAGCAACTATGTCCATAATCGAGCTGGAATTCCTGAAGTGACATCATGATGACTGAAATAGGACATTCTGGGGGAGGTGAGTCTGGGGTAGGTTGTGTAACGATGACAGGTCAGCCACAAACAAACACCACCAAAATGGATCACAGCTGCCCTGGTTTGAACTTATGGACTTATGGACACACAAGTATAATATCATGTCCTCAATGAAATTAATATGCAAAAAATGGGCTGTCCAATCTGCGGAAAGGAAGGGAGCAGCGGAAAGGGCCCGGAAGGGAGCAGCGGAGGGGCCCCGATGGCGGCGCCATCCTGGGGACACAGCGTTTCATTACATCCACCAATCGCTGCGATAACTGGAAGCAATATACTGAAGAACCGGGCCGCAGAGCCGCCAAGCCGTCTAACCGGGCCACGTTCCTCCAGAAAGACGGAAATGAGATCAGCGGCTCCGGCGGAGATGCAGACATCAGCAGATCGATCGCTGGCTGAAACGCAGCCTGACTAACACAACCCACAGTTGCTATTTGTCACTCACATTAGCAGGAAATCAACTATAAATTAACCTGATAATAAGCTCTACTTTTACCATTTACAATTTCCCCAGGAATTCCCACTGTCCCCATCCTCCAGTTTCGGCCCGCAAAAATCCTTCCCCTCTCCCCGGAGGCCAGACTTCTCTGTGTCATGCCCTCCTCTCTTTCCACACCATCCAAGCGGCCTGGAGACTCTCGAGCTCACGGCAGGGAGCGTGGGCTGGACCGGCAGGTGAATCTGTGAGTGGCGACATGGCGTGACCGTCACCTGGCTGATTAATGGAGACAGAGATGGCTAATGACACCAAGGGCGGGATCTCAATCAGCACTTTATTGATAAAAAAAAAAAGGCATAGAGAAAAAGACACACATAACTGTCACCATGTGAATCCTAGGAAGCACCTCTCTATTAAGGCCTTGATGGATGGTTGAGCCGTGCCTTGAGCCGGGGGCGGCGTTGTCTGAAACGGGTACACAGACAAGAGCAATGGGGGTGTGGGCACAACACAGACGTCTCAGCGCTGCCTGGGACCAGACGTAAATGTGGAGTCCGGATTCTCGCCCACCATACCTATGTGAAATGAAGATGGCATGTTTCCTAACTGGTCTCATGTCCGACGTGGAGTGCCCTTCAGATTACGGCCACCGGAGGCGCCATGAAGACAGGGTGCGTTTTCAAGGCCACCTTGACCTTCACCTTCACATCGGGGGGGTTGAGGGGGGATGATACATCATAGCCATAGCAACGAGACCCTCCCCCCCGGGGCACTGGGGTGGTCAGGTTGTGACCACTCTCCAGGATATGGCTGCTCGCTCGGTCTGTTTCAGGGGAACACAAACGCGGTCGTGCTCAGGATGACTGATCGGTGTCTGTCAGGCGCTACGACAGGCCGGGCGTGCTACTGCATCATTCAGCAGGGGCCAGCAGCTCATATCAGAAAACCTAGTTATGTTGCGATGATGGAAACGCGTTTAGCAGCCAGATACGAATCCATCTCCACGGCGAACAGGGCAAGCTTGGGGCAGCATTAACTTATAAGGAAAAACAGGTCTTTCTAACTTCCCCATTAGAAAATAATGAGAACACAATATTCGCGACAACAACAAAAACACACTACAAAGACACGATTTTTGGAAGTCACAGCTTCCTTTAGTGTTCAGGATCTAGGTGCTGTGTTCAGGCTGAGAGAGAGAGTGTGTCTGAAGAACAAATAATGTAATCATGCGTTCCTCTCTGTGATAAATGAGCAAAGTACGACCTGAGTCCTTTATTTAAAAAGCTGGTGATGCTGGAGTTTTTGTGCCGCTGCGATGTGGGGCTTATCGCCATGCTGTCGCTGGGGTGAGATACAGCCAGGCCTCCTGCGGTCAGGCGCTAAATCTGGAGAAAGGCAAAGCGAAAATAGCACACATAGATCGGAAAAGCAGAAATGTTTCCAGTATCTTATGTAGATGAAAGTTTAAGGAGATATGTGATAAGTTTGTGTTTTTATTGTTGCTATGGTAACACCCCATACTATAGATCAACATTTTTACATGATTGCATTCTGTGTCCATTTCCTACTTATTTGTGGCATGTTGTGACGTCTCGCCAGCGCCACCACCCTGTAGACACTGTTACAGCGTTGCTTGCCGCCACCTCTTGCTGTCAGGATTAGAGAGCGTGGTTATGCCTTCTGACAGGCCGAGACCGTCTGAACCAGGCCGTTAGCTAAAAATTAGCACTTGGAAAATTGGTTTCCGCGCAATAAACAGTATCAGTGCACAAAATAAATTAAACAATCAAACTTTATTATACAGCGATAATATGTTTTGCGAGTGAGGGCTCATTACGGTATCTGCTTTTAATTAATTTTTGATGCCTGCTCATTAGGGCAGAGTTGTATCCTCATTACACGATGGCGGTCAAATTGAAAGGTGCCCTTTTCTGATTGCTTGTATTTGCTGTTCCAGGCCTGCTGGAGGCGCCCCTCTGGATAACAGCACAAGGAATGTTATGAAGGTCCTCCACTAAATGACGCGATAATCCGACCAGAACGTGAGCACTTGTCCTCAGACGCACGGCTGAGGAGTTTGTTTGGAGCTGGTCACTCTGTTTACCTATTTACACAGCCAGCCGTCTCATTGGACCCACAGCCAGCCAATCCCGGGGCCAGAACTGGCCGCCAGGGTCTCGCCTGCTGTCCGCTATGGTGATGGAGCCACTTTCCGGCTTAGTTGTGATCCAGCTTCCTGGGCCCCCAGCCTTCCAAAATGTTCCCATACATGCATCACACAAGGTTTAAAGGTTTTTATTAATTGGCATCCTGTGTGTCTCTATCTATGAATGTGTATGTGTGTATTATGGTTGTATTACAATGTCCCCTGCAATTTAATAAAAATTTGTTATTTTGATGTTGTGGGTACCACTTTTCAGGTCCCCACAAAGATCTGTGAATGCAATCAAAAAACCAAAAATGTCTCGTATTTTGTCTGGTTATTTATGGTTAGGGCTGGGTAGGGTTTAAGCTTGTCATGTTGGGATTACAGATTTCCCTATAGAAATTAATGAAGAGTCCCTACAAAGATATAATTACAAACCTGTGTGTGTGTTTGTGTGTGTGTGTGCTTTGAGGGGGGGGGGGGGGCATTACATAGCACACTCCCCCTAAGGTGACATAACAGGACCAATAGGGTGTAATGGGCGTGTTTGTAATTCAGACAGAAAAAGAAAGCCCCTCCAGTCTCCCGGAGCGCCGCCGACGTCGCGGCTATTTTTGGAGCAAACAGAGAAGCTGACAGCTCCACATGTTCCCCGTGTTCCCCGTGTTCTTCTTGTTCCGCGCTCCCGATCAGCACCGCGCCCGTCTCATGTTGCCCCCGCCACCCGTCTTCCCTGCCAGCGAGTCGCGTTCCTCCAAGATCTGGGCCTTCCGGTGAAATTTACATTCTTCAGCTCCCGCAGCTGACGCCTCCCCCCACAGCTCCGGTTATTTAGTTTTAAATGACACCTCTCGGAGTACGTTCGCCGTGGGGGCTCACCGCTGCCCCCTGGAGGACACCGTGTTCCTGATGGCGCCCATTGCTCCTCTACGCTGTCAGATGTGGTAATTTCACCCTTTCGTGACCGGATTTGTTATACCCGATGGAGGAATTCATCCACCGCGGTAATCACACATCCCCGACACACACACACACACACACTCTCATGCAATGAATCAGAGGAAGCTTTGCCAGTTGCGGTTTTCACCGCGACGCCGTCTCCATGACAAGCTGTGCCAGCTACCGTAATAAGTACACACTACCACAGAATTGGCATCGCTGCGGGAGGCAGTGGAGGGGCCAGGATCGGGCTCTTCTTCACCTAATCTCTGTGTGCTTACCCCGAGCAGCGAGGCCGGAGTCGGTAGAGTGAGAGTGCGGAGTGTGAGTGATCCTGACAGCTTTATATCGCTCGCTTTACCTTCCCGTCTGAAGAAGATTGAATCAGCACCACAGACACTGCATAGTGGCGTGTTATGCTGTGGCTTAGTACAAACCCATTTGACACGCTATACCAATAATACGCTCAATAGCTGCCATTGTCTATGCCCAGTAAATGTTTGTTCTGGAAGTGATAGGTAAGGTGACTGCGAGGCAGGATCTGTTCAGAAAGACGCTGTTTCCCTGTTTGCCATCTCTGCCTGAGTGGATTTTTGCGTTCACATATCCGGTGTCCTAAAAGGGGGTTGTGTGAAGAGAGTATAGAGATGGTGGGACACTGCAGTGAGCAGTAGGCTGAGTTATTTTTCAACTTTTTTGAACATATCAAGTTTGGACTGGTTGAGATATTTAGCACATATGGTAAAATGACAAAATAAAAATAAAAAAATCACCTTGTTATATGAAAGCCATTTTTGAGGAAACATTTTCAAAAACAGTGCACTTTTGCTAATATTATTCATGGTAATCACCAATATTTATCAAATTACTAAGCAGAACACAAATATTGGCAAAGATCAATCAAAGTTTTCACAATTACACCAGAGAAATAAATGTTTGTAGTCTTAAATGCATGTCTACAATCTATTATCTAACCACAAATGTCATCAAAACTTTCAACATAAGACCCCTTCGAAGCAAATGCGGGTCTCATCTGGCGGCTTGCAACCTTTGCACAAATGCGTCAATGTCTTGATTCCAGTCCATACACACACAGAATTTCTTGCTGCTCTCTGTTCTATTCAATACTGTAGTAGATTTTCACTTTTTAGCCATTATATCAACATTCTAACATGCAAAAAGCAATACAAATTCGATATTCCAAGGTAGAGCAAAGTGTGAAACAACAAGAACATTGTAAAGAACAGCAGCTTGCAGCGCACAACCCTAACCGGATAAATGCGAAAAGTTAGACAGAAATCTGACTCGTTATCCTGAAAAAGTTTTTTTTGCAACATGTGTAAGGTTTTTCTTTGTAACTATATATAAGTCTATCAATCTCAGTCAGTCCAACGTTATTTTTACAAAATCAACCCACCATAGTGAGCAGTGCAGTTTGCTCCGGAGCAGGGAAGTCGGAGGTCCTGTACTGTTATGATGGCACAGTGAAGTAAAATTGGTTTCCATTATGACAGGGAGCATGTTTCGATAGAAATTGACATAAAAGAAAGAGGTGATCGGAGGCTGGCAGGAAGGGACGGGGACTTTATTTGGGATGGCAGTCAAAAAAAGTGGAGAGGTAAACAAAAGACAGATGTGTGGGTATCAGCATGTTAGAATTTGAGGTCTTCAGTAGGGTGTGGGGTCGGGCATCAAGGTCTGGGTGCGTTTCCTGGGTCTGATGCCAGGTTGTCATGGCAGCCGGTCAGATGGTGCTCGTCACCTGATATTACCCTGCCCCCACGTGCCCGCTCCCCACCCCCTCTTATGATAATGTACTCAGAAAAAGGCTCATTGACTCTTAGAGTGCTAATTGGTGTATGCCTCAGACCTGGGGCTCATCTGTGATGCAAGCTGGCACTGCCCCCCCCCCCGGCCACGGCCTGCTCCATGGCACAGCTCTAATGGACCCGCGTTTCTCTGGCAGTTTGTCCGTTTTGCTCCCTCTCCCTCCGCTCTCCCCAACGGTCTCGTCTCCGGGTCCCCGACGGAAATTCTTCCAGAGCCCCCCCCGACCATCTGCTGCCTATTCCCTGAACCAGATGCTCATCCCAAAATCAACAGTTTCCCTTTTCTGATTTTTGGCGCCGGGTGGTCGTCTGGCGTGGGGAGCTGGGTGGCACACTCGCCCGCTTTCAGACCGCCAGCCAGCCCCCGTCGGGTTGCCAGACATCGTGCCGTGTGTGCGGTTTCAAGTAGATGAGGGCGGATCTGATTTATTGACTCCTCCCCCAAACACGCCTGTCATCTATCATCCTATCAGCACTGAGCGCCCCGTGTTGTCCCACCCACACTGTCTGCCAGCATTGTTTCAATCGCTAGATATCCACACAAAAACATGATATCCTTGTTTTTAATCCTTGCTACCATTTACATTAAATCTGAACAAAATTTTCCAAATACAACTCCCCAAAATCCCAAAAAATGGACACAGATTAAAATCAGTCACACTGGCAAATTGGCGATTTGTAATCTGTGCTAATGTTTGTTCATGGGCTTGACTCTTTATCACTTTGACTCACAATTATATTGTGTCCGCTTGTGCGCTCAGCAGATTAAACCGGATTAATTTTTCCTTACCATTTCTCCATTACTGACAGATGTAATTTCATTTCGGAAACTCCAGAATGCATGAATTCCCGCCATATGCAGTAATAAGAGCGATAAGTTACACTTTGGAGGGTGGTCTGTAAAAACTAAAATTAAGAGTCGACCTGAATTGTTTGTCTTCCTTTTTGTGCCACTGAAGAGGAAGTATGTCAATGTAGACTGCGACCCTGATTAAATGAGTAATTGGCCTTTTGATGGATACATTTTGATGTTTGCACTGGAGTCGGGGAGTGGGGGGGCATGCAAACAAACAGCTCATGGGAGTTTTACTTGCACAAAAATGTTCTGGGGGTGGAATGAAAAATGATTGGTTTTGAGAGGTAACCAATCAGGTTGTGGAGGATGTGGATTCAAGCAACTGGAGGAGGTGGGTCTGACCAATCTGATGTCTTGGTCCTACCTCCTCTAGTTGCTAAGACCCACCTCCACTACAATCTGATTGGTAATCTCTCTTTTTCCTTTTACCCTCAGAACATTTTTGTGTAAGTAAAACTCTCACAAGCTCTGCCCTTGAGAGCTGACTATGTTCAGGCTGACTTATGCTACCTCATGCTATACAATGTCTGGGGCAGATTTTATAATCATCCCTTCTTTAGATTCCCTCTCCACTTTCAAGAAAAACCTCTAGCAGTGCCAGATATAAAGCTCATCCACTTACCTGAGACAACTACAAAAAGTGAACACTAGCCTGCTAGCTGGTAAAAAAAAACCAAAAAAAAAACCGTCGGGCTACATTTTTTACTGAACTAGCAACAACTAACAGTTGGCTAGTATTAAAAATTCCCTTGACTGATCTGTCCCAGGAACACCTCTACTAGCTTGACACTATGTTCCCTGAATAGCTGTCTTATAAGGTTCTTGCTTTGTTGGAAGCTGCTGTGTAATTACTGCTCCTATACTAAGACTCGTAACTGGGCATTCATTGGAAGCTTAGCCCAGTCGACTCCATGACAGTTGTACTGTATATTTATAATGTACTACCTGCCTCATTTCGATGCCGCTTTGGACAAAAGAATCTGCTAAAGTAAATTTAATGTAAATTTTGCCATACAAGGGAAACAGTGAAGAACAGCAGGCTTCAAATGACAGGAAAGCATTATGGAGGAGAGAAACGGACGTATGATTGGTCTGCTTGAAAGAATGAATCAGAAATGATGCCAGATAGACCAAAGTAAAATTACAGCCCCAGGCAGAGCAGGAGGTACCCCTGCGATCTCACACCTCCCTCCCTCCCTCAGGCCTGCGGGCCTGCATCTACCCAGCCGGCCCTGGGTCTTCTAGCAGAGCAATCAGTCCAACCAGGACCAGCTGGGCATCATTAACTGAGGCTCCGGCTGGAGTGAGCCTAGTGATCCATCACCATGGAAATGTGACATCACCAAAACGGAGCCTGATACCATTCTTGCACCCCCTTGAGCCACCCACCCCCATTCAGATTACATGCTTTAGCAACACTGCAAAACAATGTATTTTGTACCCTCCCGACAAGTGCTTTAGGGTAAGACTGTCTGCCAGAAAAACAAACACAAATACAATGCATGTATATATTCATAATAGCCATTGGCTTGGCTCCTCCGCGCCTTGGTTCATCTCCAGTCTCCATCCAGAATCCCCCATCGAGAAAAACACTATTTTCAGCATCAGGTCATTCCGTGTGATATGTCACCGCTAACAATGTTCAGTTTCATTTTTTTAATTTGCACCTAATTTCTGGAGACATGCTGCGCGCCGCATAAAATGGCTTAATTAAAGAGCCGCAAAGAATTAGCCGGCGAATTTGGTCTTGGAGCCACTGTTTCAGGTGAGTTTAAAGAGGAACCCTGGAGAGGATGTTCCTGCCGATACCTTTCCAAATGAGCTCCAATGAGATGTGTGCTTAGCAAATCGCTAACGTTAGGGATCATCTCCAGTGTGTCATTTTTAATTTCTTTGTGCACAGATGGAGTGGTAACTGTATAATCTGATTTTCAGCCTCATTTTCCTTCTGTGATACTCTAAATGATTGCGGGGAATGGGCTTCCGAATTAATGTGACGAGTGGGGTGCGGCTTTGCGTGATAATCAGCCGTGCCTGGAATCCAGGCCAAGGCTCCTTCGAAACCCTGGTTTGCACAGACACACAGACCCGCATCATCCATGTCAGATTTTCCCTGCAGGCAGAGTTGCCGGAAAATTTCGCAGTTTAATCAAAATGCAGCAAACATTCCCGGAGCGCAGAAAGTTAAATATCAGGCCCTGTGTTGACTCCATGGCCATAAGCAGAGGCCAGAATGCCCCCCCCCAACGCCCCTGCATTCACATGGACGCTCTCTGCTATTAAAACTGAAGCCCACTAGTGGCTGCTTCGTCAGAAGGTGTGTGTGAGAGAGTCTGTGTGTGTGTGTGTGGGGGGGGGGGGTCCTTTCCATCAGGCCATCTTCCATCTTCTGGTGGGTGTGTCTTTATAGGCTCTATGGATTTGTTGGGAAGGGAGTACCAGCCAGCTCTACCCAGGCGCCCCCCCCCCCACAGATAGATGGATCATCACACCATACCTTGGGAAGATCTCCCCCCCCCTCCACTAATATATGGGTGGATGGACGGGGGGATTGCTGTTGGAAGCAGGCTGCAGTGCATCTCATTGACAAAGTGCTCATGAAATTTCATTTCCAGGGGCTGACAGAGGAAGACCTACACCTCTCTCTCATTCTCCTTCTCTCACTCTCTCTCTTTCTCTCTCCCCCCAATAGTAAATTACCAGAATTACCACTCCTTCTCTTCGTCTCCTTCAAAGACAGGTAATGACTCGTCTTTTTATCCAGACTGGGAAGTGTTCCTGCCATGACTGCGGTGGCCACAGCTTTGCCACACGGGGGTTGAGGAACTCTGACTCCTCCCTACGACTCAGCGCCTTTCTCACCTTCAGCGTGAATCAGACACCTGCTATTTCCCTCCTGAAAAAAAGGAGGAATGTAAATGTTTGCTATTCAAGTATGTTGGGAGTCAAACCCGATGCTGGTGACTGTAAGGGGTGCAAGTGCTCTGTCTCCGATCCCGTTCTGAAGTAAAGTCGCCACCTTTCCCCCCATCCCTGTGTCACATGGTTATGTGCCCTGATGTCAGAACAGTGAGAAAATGTGTGAAGGGAACTTATCACTCTGATGCAGAAGTGCCACTAGAACTGTAACCCAGAGGTACTGAGATTGTAACCCCTGAGGTTGCCTAAACACCCATCGATACACCCGCCTACCCATCCGCCTACAAACCCTCCTAAACACCCGCCTACCCACCCGCCTATACACCCATCTATACACCCTACAAACCCTCCTAAACACCCGCCTACCCACCCGCCTAAACACCCATCGATACACCCGCCTACCCATCCGCCTACAAACCCTCCTAAACACCCGCCTACACACCCGCCTACCCACCCGCCTATACACCCATCTATACACCCTTCAAACCCTCCTAAACACCCGCCTACACACCTGCCTACACACCCGTCTATACACCCACCTACATACCTGCCTATACTCCTGCCTCCTTTTTTTTTTCCAAGAAACCAGTTTTAAATAAGGAGGTAATTGTTGTATCTCTTTATATAAAACTTCAGTCACTGTGGAATAAGCAATATTTTCCTTCCCCTTATAGGTGAGAAAATGTCTGATTATTCTTGCAACCTCTTGGGACAAAAGCTAGAATAAAAATGAGATCCAACTAGTGATTAGAGAATGCAGGGTTAGAATGTCAATGTGAGTGGTAATCCATGCTTTACCAATCACCGCCAGACTTAAGCTAATGGCAACTAATGAAGGAGCCAGCAGGATGTAGGTTAAACCCCACCCGTGACTGGCAGCAGGTCCTAATCCCTGGCATGGCAGGATTCAAGCCCAGGTCTCTCCCGTGACGTCTCTCAACACCTGATTCAAACGCAGCTGAGACACGTCAGCAGCAACCCAGGGGCATTTGTGGGCAAGACACCAGCAAGAAAATCAATATCAAAGCAAATCAATAGAAGTCACGCAGTTCCATCTCACCCCGGACCACAAACACAGCTTTCTGGAAAAGACATTGTTCCGATGACCTCATAATTCCATTTCTTTGCCAGAATCACTCCCTAGAGTGGCTTGTTTTCAGTTACCAGCCCCTCATCTCCAGCCCTAAGTTGGTGCCTTTGCCATGACGAACTTGATTTGAAACTCAGCTACTGCGCGGAATCCGCTCTAATCGAATCCTCCTCTGCGTTTGTTCTAAATATTCAGTGTCACGTTTAAGCAGGCAGCAGAACGCTGTCACTCCCTAAACGGAGAGCGTGGGGTGAATAGATTTCACAGTGCTGCCGCTTTTATATATCACAGCTATCGAGCGCTCGAGGTGGGAGATGGCCCGTGTGGTTTGGAGGTGGAAGCTTAAAGCCCATTTACATAAGCGGACCCTTCAGCCGGAGAATGTGCCGCGTTCAGGCGGCAATAACAGACGACAGTCTGGAGAAACAAACAGGGCTCAGCTGAAGCGAACATGACAAAGCGCGACGTCGTTAGCATCAGTGCCGGTCGAGGCCCATGTGGAGTTTCAGGCGAACTCCACGTTCTCTGCGAGCTCCTCTCGCGCCAGAGGAATTCACTGTTAGTAAAGTTTGCTGTGGGGGGGGGGGGAATCTCTGCTAAACCTCATAAATGCGGCCTATGTCACCAAATGGGTCCTGGTTAGCCTGTGAATATATGAGCCGATGATCACACTGACGTGTAAGAAGGGGCCGGCAGGTAAAGTGGGCCGGGGGGCTCAGTGACGTCACAAGTGATGGAGTTTTGTCAAGCTTTAGATATAGATCTTTTTCAGTGATTCTTTTCCGCTGTTTGATTCATGGAAGCATCAGGTCTGAGTGAAATGCTGATCAACTAGCACATGCGTGAGAACACTGACCTGTGTGGCACTGTGTGTTTGACCACTGGCTATACAGAGTAGCTTTGATTCACCGTGGCAAAAAGCATCCGTTATCACAAGGATCACACCGACACTCACACTGACACTCACACCGACACTCACACTGACACACCGACACTCACACTGACACACCGACACTCACACTGACACACCGACACTCACACCGAAGTGCTGGCCACAGTTTTCAAAGACACTGTATCCCCCCAAAAGCCTTTCCCTGGGTGAGGTCACATCTTTTCTTAATCCTGCTCACCTGCCCAAAAGCGAATGATCCCATGATACATTAACAGTGATTCCTCACCTCATTGCACAGTTATGAAAGAAAAATCCCTGCTACTGCATGAAGGGTCCAAGAGATAGTCCATATATTTATTGGGGTTTTTTCGAGAAAGCAGAGTCAAACTGCTCCTGGAGCAATTCGGTGTTAAGGGCCTTGCGAAGGGGCCCAACAATGGTATCATACTGTTGACCTAGAGATTTGAAGCGTTGACCTTCCGATCAGAAGTGCGGGGTCCTGAAGTCTGCCATATCAGCACATTTTCTGGCATCGCCGTTCTTGTGATACCCACCCGTCCCTGAAATAGCCGTCACATTTAGGATCGCCGTTTCATGGCCTCAGCATGGGGCAGACATCACACGCTCCTTCCCCCGCTCCCAGTTCTGCATCAAAGGCTGCACGGCTCCCGCTCTGGCATTAATTAATTCCTTCCCCCTTCCGCTCTTGCCACTCACAGATTTATCATCCCGGCGGCTGGGCTGATGTTCCCTCCGCGTATATTTCTCGAGGAGCATTGATCTCTGCCTTGCACTTTACCTCAACTGACACATCTGTCTAACCTCATCGCTGTTCAGTGCTTTAATGAGGATACGGTGATTACATTCGATTTTTTTTTTCCCCACATGGATTAAAAAAAAAACACACACACACACAGTCCTGCCCTTAACACTTTCCATTTTCCACAAGGATAAAAATCCCTTTTACTCCTTGGCTGGCTTGAGTTGGTATTACGAGGGAATTTCAAGTGTGTCCAATGCTTGGAGACCTGAAGCAGAGGGTGGCAAGAGGCCAGGCAGCTCTGCTGCTGATACTATCCCACACCTCCTTTCATGACCCTCGCCAATCGTGGGGAATTATGCAGGCAGCGATGTGCAAAAGCCCTACAAGAGGACCCTGGGAGCTAACAGGAGCTGGGGCCTCCTCTGAGGAGGCCCAATAACCGCTCGCGCACTTTAGCGTGACGTCCGGCACTCCTGTGCGTGGTGTTGCATATGTTTGGGGGCCGACAGTTTGCTCTGCACTGAAAATCAGGGGGTGTGTCATGTTCTCCTGCTGGATCCCGGAACCGAGCAGGCCCCTTGACCCAGGGATAATCAGCATGAACCCTCTGGACCCACATGCAGGTACTTCTGGCCAGATTCCTGAGCGCCAGCCCACACCTGTTTCGGGGCACCTCCGGGAGGGCCTGCATGAGCAGATGACCTTCAGTGAGGCCTCAGCCACTCTCACTCTCTGTCTCTCTGTCTCTCTCTCTCTCCCCCTCTCTCACCCTTTCTGATTCTCATTCCTTCTGTTTCTCTCTCTCTCTCTCTCTCGTTCCATTAACATAATGAGGTGACTTACAGAGTCGTATGAACGAAGCGGCTTTTGGGTTCCCGCCGACCGAACACTGCATGGCTACATCAGTAACGAGTCTTTGAGAAGCTTGTTCAGGTGTAGCACAGGACTGAATGGAATATCTCCCTGCATTAGTACAACATTCAAAATAAAACAGGCTTCTATAGTGTTATACCGTGTTAGTATCGTCTGCTTGGTATTGGGCCAGCAATGTTCTCTTATATTATGATGTTCGTAGTTGTGTGTGGATCAGTATATAGGCTGGCTAAACAAGGTCAAGGGTTTAATACATTTTGGCATTTATGGTACAGGCAATCCCCAAGTTAAGAACATCTGACTTACGGACAACTCGTATTTACGAACAGACTGCCATAAAGCCTAATATATTAAAAATTCAGGTTAAAACAAAGGTACATAATACTGGATGCATGTACCACTTTGTTACTCTTAAAAACAGCGGCTTCAGCAGTTCGTCAACTCCAGGTACAGTATATTCCCATGTGTAGGTATTATGATTAATGTTTAATAATAATTAATATTATCTGTTGTATTATTATTTTTCTGACCTACAAATCTGACTTAAAGACAGACTCATGGAACTGATCTGATCTGTAACCGCCGACTGCCTGTATTTTTTTTACCTGTGTAGGTGTCACAGTGATAGGTGGCCATAGTGACGGAGTGACAGGCCAATGCAGGGATATTACCCCAGCAGCCAGTAGTTAATAACAATCGATAAAAAGCACAAAATGATACCACTACAGGCGAGCAAACGGTGTACACATGTACCAAAATGTACCGACATCTTCTTGGCCCAATATTGCCTACACTCGTACCTGGGTCTTCACTAGAAGCTCAGCCTAGCTCTGCTTATTCCTATCTGAGTCCCTGACAGCCGCATGTTTGAGATGTGCTGTCTGCCTCATCACTTTGGCAAAAAGCTTCCGCTAAATAAAATAAATGTAAAATGTGAATGCACAGGAGATGAGCGGCGAACGCCTCTGTAGCGTACACGTATAGGAACTTATGTTTGCCGTGCCAGTACACTGGGGGGTGTTTATAAGCATAATATAATTATCTAGCCCACTCACGGAGCCTTTCCCTTTCATTCGCGGGGAAGGCCATCGAGATCCTTCAATCTAACCCCCACCCCACCCCCCCAGCATTTCCTCTCTCAGGTACGATGCTCTTTATGCTGCTAATGGCCGTCACCCACCTTGCCCTTCATTTCACCATCGTTTTCATCCCTGTTATTTACCATCCCGGGCTCGTTTACCGCTAATCATATGCTAAATGGAAGAAGGAACAGCCCACGTGTAGCTGTACCGATGGGGCACAATCCAGGCCCTGGTTTATGTTCTACAATGAACCACCTACAGAATCCAACTTTTCATTCCGGCACACAGTCCGTCCCAGGATTTTGCATGATATTAACTGTCTAGCGTTCGTTGCCTCCATGCTAACGCCATCCGTCGTGAGAAGCTGTCAGCGCGTGGAGTGATGGCCGAGAGGAAGCCCACGTAAACCTCAAGTCAGCACATAATGGACCTCTCCGTGTGACGAGTCCCCTGTCCATTCATCACTCTTACCATCCATGTTGCTTCACTCCACTGTATCTGCTGGTCATTCTTCCTTTTAATGTACAGGAACCACCTGGCCTGTGGGTGGGATTCCGCTCGTGGGAGGACAACCGGTGGACGGTGAGCCGTGACAGGTCGCCAGCACCTGCGCGGTCGAACACCGTGTGGCACCCCAGGTAATCTATACTGCTAGCGCCCCCTGTCCGAGACAAAGTGAAATTGACTTGCTAGGAAGGTGAACTCGTTAGCTGCCTATGTTGCCCAGTGGGTTGACAGATACTGCGATCGAGACACAAGGATTTGGTTCTAATCGCCCCCCAAAATACCACAGTCCTGCTCAGTGGTATTTCAGGGCCAGTGAACAGCACTAAGCATGTGGGATTTAAACCCCGTTCAGGTCCCTCTGCCAAGCACCATTATGCTGTTTTTAAAAGTGAAAACTGGTGACCGACGGGCCCCAGTGTCAAGAGACACGGCACCGCGAGCGAGCCGGAGGCCGACCGCAATCTCCGCACGCGTGCTTCCCGTGCAAATTAATCTCTGAGGCGCGCTTTTGTTGTTGCAAATGAGGAAGCAGTTTGCCAGGTTGCACTTATGGTCCTTTCGGAAGGGGAGGAAAAAACATCCGAGGGCCAGGAAAATAAGCTTCATAAACCGCCGCCGCGTCGAGCGAGATCAAAATCAAGCCTCTCGAGTCAGATGCAGTGTTTTAAGAGGCAAAGTGGAAGCACGCCGTTAGTGAGACGCAGTGGTTGGGGTTCGGATGCAGTTTGCAGTGAGGCCACAGCTTCAGGTTGGCAACTTTGAAAATGTTAGATAAAAGCCTGAGAAAGGAAATAATCAGTGGAGAGAACCGTGGGAATCTAAGTGAATTCATCAGAAGGAATAAATCAAAGTGGGTCTGTAGGTAGGTGTGCATCCAGTGAGGTCAGTTCCTCGTCACCCCTGAGCGGACCGGCGCCAAGTCCATTTGTTAAATGACCACTGTTTACCTCCGTCTCCTGCTTGTGTACCCTCGTCGAATGGTATCTCTGCTAAGGCGATGGTGGGAAATTATGCATTCCAGGCAAGGTCTTCAAATGCTTTACCTCGTCCATGACCGGCTCTACGATCAGGCAGGCCGTCTTCAGCAAACCCCCCCCCCCCCCCAAAATTCTAAATATCCCCAGCCTCATTAAGTGGCTCGCTCTGGCCTCGAACTAGCGACAGCGGAACCGAGGGGGGGGGGGGAATTAATGATGAGTGCCGAGGGGGTACCCGCTGACAGACGGGAGAGAGGATGGGAACGGACTGGTCGTTTTCGGTTTACGGGCTCGACCTGAGAGCAGATGAAAAGCCTGGAGGTGCTGACTGCTCCCCAGAGACCGGGGGCGTGGGGGGGGGGGCAGCTTGAGAAGGAACAGCCTGACGGGATCGCCACGGAGACGCAGCGGAACTCGCTGTCTGACAGCATGAAGACGCTGACAGTTACAGACCCTCTGAGGCTTATAAATGGCTCCTTTTCCGGCCTTCCTTTTTAATTTCTCATTTGCTACCTTGTTTGTGTAAATAGATGCTCTGAACAGACAGCACATCACCCGGAAAATAAAGCTGCCATTCCATTTGCTTCTCTGTCCGTCCCGGACACTGATGTTACCACCGGGTTTATATTAGCCATAACAGACAGGAAAATCCACGCAGTCGCTTCGCATTGCTGACATCAGAGTGAACAAGTGTGTCTGTGTGTGTGTCATTATTACTTTGGAGGGACCACATTTCCTTACAAAGTAATAAAAACCTGTAACTTATTACATCAGTTTTAATTAAAAAATGTCAAAAGTCATTTTGTTTGGTTAAGGTTAGGGCTGGGTAGGGGTTAAGGTTGTCATAGTTAGGATTAGAGTCATGCCTGTAGAAATGAATGAAAGGTCCCCACAATTATAGGAATATAGGATCTGTTTGTGCATGTGTGTGTGTGTGTGTGTGTGTATGTGCGTGCATGAATGGACGGTCCCCATTTAGATAGGAAAACCCACTGTGTGTGTGTGTGTGTGTGTGTGCATGTGTGTGTGTGTGTGTGTGTATGTGTGTGTGTGTGTGTGTGTATGTGTGTGTGTGTGTGTGTGTATGTGTGCGTGTGTGTGTGTGTGTGTGTGTGTGTGTGTGCGTGTGTGTGTGTGTGTGTGTATGTGTGGAGATGCTGGAGGAGGCTTGCATTGAGTAAATGGACCTAGCTTACAGGCAGATGGATCTCTGCACAATAGAACAGGCTGTTACATTGTGAGGATGAAGCATTATTCTGTCAAACACACAAACACCCCCCTATCATCCACCCGACGGCATTGTGCGGGGGTGGGTGTGTGTGGGGG
>JAABNY020000035.1:19629595-19641295 GCA_015164015.2 Brevimyrus niger
CCCCCTCCCCACCACCACCGAGGGGTCGTAGCCATGTTTGCAAGGTGCCTGGTCCTGACACACTCAGTTGCCTGGTTACTTGACAATTCCGCATCGTGATCCGTCTTATTGATTGGATGAATAATTAGTGGCCCGTCGTTGCCGGAGCTGAAAGGCCGAGTTCTGGCCTGTGGTGCGTTTCTGCGGTGAGGAACCCCCCCCCCCCCTTCCTAATGACATGTCGCTCTTGCTCTCTTTGTTTCAGGATGGAAGAATGATGGCATGGCTGTAAAGATGGGCCCGTGGGCAGGAATGCGGACCTTCCACCTTTGCCTGGCCCTCCTGCTCTCCCAGCTTCTCTCCTGCTGCTGCCAAGTGTTCCAGGAGCCAGGAGGCCTCCCCCGGTTCCTCTTCACACATTCCCTTTACAATGCCACCGTATACGAGAACTCCGCGGCACGTACTTACGCCAGCAGTAAAGTTAAAATGGGGATTATGCTCCTGCATCGCTCCTGGGATATTAAGTACAGGATTACCTCCGGGGATGAGGAGGGCTTCTTCAAGGCGGAGGAGTATGTTCTTGGAGATTTCTGCTTCTTGCGTATTAGGACTAAAGGCGGGAACTCCGCCATATTGAACCGGGAAATACAGGATAATTACTTGTTGACTGTGAAGGCGTCTGTGAAGGGGGACAGCTTAGAGACGTGGACCAAAGTGAACGTACAGGTGCTGGACATGAACGACCTTCGGCCACTGTTCTCTCCCACCACGTACTCCGTGACTATTCCTGAGAGCACACCACTGAGGACTAGCATTGCACAGGTCACGGCCACCGATGCGGACATTGGCTCCAATGGGGAATTTTACTACTTCTTCAAAGAGAAGGTGGAGCTCTTTGCCGTCCACCCCACAAGTGGCGTGATCTCACTCAGTGGGAAGCTGAACACCGATGAGCAGAGCAGGTATGACCTGGAGATCCTGGCTGTCGACCGGGGGATGAAGCTGTACGGCAACAATGGCGTGAGCAGCACGGCCAAGCTCTTCATTCACGTGGAGAGAATCAACGAGCATGCGCCCCTGTTGAGCGTGGTCACCCACGTCCCATCCTCTCTGGATAAGGACCCTGTCTACGCTGTGGTCACGGTCGAAGATCTGGATGAGGGAGAGAACGGAGAGATAGAATCGGTGTCTATTGTGGCTGGAGACCCTTTGGAGCAGTTTAGCCTGTATCGGTCGGCAGCGGGCAATGAGTATAAGATAAAAGCGACAGACCCCATAGACTGGGACAATTTCCCTTATGGCTGCAACCTGACTCTTCAGGCTAAAGACAGAGGTTCCCCTCAAAGGTTTTCAGCTGTTAAAATGATACACTTGTCAGTGAAAAGACCACAACCCATAGAGGTCACATTTGAAAAGGACATGTATGAAGTCTTGCTTAGTGAGATTTCCCCCCCAGGTACCATTGTGGAGGCTGTGAAAATCTCCCCAGAACCTGATGATGCCGAGTACATTCTAAGTCCTACCCCAGACGCTGTGTATTTTAACATGAACACCCTGACTGGTGTAATCACTACAGCTCGTCAGTTTACCACGGTAGATCAGGAGGTGTTTGAGTTGGAGGTGATTGAGGTAGACAGTAAGCTCAAAGCAAATGTACGAGTCACAATTGAAGATGCAAATAACAATACCCCCATGTTTACTCAGCCATCTTATGAGGTGTTTGTCAATGAGAGCATTCCGATCGGTACAAACATCTTGGTGGTATCTGCCATTGACAACGACAAAGGCGAGAACGGATACATAACCTATAGCATAGCAAGCCTCCAGTCTCTCCCGTTTAAGATTAACCAGTTTTCTGGTGTCATCAGCACTACAGGAGAGCTTGATTTTGAGTCCACGCCAGAGAGCTACATGTTCATTGTCAGGGCCTCTGACTGGGGGTCTCCTTACAGGCGTGAGAATGAAGTCAATGTCACAGTTCACTTGGAGAATGTGAACGACAACCAACCCCTGTTCGAGAAGATTGCCTGTCAGGGAGTGATCTCCCGCGATTTCCCCGTCGGAGAGGTGATCGCCACCATGTCTGCCATCGACATAGATGAGCTTGAGCTGGTAAAATATAAGATTCTCTCTGGGAATGAACGGGGCTTCTTCGACCTGAACCCAGACTCCGGGGTGCTCTCGCTACGGAGGTCTCTCGCCACTGCCAATCCCAAAAATGGGATCTTCAGTTTAAAGATAACTGCCACCGACGGAGAGAACTTCTCCGATGCCATGTTTGTAAATGTCTCTGTGGTTCATGGGAAAATTCCCCCCAAGAGCTTCAATTGCAAAGAAACCAGGGTGGCGCAAAAATTAGCAGAGAAGCTGCTCAAAAAGGCGAAAGCCAACGGCAAACCCAAAATCGAGGAAGGCTTTATAGATCTCTATTCAGTTAACAGACAGACTCCCCAGTTTGATAAATCATTTCCCACCGACATATTAGTGCGTGAAGATCTTAAGGTTGGAGCAAGTGTTTTCAGGGTAAAAGCGGATGATGGTGACACCGGCTTCAATGGCCAGATTTTATATGCCATTTCTGATGGTAACAAGGACAGCTGTTTCAAAATAGACATGGATAGTGGGCTGATAACAGTCTTCCTACCAATGGACCGTGAAAAGGCCGATAGGTATCTTCTCAACATTACCATTTATGACCTGGGCCTGCCGCAGAAATCCAACTGGCGCCTGCTGACCGTGTTTGTGGAGGATGCGAATGATAACACTCCGCAGTTTATCCAGGACAGCTACCGAGCCGCTGTGCCCGAGAACACGGCTATTGGGACAGAAGTGATTCAAGTTGAAGCCACGGATAAGGATTTAGGGGTCAATGGGGAGATTTCTTACACTATGCTGACAAGCACAACCCAGTTTGGGATTAACAGCACAAATGGGATTGTTTATGTTGCTGGACAGCTTGACAGAGAGTTTATATCAACGTTTAACCTTAAAGTCGAAGCCCGTGACAAGGCTGAGAAGGGAAGCCAGAGGTTCTCTGTGGCTACTTTGAGGATATCCTTGGAGGACGTCAATGATTGCCCTCCAGCATTTATCCCCAGTTATTACAATGCACGGGTCCTGGAAGATCTTCCCGTGGGCACCATTGTGGCTTGGCTGGAGACTCAGGATCCAGATTTGGGGGTTGGTGGCCAGGTCAGATACTCCCTTGCTAATGACTATAATGGAAAGTTCGAAGTTGACAAAACTAGCGGTGTGATCCGACTGAACAAAGAGCTAGATTATGAAACGCAGCAGTTCTACAACCTGACTGTGCGTGCTAAGGATAAGGGTCGGCCCGTCTCCCTCCTGTCTGTCTCCTTCGTCGAGGTGGAGGTGGTGGATGTCAATGAGAATTTGTACACCCCATACTTCTCCGATTTTGCCCTGACCGGCTCCGTAAAAGAAAACTCGCGGATAGGAACCAGCGTCCTCCAGGTCACAGCCAGAGATGATGATGCCGGACGAGATGGAGAGATCCAGTATTCAATTCGAGATGGGAGTGGCCTGGGAAGGTTCTCCATTGATGAAGAAACAGGTATGTTGTTTTTGGATAAAGCATAATAACACATTGTCTGCACATTAAACCATCCAAACATAATTTTGTAATTAGCTATTGGTCATTTTGTTGGCTTTTTGCTGTTTATGACTCAGTAGCCTTTATCTGACATTATATAGTACGAAAGAGACTCAGACACAAGCTGTCTGCCTACTAGATGGCAAATCTAGGGTTTGCTCCTCTGAAGATTTAAGCTATGATTTACAGTCATCAATTCTTTCTTGGAGGATTGAGTCTGGACTGAATTACCACGCGGGGTTTCTTTATTTGTTGACATATTTTTTTCTGTGATTCGGACTTCTGAATTTTGCTTTCTGCACTGGCTGCTGGACCCCCTGCCATCAGATTGCTGTTAGACTATATGACAGGACCTTTTGTCGCGTTACATTCTGCTGTGAAATTTTGAATCATTTCTTGCATGATGTAAATTAAATGACAGGGCCCTGTCCGGGTAGCAGAGACAGGAAAGCCATAGTGTTCATCTTCTGTGATCGATGGGACCATGAGCATTTTGGGATGTACGACAATTGGGAGCTGAATACAAAATGCTGAGAATCATTATGACAAATGCAATCCTCATGTACCCCGTAAATTATGACTTTAAAGTAGTTTTCCGTTTAAATGGGAGTAATTTAAAAGTAAACTATTAGGGAAGAAAATTTAAGCAGATTCAAATAGCAGTATCATTAGGAAGAACAATGAATTGGCACAAAATTATCTTTGAGTAAATTAGTAAATTATCTTGACGTTACTGTCTACTGCGGTTTTTTATCCTCCTGCCATTTATGAAACAAGTAAGCATGAGGGAACCCACCCTCCATGCTAACTACGCATAAAACAGAATGGCAAAATCTGAAGGCCAAGGTAGCCCGTGTTCTGCCAAATACCACAGAGTCACACCCCCACTTCCATTGTTGTTCACCACCTGCACTCAGCAAAGTGTAATTTGAGGTACTCGCACCACGAAGCAACAAATCATTATTGTACAGTGTGAGAATGCTCCTGACTATCACAGGAAGACATACTGCAGCTCTAAACAGCCCTAAAAGCTCACCACGGGATAAGTATTAAACGTGATACGGCACGCTCGATTAACCATTAGCGGGATTCTGGATTCCCATCGTTGACAGAGGAAACCGGATACTCCGAGGGCTGCTATAGAAATAAGTTGTGTTTATGGTGTGAAAGTAATATCTGTGTTAAGAGTGAGACTTGAGTTTGCTTGGTGGCACTGTGCAGTAGGAGGGGTCATGGGTCTCTGGTGCTGGCTGATGTTCGGTGAGGCCACTGCCCTGAACAGTGTCTGAAAGTGAGCCATTCCTCTAATTTAGGTTGTTAATAAATGCCAGGTTTATTTATAAACCCGAGGTGACCGACATGGCCAGATGGATATCCATAACGACGCGGGAGTTTGGTCGTCGACCAAAACAGATCTTGCTTGGGGACAGGAGGTGGTGTGATTGTTAAGAATATGGACTCGTAAACTGCATGTTGCTGGCTGAGGATTAGTGTGAATGTGCCTGTGCAGCCTCGAGGGAGGTAGAGCAGCTCTGGTACGCTACATGACCGTGTCAGATCGGCGGTCAGTTTGGAACAAAGCATTTTCCTAGGAACACAGCCATAATGACAATTCTGTGTTGGCCTCGCCCAGTTTCTGCTGCCAGACAATAGAAGCGGAGGCTTTTTCAGCCGCAGCACTGTCAACGGAGAGGAGGCCGATCGCGGTCTGTAGAACATAATGTGTCCGACATTGGGGTATGGTTATACAAGGAGGAAGAGCATTGCAGGCATCATAATAATGGCCCTACAGCGTGATTCAGCATTGGCAGAGGCCCCTGTTGTCATCTTGACCAAAGATGTTCCCAGTGGTGCTTGGGTTAGCTACATGCTCTGGCTGTGTGCTGCCTCACTCTTCCCCTCCTGTGCAGACAACACGCCAAAAGGGGAGGGAGATAACCTTCAATAATCTACGCGATTCTTCAAAACTTATTGCACTTTTAAGAACCCGCTCCCTCCCACGCCTCCCCTGCTGAGCCACCGTCTCTGAATCGCCAACTGGCATGTGCTGTATTACCATGGAAGGCCAGAAACCAGAGGATGTGTTAAATTTATGGCCCTTGTTAGCCCTGAACAGGTCGTACCTATAAATCAAAGGGGGGCCCCATAGTAAAAACAGCACAATTAGCGCCGGGAGCCGTCGGTGCTGCTGCGGCTGAGCCGGCTTTTGGGAACACGCGCCGGCGAGGTTCTCCTGACAGCCAAGCGTGCCCGGAGCTACGAGAATTAAATGGAAGTTGTACCTCAGCCTCGGTTGGCTGCTTGTGGCATGGACATGGTTGAGCAAGCGGCGGTCGGCACAGTTTGCGATGGCGTGCTCCATATGGACCTTCCCAATGGCGTTCTGCCTTGCAGCCTAAACAAGCCTTGCTGAGCTTAGACCTCCCAAACACTGCTAAACAAACGTACCCAGGGGCTGATAAATTGCCCTTTAGGTTTTGGGATAGATATTCACATGAACTCCGCTGCCACCTGAATTTCTGCCCCAGATTATGACATTTTAGTTGGGGATGTGCACTCGTTCCCGAGGTCAGGGCCACTTCTGCCCAGGGTCCCCAAAGCCACAAGCGATAAGGTTTCTGCTGTTCAGTGCTGCTGCAACCAAAACCACAGACCTGAAGGCCACTGTTGCCCCTCCCCATTGCCCTTTTCTGGGTAGGTGACCGTTGCCCCTCCCCATTGCCCTTTTCTGGGTAGGTGACCGTTGCCCCTCCCCATTGCCCTTTTCTGGGTAGGTGACCGTTGCCCCTCCCCATTGCCCTTCTCTGGGTAGGTGACCGTTGCCCCTCCCCATTGCCCTTCTCTGGGTAGGTGACCGTTGCCCCTCCCCATTGCCCTTTTCTGGGTAGGTGACCATTGCCCCTCCCCATTGCCCTTCTCTGGGTAGGTGACCGTTGCCCCTCCCCATTGCCCTTCTCTGGGTAGGTGTCCACGGTTTCTGCTTATGAACCCACAGTGAGGAGGAGGGCGCTTGAGATGTTCTGGAATAAGGTTGATGTGGGAGACCTTATTTACGGGTGAGCAATGCAGCCCCCCTCCGCGGCAGTGAAAGGCAAGAGCGCTTCTCGGAGAATGTTTGCTCTGTTTCACTGTCTTGTAACACAAAAATCCCCGCTGTAGCTCTTTTGGCTGCTTCGCCGGTGCATAAAATGCACGTCTCGAAGCCAGCTTGGAGCGCGCCGTGAGTCAGCGTGACTGGTAATGGGCCTCTTTGCTTCCCCCAGCTCCTTATTCACGAATAGTCAAGATGCATCTATCTCAGTTTCCTTGGGGAACACTTTGTGTTCCAGTATGCTTTTCGAGGCAAAAGCAAACTTGTGTGTGGCTCTGATTCGAGGCTCCGCTTACGTTATCTCCATTTTCAGCTGCCAAAACAAACCTTTGCTGAAGGCCGCCCAGCTGACGAGGAGCATCACCTCATTAAGCGTAACCGCACATGCCGCTGAACCCAGAGGGGGGACGGGCGACGATGAGGCGATGTTGTGCACGAGTGCCTGCTTTACACTGTGTTTTTAAGAGCCATGAACCAGCCTTTTTTCTGAAGGTCGAGGTCTGAGCATTAATTAGTCGCTAGCAGCGATGGCCGAGCCTGCTATTGAGAACGTTACTAATCTAATGATGGTTATGGGGAGTTTTTCAAGGCGTTGTTTTTATGCTTAGCTTTTAATGAAGCATAACATCTATGTTTAAGCTGGTTCTTTTCTGCTTTACCCACCTCCTCCAGTGAATAGCATTGTCAGCTTGAGTCAGGAAGGGGCTGCCCATAGCCGGGCGCGAGGAACTCCGGTGACTCAGCAACCTGTCACCTTCTCCATGAGAGATGTAGAAATGGAGCCATCCTCAGCTTCTTGGCTGCTGCAGAGAGCATAGCTCTAGCCTGCCTTAGTGGGTAAAGGACATTCCAGTGTCCTATCTGAATTATGTGGTACTAGGCTAAGCTGGGGTGGATGTTTGGTGTCAGAGGGAAATGATGAATTCCCAGAAGTCAGTGCAGTAGCAAACCGATCCCCTCCTACTGATATTGACTATTTGCTAGCATGTCATTGATGTATTGAGTGAGCATGGGTCATTACTGCCCTCTTGGATCTGACATTCTGGTCTTTGTGTCGGTGGCTTTCTCACTAACTCGTGACAATAAGACCTGCTCACTATTTTTTCCCTTTATGCATACATGTGTGAACTTTTACAAGTGTCTGGGAGACGTCTGATAAATCCATGGCAGGCTCTGCTGTGAGGCCCAGGCAGAGAGCTGGGGTGTTTCCCAAATTCTTCCACAGCGAGATGGCAGGAGTAGGAAGGGGGTAGCAGATACCAGGATGTGAGGAACACCCCGATTAGTGACCTGAAGGCCACCAGTCCTAGATGACAGAACTGGGCCCCTTACCACACACAAATGAGGTGGTTCCAGAACCATTTCTTATGGGTATTTAAGGTGAAAGTTAGAGGGACCTCCTTGTGTTTTAGATTATTTTTGGGATAGAAACTGGGTTTGGCTGCTGGATCCTGCGTTTCACGCTAAATCCGCAAATAACCCAGTGTGTACTTTATGCTAGCTTCCTGTGCTAAAGAAAATAGCTAAGGTAATGATAGCTTGTGGTTGGGATCATTCACTGGCGGTAGCTATTTTCTTTCGCCCGGTGTTCAGGATTAGAACGCCGAAAGGAAGCGCAGTGTAATTCTTCAAGGGATTGTTACAATGCTGAAAGCAATTAGGATTAAACCAATCCGGTGTAAACGTACCCTTTTCTCGTCATGGAGGCAGATGGGTTTAATGGTGTGTAACGTGGCCCAGCTGAACTCTGAAATGTAAACCGTTAAACGGCATGGAGAGTACGAGAGTAACAATGCCTACTTAGCTACAAGCTCCTCCGTCATCGACTCTTCTGGGAGATTAACGTGGGGTTTTTCACGTGTGGCGTTTAGTGCGCGTGCGGCCGAATCGCTCGCGGACACACGGCGGCTCGCAGCGGTTGCCTGTGAGGTGATGAGGTTTCGTTTCTGGGCAGCGCAGTGGCTGAAAACACTTTTAAAAACGCAGGCGGCCAGGTTACGTTTCCAGTGCTTAACGCCAGGCTGCGTCCGCCGCTTCCTGAGGTATAAATGTCTCTTGAGTGGATGCGTTTATTTCTTAGTTCCTCCCACAAGCCGTGTCGTGGCAAACGGCAGAAAACTTCCAGCGTTTTGGTGTCCCTTAGCTCTGCTGTCATTTCCGACGAGCGACAGACATTGCTGCCCTTGGATGGATGGGGGATGGAAGTCGTCATGGAAGATCTTGTTGCGCAACACAGTTTTGTCTTATTTCACTGTTTATTTTTGGGGTGCCTCCGCTAAGAACCTGTGACCCCTTGTCTCACTGTGTGCCCTGCCCTCTCGTGCCGATCGCAGTCACCTCCTGATTTTAAATGGCAGATACTCCGTGACCTTCTCTCTGACCCCTCACACCACTCGCCTGAAATAGCACTAGTGGGCTTTAAGGTTAGTGTGTGGATTGATGGGATAAGGGGTCATAGGGCACAGACACTGACACCTCCCGGATGGATGCTGACAGATCCCAGTGTTTTCTTGTCAGCTGTCGACTGAAATAAATCGGACGTCTGGAATAAATTAAGGTAGCAATTAACTCATTCTTTAGCAATTCAGTTCGATCACAGCACAGTACATTTCTGTTTTTTTTTTTAAAGGAGTTGAGAAAAAATGAGACAGAAGTAGCACAATATTTAAAAAAATGGGAACTTTAAGCACAAAAAACAGGAACAAGATGTGCTCTAAAGTGACAATTAGGGTGGAGCTGAAGGGTGTTTGGATGTGTGTTATTTAAATAGGAATATGAGGCTGGGGATTTAAGAAAGAGAGTCTTTGTCTCTGGCATCCCTAACAAAGGCGAGACTGGCATATTCCTAAGGAGCCGTGTAATTAACCAACAGACCCTTAAGCACTTATTGATCTGAAAAGAAAGTTGATTTTTCCAAAAATTCACGGAGCATTTTTCGATTTAGACCAGCCAGAGTGAAGATATTTTCAAGTCGCCGTATCTCGACAGTGTATCTTATGAACATTTGAGTAATCATTTTATCTAGAGTGCTTCAGATACATGGTCTTTGGTCCAGCTCAGCCCTCTCTTTACATATATGATGGTTTGCCTGTTGTCCAAAATGCACAGTAGAGAAAGGGGGTGAGGTTTTACTGTGCGCTGTGAGTCACTGCCTGGTTTAACCAATGGCAATGGGGTTAAACCCACGGCTCATCCAATCAGCAGAATACAGCATACCATTCCTGCAGAGCTGAATTCAGGGAAATGACCTCTGTTGCCTTGGGAATGGGATGTGTAAATTTCACAGCTGCCGCTACATAGACGTGATGATGAAAGAGACATGGGGACAAACATGAAAATGCTCCAATTACATGGAGGCCTGAACTGGCATGAAAAATAAATGGCAGGCAAAGAGTTGTGGAAGAGCGCGTTCACCACGACAGCCGAGGACCTGGCAGCCAGCCCCACGTTTCCCAGACCCTATTAACCAAACAGAATGACACCTGCGTGAGTTAAAGCACGTCCCTCTCATTCAGATCTCGGTGTTGTTGCATGAATACACAGTAGGTAAACTTTCAATTAAGCACTTTGCTTTGAAAATTCGAAAATGTATATCTGCTGATCTCATTAACGAACCACATTCCAGTTCATTAATTACCAGAAGTCTGCAGAGTGGAATAATTAATTGGCATTTATGGAGATAGATAGGAAGGCAAGGGTCACGGCAGACACGGCGGAGGAGTTCAGAGCAGTCAGCCGCTGGCATTTTGTTCAGCAGCTCGTTTGCATTGCAGACTGTGGACGATGGTGAATGAATCATTAAAGATGGAAGAAGAGGCTTTAATCTGAGAACAGGACACTAAACACCCAGCCCAGTTTTCTTGATCATTTAAAAGCACTTTTTTTTCCCCATAGTTCTTTTGGGCAGGAAGGTGTCAAAGCTGGTTTTTAGGGGGTTAGGGTTAGTCAAAAATCACCTGGATTCGTTTTTGTTATAGCTACCTGTTGGAATTGCAAGACAGACATCGAAAATTCTCATCTGCCCAAAAGTGCGAAGATGCGGACGGAAGCCAAGCCAAAAACGCTGAATCAGACTGAAGCAAATGTCATCTGCAATCTGCAGGGTGGAGGCTCAGAGCTGGACCAGTGGGAAAACACTTCTTTGAGTTCAGAAGCTATTCTTTGAAGCTCACAGGGATTTATAGACCTTTCCGGAAAGAATAAGCTGATCCTGCCTTTGGACTTACGGATCCTTCCGGTTCGAATGGGGTGTTCCGCTAAAACCCTCACGAATTTAGGACTGAAGGCACCTTCTAAAAGGCAAGGTGAAGGTGAAAGGCACAGTCTGTGCAAGCATCTGTCATGTGCTGCACATCACCTCCTGCTAGTGAGCGCTGGAAGCGTGAGCCGTTACCTAGAGCTGCCGTTGTCCTGTTGTTATTTTCTCCCCTTTCAAGGTATTTTTTGCCCTTGAATCCTCTGAAACTGACATTTCACGTCCCAGAACTAGTATTTTTACTTGCTGATCACACGCACCCAAGACGGCCGCTGTGTTATCACAGCCTTAATTGGCGTATTTGGATTAAACGCTGTTGCGTTATTTTCAGATTCTGTTTGTGTCCCTGTGAAGTACAGGAAGGCACAGCAGACAGGAGATGCACATTTCATTAGGCAGCTAAAGTTGGATAAGTTAAAGGCAATTTATCCATCCATCCACCTATCCATCTTCCAACCGTTTATCCCACTCAGAGTCTCGGGGGTCTGGAGTCCATCCCAGGCAGCTGGTAATTTATGGCCTTAAATTACTTGTATGCTGTTGGATTGGGTCTGATCCCAAGAGGCCCTCATTTGTTATGTTTTGGAGCTGCCCCTGTATCTGTCCCCCCCCCCCTTCTCCTCCCTGGTGGCCCTGGTCAGGGTTGCCAGGCTCGTAGGCTCAGTTCAGGCGTGGGGGGGGGCTCCCACAGGCTGCTGTAAAGATCTTGTCCCAACATTACCCCTGTCCTGCCCCGATCGTCCGCTCCTTCCGTGTGCCACC
>JAABNY020000035.1:19692837-19723186 GCA_015164015.2 Brevimyrus niger
CTCCCGGTCTCTCCTGAACGCTGTGGTCTGACTGTAACTCCCGGTCTCTCCTGAACGCTGTGGTCTGACTGTAACTCTCCGTCTCTCCTGAACGCTGTGGTCTGACTGTAACTTCTCATCTCGCCTGAACGCTGAGGTCTGACAATGCCTCCCCGTCTCGCCACACAGTTACCTGCTCACCCACCGCCCCTGTGCCATTTCTTACATTCCATCCCCTGGTGTCTCTGTGTCCCGTCAGTACGGCCATTCTCGGCTCCACTTCTCTCACCCGTAGCTCATCCCTCTTGCAACCCGACATGAGACCAAGTCCCCCCCCCCCTTTTCATCTTCCTGCCAATGAACTGCCCGTCCTGGAGTCCATGTTCCTCATCATCTGTCATCCACTCCTTTGGAGGCACAGGGGAGCGATGGTCCGTTTCTGCGGTAAAAGGCGCAGAAACTCATTCCGGAAGTCTTTAACGAGCCGCCCTTCAGAGGGGCAGAGGCGTGACGTGTGCAGGCGTCTGTCAAGACCACATCATAGAGTCAGTCACCTAGCAGGATCAATCACGGCGTCAAGGTGACGACGTCCTTTTTTACATCATACGTCTGTAAAATTCATGGCCGTTCAAGGTCGACGTTTCGGGCAGGTACGGTCCCGAGCCCCTGCTGCTCATTTTTCCTCCTTTCATGAGCTTTATACTCGGGGGAAACAAAATCGAAATCTTCTCTCGGCTCTTCGTCAAAGTGTCGCTGTGGGACTTTACACAATGTGTAAAAAGGGAAAAAGGACCACCTGCTTGAAAAAAGCAAATTAATAACACCGTTACTCCAAGATTCATAACCTGAATTAATGAAACGGTTAGAAATTATTAACATTATTATCTCTGGTATTGGTCCATTTGATTGTTTCCTCAGCCCGTCTGTCTGTCCGGCATCTACAGTTACCATCGCCTGCCATTTTTCTTCTTTGCCGTGAGAATATCTCGTCACGCTGCAGGGGCCAGGAGGACAGGAGACACCCCAGAATCAGCAGCTGTGGCAGCGTCTCCAGCTGCTCGGACAGATAACACGGCGTGTAACGCACCGAGCGGCCAGTTAACGCGGCCGGCGTCCTAAAGAGCGCTGTGACAGATAAGCGTCTGCCGGGGACCACAAAGGCATCTGTACCTCAAAAGACAGCGAGCGTCTTTTCTGGCCCGTGCATGAGTCTGGAGGGCGGGCCGCTCCCGTCATTCACACAAACCGATTCTGAATATTCAGCTTACCCAGTAAGCTTACCCTACCCAGTTCAGTAAAGACTTATTTATTAAAGACTTTATAGCCGTTTCCATCACCGTTTTTACTGTTAACTTTTGTATATTTGTCCTGTGTGCAAGTTAGTTAAAGTGCAAAGTCCAATAAGGTTAATTTAAAAATTACAAAACAAAATCCCAGTCGCTGATAGAGCTGATATGATCCTCAACCCCCCCCAGCCCTGTCGCTGACAGCTGAGTGAGTCTCTGCTTTGCCTTCAATTCAATATTCGGAGCTGTTTACAGCGGCCTGAGCAATTACTCCATATATTCTGCTTGTTTAGCTAGGTTTTTTGGCATGGGGGCCGGCACTTTCCCTCAGGGACTGAGCTACTTTCTCAAACCAGAGTGGTTTCTTCGTTGTCTTGTCTTCCAAACCAGAGGGTTTATGAAAGACCCTCCCTAACAGACAGCTCTGAGTTTGCTGGTTGGGCAGCTTGACTTTGACACCACTCCACCTTCTGGAGTTTTCAGTGATTTATCTAACTTCCCTCTCTGGCCTGAGGGGGACGTAAATATTTCAGCGACGTTTCACATGCAACCTCGGCCATCGTCAGTGTGCCCCAGTAACTCTGGAGAGGAGCCCCGCAGTCAACCGGCTGAAGGATTCCTTCCTCTTCTCCTCCATTTCTCCTCCTTTATTCCACCTTTTCTGGACATCAACTTTTTCTGTTTCTCCCTCTTTTCAACTACCCTATTTTCCATTATGGAAGCCTGGCCAGACATCGGTAACAAATCCGAAAAAAATGATGAACGGCAATTGAAGCCAAGATGTTCTGTTCGCCCATCACTGAGACGGCACTCCACGACACCGGACTAATTACCGCTCCCGCTGTCTAGCGGGGGGGTGGGGGGGCTTACCCGTACAAGGGAGGGAGCGTGCCATAATTAACTCAGGCCGTTGGTCTGCCATTGCAGGGGCTGTTACTAATAAAGCCATGTTAATTGCACTGCATGGCTGTTTTCCTTTATTCGTAAAGATACGCGCTTATTGGCTAAATTAAGGCTTCTATTTTAAGTGAATATCACCGATGGGAACAGTTTGCGGCATGTAAGCTCGTACCAAGGTGTATTTTGACAGGAATGATTTGCGATGTATATCCTGACATTTTCCAGTGACTGAGTGTCCATCACCTTTGATTAGGGGGAAATGTCAAACTTGCCCTTCCTGACATCGTGTCCCCAGTTGGCTGTCACCGGTAGACTGGTGGGGTTTTTGGATTCTGTTCTTCGATGTGTACTCTCTCTATAAAGCCTCTGGCACCGCGTTTACCCAGAAACACCCACGGCTGCTTTGGTGGACAAGACTGTCACACGCGTGTTCACGCTAAGGGATTGTGGCCCCCATTTACGGACCTTAACGACACCCGAGCTGGTTCTGAGCAGAGCTGTGTGGTTTATTATGGGTGTGAGATGGGAAATCTTGATTAATTACCTCACCACGTTTGGCCCAAAACGACGATGCTGCCCCTCTATTGTCTGCGGACACAAGTGGCTCAGTGGGGGAGCGGTGGAGACCTGCATTTAATGGCGGCCTGTGTGCAGCCAGTGGGCGGCCTGCCAGCACACCGAGGCTCGCTCGGCCTCCAGGTCAGCGTCGGAGGGCCTGCAGATGGTAGCACCGCGTGTCGCTATTGTTGGAAATTGGAAGTTTTTAAAAGCGGAAGGCGACCGCTGTTAGTGTCCTTAAATTTAGATTTAGGCCCAGCGTGTGCCATCCGTTATGTAACGGGTCCTTGTGTTGAAGAAGCCTCTTAATTTCTGTCCATATTCTGCGTTTGTTTGCGCGTGTATTCATGTGCAGAAAGGAACCATTTCCAGAAAAGTAGCTCACTTACAAGAAAAGCCCGTCAGCGATATGCTTGCTGGGGAAATGACTCCGAACCATCCGCCCACACAGTCATTTGCCGGCACATTCCGCGGAACATGTGAATGGCAGCAGACTTGCAGATGCCTCCACAAAGCACCTTCTTTTCTGTCTCTGGAAAGACATTTTTCCCCCAGACAGGTATTTACTTCCTGGCTGTCCCCCCCCCTCCCCAAGGTATACATCACAGTGATGGACAACAACGACAACGGGCCTGTGTTCTCCCAGCCCACCTACGACGTGTCCATCTCGGAAGACACCCCAGCTGACACAGAGGTGGTCCAGGTTCTGGCCACGGACCGAGACGAGAAGCACAGGCTGACCTACTCCATCCACAGCACCATTGACCCCACAAGCATGCGCAAGTTCAGGATGGATCCGTCCACCGGAACCATCTACACTGCCGAGAGGCTTGACCACGAGGCTCGGTCCCAGCACGTCCTCACGGTCATGGTCAGTGGTGGGGGTGTGGCCTCATCGCTGGGGGTCACAATATCCCCCTTTTTCATTTTATTGATCAATCATATGCCATGAATTTGGCCTTGAATTTTCAGGTACACTTCAGTGGTGTCTTTTCATTGGATGAGTGGCGTTCCCATATAGCATCTTGCTCATTTTGATATCCGTCTGTTTGTTTAGACATCGTTGAAGTATCATTACACGCATGATTTGAAATTTTTGTCCTTTAAGAAGGGTTTTGACTTCAAGGCTGTATTATGGCTGAAGAGTTTAAACAAACTGCTTAAATTTACCTTTGATTATCATCTCATTTTTAAAAGAAGTCAAATTTGGTCATTCTCTATGAGCCTTTGGCCGTTACGGGCTTTACAAAGGACGCGAAAACAATTACCCATAAACGGTAGCTGTGCAAATAGGTTTGACTCCCCCCCCCTCCTGTAATTGGGTTTGTAACAGTTAAGCTCCGGCTGCTTTGTCTGCAAATAACTGAATATGCAGTTTTTGTTCAAATATGCTTTGGAAACTCTTTGGGTTTGTATAGGGGATGGTGCTTTATGAAGTTATGAAATTACTTGACCCAGTCATTGTTTGTCCCATGATATTTAATATGCTGTGCCACGGTTAGGGATAATATACTGGAAGTGTTTAAAAACACAGATGTTTATGACAGCATTATGAAACATCTCCCATTGGGACCTGTCTCAGATACCAATAGCTTTCCTCACAATTCTCCTATATTAAGTAAGCATCTAGCCCTCTGCCCCAGTCATTATGCTAATGTGCTACTGTTGTGCAAGCTTCTCACATTATGCAGCAATATTTTCTTTTTTTCATTATACCTCCTTTTGGAAAAGCATTTCATAAAACAATTATTAGAGGTGTCATATGGGATATAAATATCAGTCTTTTTAGGCTCCTAGCCTACTAGACTACTAACAGTAGAGTTCTTTCTTCCTTACGTATAACCTTATTTTTTTCTCTTGCTCAGGTAAAAGACCAGGAGTTCCCCTACCGTAGAAACCTAGCACGGGTCTTGGTCGATGTTGAGGACGCTAACGACCACGTCCCGTACTTCACCAGCGCCCTGTATGAGGGGTCCGTGTACGAATCTGCGGCAGTGGGCTCTGCCGTCCTTCAGGTGACCGCGTTGGATAAGGACAAGGGGGACAACGCAGAGCTCCACTATGCCATCGAGGCAGGTGAGTACAGAGTACTGGTCCTAAGACTTCCTTATTCTCCCTAATACCTCCTCATAAAACAGTCAGAGAGCTTTTAGATTCTTTGCTAGATTTGAGCAAAATAGGTTTTGCCAACAAGTTTTATGCTTTCTCTTCTTTTAAAATGGCTCTATTTTTGTCCTTTACAGGAAATACCGCCAATACCTTTCAGATTGAGCCAGTCTTGGGAATCATTTCCATCGCCCGAGAGTTGGACATCACAGCCATTGGCCACTATGTCATCACAGTCCGAGTGACTGACAACGGCTTGCCACCCTTAAGTACGACTACCATGGTGCGCATTACCGTTACCCTGTCCAACAACGCAGGCCCCAAGTTCCTGCAGAAGGAGTACCAGGCAGAGGTCAACGAGAATACACCCATCGGCACATCTGTCATCACAGTCAGTGCCATGAGTCAGTCCACCCTGATTTATGACATTAAGCTTGGTAACACAGAGAGGAGGTTCAGGATCAATCAGTATACTGGAGTCATAACCACCCAGAAGCCCCTTGACTATGAAAACACTGCATCATATATCTTAATCCTACAAGCCTCCAACATGGCGGGGATGGTCTCCAACGTCACCATCAACATTCAGGTGGTCGATGAGAATGACAACCCCCCGGTCTTTCAGCAGCTGCAGTACGCGGGCAGCATCAGTGAGGAGGCACCCATTAACAGTGTGGTCCTGAGCACTGATAACAGCCCATTAGTCATAAAAGCCACGGACGCTGACAGAAATCAAAATGCTCTCTTGGTCTACCAGATTGTGGAGGACACAGCAAAGAAATATTTCACTGTAGACTCAAGCACAGGATCTATAAGAACCATTGCCAACTTGGATCATGAAACGATTGCTCATTTCAGGTTCCACGTGCACGTGCGAGACAGTGGAAAGCCCCAGCTAACTGCTGAAAGCCCCACAGAGGTCACCATCCAGGTGATTGACACTAATGACTCCCCTCCTCGATTTTCCCAGGATTCATATGAAACCGTCTTGCTGCTTCCCACATATGTTGGTGTGGAGGTATTAAAGGTTAAAGCCACAGATCCTGACCTTAACGTTCCTGCGGAATTGACCTACACACTTGCGGATGGAAACGTGGAGCATTTTTCCATTGAGCCTGCCAGTGGTATTCTGACTGTGAAGAACAACAATTTCTCCAAAGACCGCTTCAGATTCAACGTTAAGGTCTCTGATGGTAAATTCTCCAGCGCGGCACTGGTCACTGTGCTAGTCAAAGAGGCCATGGACAGTGGTCTGTTTTTTACACACAGTCTGTACTCCACTTCCATCCAGGAGAATATCACTAACATCACTACAGTGGCGGTGGTCAATGCAGTGGGACACCGCCTCAACGAGCCCCTGCAATACAGTCTCCTAAATGCTGGGACTAAGTTCAGAATTAAATCCACCTCTGGTGTCATAGAGACAACTGGAGTTCCATTTGACCGGGAGGAACAAGAGTTCTATGAGTTGGTCGTTGAGGCGAGCCGAGAGCACGACCACCTAAGGGTGGCGAGGGTCGTGGTGACGGTACAAGTGGAGGACATCAATGACAACGCCCCAGTGTTTGTCAGTCTTCCATACTATGCAGCCGTACAGGTAGAGGCTGAACCTGGGTCCCCGATATTTAGAGTCACAGCTGTGGATCAGGACAAAGGAATCAATGGCGAAGTGTCCTATTTTTTAAAGGATGATTATGGGCACTTTGAGATTAACAGACTCAATGGTGACCTCCACCTGAAAAAAGCCTTTGAATCAGATTTGTCAAACGTGGAGTATAAAGTACTTGTGTATGCCAGAGATGGTGGCCATCCTCCTCTGTCTACCATGGTGGAATTTCCGATCACCGTAGTAAACAAAGCCATGCCCGTCTTTGACAAGTCATTCTATGCAATTTCCGTCAATGAAGATGTTGCAGTGCACACTCCAGTTCTTGGTATAAATGCCACCAGCCCTGAAGGTCAAGCTATTATATACACCATTGTGGATGGAGATTCCAGCTCTCAGTTTAGCATTGGGTTTGACACTGGCATTATCAGTGTTATTAACTCACTAGACTATGAAATTAGTCCCATGTTTAGATTGATTGTGAGAGCAACAGACTATCTAACAGGAGCCAGAGCAGAGGTTGACGTCGATATAACTATCGTAGATGTGAATGATAACCCTCCCATGTTTGAAAAGATGTTCTACAAAGCAACTCTGTCTGAAACATCCATGATCGGGACTCCAGTTCTTCAGGTCGTGGCAAAAGACAAGGATTCAGATAAGAACAATATTGTGCGATATCAGATTTTCTCCAATATGTACAACAGCACAGACCATTTCCACATTGACAGTAGCAGTGGGCTCATTTTGACAGCCCGTCTACTTGACCATGAACTGATCCAGGAGTACAACTTTGTTGTTAGAGCAACAGATAATGGTTTCCCAGCTTTAAGTAGTGAGGTGGCTGTTACTGTTGTCGTGAATGATATGAATGACAACGCTCCAGCATTTAACCAGCTGCTCTATGAGTCGTATATGAGTGAACTTGCACCAAAAGGGCACTTTGTAACCTGTGTACAGGCATCTGACGCAGACAGCTCTGATCTGGATAAACTGGAGTACAGTATCCTGTCTGGCAATGAGAGGATGAGCTTTGCCATGGATAGCAGAACAGGAATCATTACCCTGTCCAACCACCGCAAGCCGAGGATGGATCCTGTTTACAGTCTGAACGTTTCTGTTTCAGACGGCGTGTTCACCAGTACTGCTCAGGTCCACATCAGAGTTTTGGGTGCCAATCTCTATAGCCCAGTCTTTAGCCAAAATGTATATGTTGCAGAGGTCCGAGAAAATGCTGCTGTTGGCTCCAGAGTTACTCAGGTAAAAGCCACAGATATGGACTCAGGACCATTTGGTCAAATGACATACTCCTTTATAAACGACCTGGCTAAGGACCAGTTCAGCATTGACAACAATGGTCAGATAACAACTTTAGAGAAGCTGGATCGCGAAAACTCTGAAAATAAGGATATTGTCCTGACTGTTATGGCCCTTGATGGTGGTGGACGGGCCTCCTATTGCACCGTTAGGGTGATCCTGGTGGATGAGAATGACAATGCTCCCAAATTCCGTGCCGTCGAGTATCGCGCTAGTGTAAAATCAGATGTAGGTGAGGGTTTCTTAGTAACGCAGATACAGGCCTATGACTCAGATGACGGAGCCAATGCCAAGATTACCTACTCCCTTTATAGTGAGGCCCATGTCCCTGTGGTGGACATCCTAGAGATCGATCCGGACAATGGCTGGATGGTTACAAAGGGCAGCTTCAACCACCTGAAAAACTCCATCCTGTCATTTTTTGTGAAGGCCGTTGATGGCGGTATCCCTATTAAGCATTCCTTGGTGTCAGTGTACATCCATGTGTTGTCCCCAGAGAACCCAATTCCAGCTTTCACCCAACCTCAGTACTCTTTCACCATCCCTGAAGATACTCCCATTGGGGCGGCACTAGGTTCGGTCCACCTTACTCTAGGCCACGGTGCCATCTTTAGTATCGTGAGCGGTGAGATGAGGGAAAACAACCTGGAAGGCATCTTTGTGGTGGAAAAAGAAACGGGGCTCATCAAACTGGACAAGCCCCTGGATCATGAGGCCCTTGACGCCTTTCACTTTAAGGTCTCGGCTACTATGAAGCAAGCTAGGATGGACTCTGTCTCCACAGTGGATGTTGAGGTGAAAGTCCTAGACCTCAATGATAACAAACCTTCTTTTGAATCAAATTCCTACGAGGCAACAGTCATGGAAGGGATACCTATTGGTACAAGAGTAATACAAGTCCGTGCCTTGGACCCCGATTGGGGTGCTAATGGACAGGTTACATATAGCTTGGCACCCACACCAAATGTGGAATCACAACAAAATACTTTCAGCATCGACAGCAACACGGGCTGGATCTCCACCCTCAAGGAACTGGACCACGAGATGCACCCGTTGTACAGCTTTTCTGTGGTCGCTTCAGATCTCGGTGAGACGATCTCCCTATCCTCCACTACCACGGTGTCTGTGGTCATCACAGATGTCAACGACAATCCACCCAGTTTTGTGGAGGACTACTACAGAGGAGCGGTGAGGGAGAGCGACCCCCCGGGCGAGGTGGTGGCCGTGTTGCATACACGAGACAATGACAGCTCTGACATCAACCGCCAAGTCAGCTATCACATCACAGGTAGGAGCTGATTGGGTCCATCTTCTTCATAGCAAAGATAATGAAAAAATTCCGCCATGCTTTGGCCCAGAGGTAGAACAGGTATAAGTAAATGTTTTTAAAGCTTCAATAACACATTATTGATTTATCCATCAGAACCCCTTCAGTGGAGATAAATTTAAAAAAAAAATCCAATACAGATCTTTTTGAGTGACAAGCTACCATGTTCATTTTGATCTTTTGAGTGTTTTTTCTTTATGTGAATTGACACTTGATAGATTATACCCCTGTTCTCTTAGCCATGTATCAGGTTGGAGGTTTGGGGTCAAATTGACCCATATAACTGGTCTAACTCAAGTTCAGTGGTCTCAAACTTTCACATTGTCTTGGTTTTTGCACCAGGGTCAGATTACAGGTTCTTACACATTTTTTATCATGGCAGATGTACTTTTGACTTGGACCAGTGGGTTGGTCCTTTGATCTTGTGTCATGACCTAACCATTGTCTCTCCTTGGTCAGCATGTGCTGTTAGGTGCATGTTGCATGTGTACATAGTTAGCGAGATGTCAAGGGGTCCCTTAGGACCCGGGTGGTAGCAGACCAATGAATAAACAACACGCTAATGGAATGAAAGCTTTTACTAAAAGTGAAATTAAGGACAAGGACTGATTAATAATTAATGGCTGCATGTAAAGTAATGTGGTCATATAGTTTTGCTGACATTTCTTATTATGCAACATAAGCACTTTTTAAAAATGTAACAACTTTGGCATTTAAAAAACCACAGACTGTGAGTGAATATTTTCAGAAACTGTCTAAAACACTAACTGATACTCTGAATTTCATGAAATCTGCCAGGAGAGATGTGTGCTTTTTCCCTGCAGCTTTTTATAAATGATCTTCATGAAGTTATATCATTTGTTTGCCGTATAAATCACATAGCAGGCATGGTGGATCCTGACTCAGCCAGATATTGGACACACGACCAATGAGCCGGGGGTCATAAATTCTCCAGCCACCCGAACGGAAAAAGCTGAGAATTACAGATTTGATGAATGCATAGAAAATTAAGGCTGTCGGTCATTGCAGGGTTGGGTGAAAAAACATCCGTTTTTTTTGATCCATTAGCCACAGAAAACAACATTACTTCTAGTCAATGGAATGAGCCGGAACTGTTCACATAATGAAAACTTGGCTATCAAAAGAGGGGTGTTCTGATGGGCAACTTGATCTCCTTTAAGAAGGAAGAAGGTCCCAGCTCTTTAAGAAGGTCTCCCTTCAGTACAGGCCGGGTAGCTCCCCATTGTCACTGTTCGGCTAGTCTCTGGCATGCTGTCACTATCGCCTGGGATGCATATCTGTTGATTAGCGCTGCCTTAAGCGGGCAGAGATTTATGGCTCATCTAAGTCTGCATTATTTAGAGCCCGGCGGCCCTGTGTTTTGACAGCAAGTTTGCGGAGAGACATACTAGCTGGCTTGCTGCCAAAACGTGTCATAAACATCTGAATATGCTAATGGCCTGTTTGGGGAAGCTTTTGTTTATGCGATTCTTGATTGAAATACAGGGAAATTATCAAATGAGCACAAGCTGGAAATCTTCAAGAAATCTACAGAACTCATGAAGTGACTGAACAGATTTTTTGACGGAAACGCGCTCTGATAAGGGCTTGTTTGATCGAAGGCGATTGGGCTATTTGAAAACTAGCTGTGTCTGCAGAACTAGGAGATAAGGGACAGGAGGAGGAGATGGTGGGCCCACAAGGGATAACGGAACCGGGGGAAAGCCCCAAATAAGACACACCCATCGCATGTTGATGAATGTCTAATTAATTCCTGTTTCGCTGTTGAAAATGGCCGGTTATATTCTGTTGATATACAATATCGTTATAATACTCATTTATGGCCACAAACCATGCCACTCTGAGCTTCTTCAGCACGACAGATTTGTCACCTGATGCTCAGTGACCTGAAACCTGTTCCCTCCTGACCTCCTCGGAGAAGCCGAGTGTGACTCAGTCAGCAGCTCTGATTTATCCACCGCTGGTGTTCATAGCATCTCTATACAAATACAAAATCAGACAAGTATTAATCGGCAAGGTAACAAATTAAAAGGACTCAGACCCTTTGTTTGAGGCGGCTGTGGTTTTCTGTGCTCAAGGTGACATAAAATATTGATAAACAGTGAGAACAAGCACAGTGAAGCGTCCATTAATTATTCAGGGCCTGTGGATGTAGTGCAGCCCGAGACGAGAGGCCCAGGATCCTCCAGCTGCCATCGGAATCTTTTTAGATCCGCTCTGTTTGTTTGCAGGCACATAAATAGATGCATATTAAGCGCCGGCTGATTTGCGTCGCAAAAAATGAAGCCGGGCTGAAGAACTTAAGCTGTAAGGAGCTGTGCATGGGGGGGGGGGAGAGGGGGGGGGCGGACGAATCGTCGTGGTGCGCGGCGGTTTATAAGCCGGCGCTGATTTCCCTGGGTGAGGAAACCATCACCAGCAAGTCTCTGTTCCCTCTGCCAAGAGAAAATGATGTTAAAGTAGAAATGTTTAGAAATGCGAGGTTATTCCCCCGCAGCTGCGTGACAGCGACACGTGGGATGCGTACCCCCCCCGCCTAATCCATCTTGTGCCAGCAACAGCACCTGGGTGTTATTTAGCGTTAAACGAAAACTGACACCATAAGAAGTTTAATGCCATGACGGGCTGGCCCACCTGTGACAGGCTTGCGGATCACTGCCAGGCTGCCCCGCTGGTGTGATTTTGGGGGGGTGTTGGGGCAGAGGGGGGGCACTGGTGTAATCCGAGCAACTGAAAGGAAGGCTGGCATTTTCGTAACTGATTCACTGTTAAGCCTCCTTTCCTAAAGCAGACCCCTGACTCTTCTGAGGCCTAAAACCCGACTGTCTGATGGCTTCTCTGCATCACTGCCTTCCCCCCCCTACCCGCGTCTTCATTAAGCCCCTCATCTCAGAGCCACCACCACACAGCAACTTTTCCCATCTGCTTAGCCCCTCCCTCTGAGGTCTAACGCCCGCGCCACCGTCGGCACGTAACCCGATACCATGTTCTCTGACACTCTGTGGGGAAATGCGACAGGCAAGCGGCGATTTCCGAAGCTGAGTTTACCTCCGCGAGTTACATGGTGATTTCTGTCATCTGCCCCCCTCGCCGCCCGCCCCCACATCCATTACTGGCAGACAGAACCCTGAGGCTCTGACCTCAGAGAAATGAGGGAACGACCCACAGGTGTTGACAGCATCCTCTGAATCAGAGGACAGGGACCGGTTTAAATGTCACCCAGTAAAGCTGCATGTTTGTCAGCTATTTGCCGCCTTCAGCCTCTGTGTCCATTGGATAGGCAGGACTGTCCCCTCAGTGTCCCCAGCCCTCCCTGACTCTCTGCCACCTGTCGTCTAGCTCAGGGGACACAGTGTGGTGTAGGCATTAAGTGTCAGCGGCGGCCCGCCCCCCTCCCATGCTTCCTTCACGCTTAATTGCGGGTGCTTATCACTGTGGCGACCCATCCTTTACTGGAACGAGATCCCGGTGTCAGCGTCTGACATGTTGGATTCCCGCTCCGAGTCCCTAGCGGTTTCCCGCGGGGACACGCGCAGGTGCTTGTCAAGTCTGCACTGCTCGTAATCTCTCGCCGGGGCAGTCTGCGGGTAATGAAATTGTCCCGGTGAATCGGCCCATGGCGAATCGCGGCCCATTGGGGGGGACGCCGCGTTCGCCCCGCTTCGACAACCTGCTCAATTACGTGAAATCGCTTCAGCATGTGGAGGGTGTCGGGGCTCTTTAAACACACTTAAATTACAGTGCTCCGGAAGCCGTCTCCACAAAGCCGTCCTACAGAATGGGGCCCGTTTGCGGCTGTAATCGCTCGGACGGAAGTCAACATCTTCAGCTTCTTTTCTGGTGTCCCCCTAACAGTTGGGACCCTAAAATAGGCCCTGTGCTGGAGGCAGACTGGAAGGCAGTAACAGAGGTGACACCTCACGTTTAATGATTTTTTTAATTAACTCTGCTCCAGGGGCATCGTCTGTGGAGGCTCCTTTCAGAAACTTTATCATCTGGCAGGAAAGCTGGTAAAATAAGGCAGAGTCTGCAAGGGGGTGATTGCAGATGTCCCAAGTTGGGGGGTCTTGAGGATGACAGGTACACGAAAATGGAAACAGCTGGGGGCCGCCGTAATTACTGTGCAGCCCAGGCCAGGGCATAAGAAGAGGAAAAGCCTGGAAGGAATTGCCCATTCCTGGCTCGAGCACCTTCTCGTGAAAAAACAAAAGAGGGAGAGAGAGGCATCCCCTGCGAACCCGAGCTCCGCTGTTAGCTTTGGGGTTTACATCACACGGCAGCTGTTGTGTTCCTGAGCTCGTCTGACTGCGCTGAAGTAACCAGCAGAGCCTGTTACCCTGCAGCGATTCTCTCCCAGGTGTAACCTGAACCTTTGTTTCTTTTCTTTTTTTTTTCTTAAATAGCTCAGAGGTTTATCTAACCATCCCTTCCGGGAAAAGAAATCCAGTGTTCAGACACGGTTGGCTCATACATGTGGCAGGACACGCTTCAGCCATTACCCAGCATGCCATTCTGCTGAGCCATGCTATGAGCGGATCCAAGCATACCTGCCTCCTTCGTTCGCTCGCTCGCTCGCCCGTTCGTGTGGGCCGAGCCAGGTGTTGACAGCGCTGTTATTATGGGAAGGAGAGAGGATAAGCGGCAGCGGCTAATTGCCAAGGAACACTGCGGAGTTGAGCGATTTTATCGCAGGTGGTAAATCACTGGGTTCATTATGTGAATGACCGTAATTGATGGCTTGGCTTTTAATTTAAATGTGACGTCCAAATAAAACCGGGATTATAATATTTCACTGTGCGGCGGCACTGTGGGATCAAATGGAAGGTCATGAAGTTGCTGTCAGATCTCGAATGTTCTTTATCACCATGGTGCTGGATGACCAGGCAGGGGGCGCTGTGAGATTTCCGGTTCCTGTGCATCATGTTTATGGAGAAGAGTAGAGCGTTTAACATCATCGAAATGAGTGTCTCATATCTGGATATATATATAGCGTTAGCTGCTCCCCTCCAGTACAAACGAGTTTTGGGGATGTTTTTAAGCATTTGCTTTGAAAAAAAGGTGATAAACTGAGTTTTTGGAATAAGGATAGGAATCCTGGTGTCAAGGTGAGTCATGAATGCTGATAGGAGGACTGATATAGAAATGTGTGTGTAGTCCTCTCTGCCAACTGTTTCTCGGCTGTCCTTTACGCAGGGGGAAACCCAAAAGGGGAGTTTGCACTGGGGCTGGTGCAGGGCGAGTGGAAGATGTACGTGAAGAGGCCTCTGGATAGGGAAGCACAGGACCTGTACTTGTTGAATGTCACCGCCAGTGACGGGCTTTTTGTCACCATGGCGGTCGTCGAGGTCACCGTGACGGACACCAACGACAACACCCCGGTTTGCAACCAGGTCAGCGGTGGACATTTACACCCTACAAGCCCATTACGCAATCCTGATTCACTCCCAATTCACTCTGAACACACCCACAAGTTTTTATTTTGTTGATGTTTTCTTGCCAGGCTCTATTTACTGCCTCATTCCCTGAAGATGTTCCCAACAACAAAGTTATTTTGACAGTAGGAGCGACAGATGCAGATATAGGGTCCAATGCAGAGATTCAGTACTCGCTCTCTGGCCTTGGTGTTGAAGACTTCTACATGGATGAAGACACTGGTAGGTGTGAATATATTACTAATCTGGATGGCCCAAAGACAGTACCCTGTGGAACCCCATAATTCACAAAAAAAACTGCACATTTTAGGGGGCCTTTAGTGCCAATCAGCTGTATGTTTTATGAATGTGCTTTGCTCATTATACAAACTAAAATCCTCACTGCGGATATAACTACATTACAAAGTGAGCCATTTCACTGCTTTACCATTAGTACTGGATCTGATTCTGTAATGCAGACTGCATCCTAATGGCCATGTTTACACAGATATGAGAACTACTGTTGTGAGGCTTCTCCCTATAAACTATAAAAGAAATATTAGTGGTGGGAATAGCATTTTCACAGCATGTTTTTTTAAGCGAGGCTCTTGGGTTACAGCGGTTTTCTGTTTGACATGCCCTACACTGAAGAAAGACCTTCCTAATTGGGTTCTGGAGGGCAGGTCCGCCCGCCTCATTTACAAGTTTGGCAGGAATTAGACTCAGTGAGCATTCGCTGGAGGTCTTATTTATCACTGTAGTGATAGAGCTGTATAAGGGTAATAACATAGTTATAAATATGATGTGAAATGGTCAGTGTACAGTTAGCATAATGCGGGAAGCTGTCCTCCCAGCACAGAGCTGCACCGGGGCAGCTAGAACATCAGTTTTACTGCCCCCTATTCTTCATAGGTTAATGAGGGGTTGTGCACCCTGACCATCAGTGGCCATTGGTGCCATGTGTAAACTATAAATGCCTCGGTGGACTGCAGTAGATGACCAATTTGTTTGTTTGTGTGTGTGTGTGTGCGTGTGCATGTCAGTCTGTCTGTCTGAGACAGCATGTACAGAGAGCATGTACAGCTTGTAACTGTCCTGGGCTTTGACTTACCTTGCAACCTGCTAGGTGAACTCAAGACGGCCTCCACCTTGGACCGGGAGCAGACCCCCAGGTATAAGCTTATAGCCCGGGCAACTGACGGGGGCGGGCTCTTCTGCCAGATGGAGATTGCCCTAGAGCTCCTGGATGTGAACGACAATCCGCCGGCGTTCTCCTCCCAGTGGTACACGGCCAGCATCTACGAGGACACAGCCACCAAAGCCCTCCTCACGCGGCTGCAGGCCATCGACCCGGACGAAGGTGTATAACGGAGAGCTCGAATTTAGCCGCTGTCTGCGATTGGCTGTGTCCATATTCAGATATTGCAGGCTTACCGGCTACTGACATGTTGGTTAATAAAGCACCCTTTGGTGGATGCGCAGTTAGGAAGCCACCACTTAGTGGAGAGCCAAGGTCTCAAAGCAGAACGGGGGAAGCGTCAGTCTGGCTGTGATGGCCTGGGATTGCTGCCAAATGGCATGAAGTTCCGTTGTCCCATTAGCATCTGTAGCCTGCTGAGATATTTCAGCTGCATGGCACTGCGCCGCTTTCTGGTTCCTGTCCTTTTAATGGGGGTGGGGATCCTTCAAGCACTCGAGATCAGAGTGCAGTTTTAAAAGTGCAGTGACATGCACAGCCCAACTTGACGGCTTGCAAAGTCCAGGAGATGAAAGGAATAATGTAAAAAACATACTGAATCTCCATTTTAAAAGCTTAATTTGGCACAAAAGCTGTGACAGCGATCTGAATGGCTAAAGAAGACCCCATTCATTTGTTTCAATTTGAATAAAAATCCACTTGCAGATTCTGTTTAATCTGCTCTTAACTGTACTGAATTTACATGTGTATAGGGAGTAAACAGTTGTTTGTACGTGTGTGCTGTACATGTGAGCAGATAAATTTGAAAGAATTGACTATGAATGGTAAATTGTATGGGTCTTTCAATGGGGAAACAGCTGTGATTACTTAGCACTTATTTGCTTATGGTAACATCCGTCTTCCAGGTGTCAACCGCAAGGTCGTGTATTCTCTGGTGGACTCTGCGAACGGGTTCTTCTCCATCGACAAGACCTCAGGGATCGTGGTCCTGGAGAAGCCCTTAGACCGAGAGCTACAGTCATCGCACAACATCACTGTACGCGCCTCAGACCAGGGCGAGGGGGTCCGGCTATCCTCGCTGGCCAACGTCACCGTCATCGTGCTGGACGTCAACGACAACCCACCCGTGTTCGAGCGCCGTGACTACCTGGCCACCGTCCCCGAGGATGTGCTCCTGGGGACGGAGGTGCTACGCATCTACGCCGCCAGCATGGACATCGGCACCAACGCCGAGATACACTACAGCATCCGCTCAGGGAACGAGCATGGGAAGTTTCACATCGACCTGGTGACGGGTGAGTGTGGGAGACACCCACTTCCACTCCGGTTCCCGTACATTTTTAATGAGTGTTTGGCCATTGTGCTCTGCCACGTGGCTCAGCAGAGTATCGGAGGGTATAGAATAGGTACATTCTGAATGGAACACCAGTCCTTCAGGGATCATTCCCACAACAACATTCACAAATGAAGATTCATTAACAGAAGGCAATTTAGCATTTTAAATAATTAAAAAGTCTTTAAGAATAAAACCCTCATAATCCCAAGGAGAACATGCATAGCTGGGGAGGATTCCAACTTTCTGCTGTATCAGGTGGCTATTTATCCAAAACTCCTTGCTGTCCCTTTTGAACTTTGGCTAAATTCTTCATTACAAACTATTGAAAGTGTAATGAATGACCGCTGTTCTGAATGTGGAATCTCTGATGTCTTCTTGCCACCCAGGAGTCATCATGGTCTCCAAGGCACTGGACTTTGAGACGTGTAAGGACTACTTCCTCACAGTAGAGGCCCGAGACGGAGGAACTCCACCCCTCAGCGCAATCACCACGGTGAACATCAACCTGACGGACGTGAACGACAACGCGCCGATTTTCAGCCGGGAAGCCTACACTGCCATCATCAGTGAGGATGCCACTATTGGAGAGTCTGTTGTCAAGGTACTGCTGTAGCATGCGGTATAGCAGTTAAGGAGCTGGAATTTTAACCTGAAGCTTGTTGGTTCAAGTTCCAGGGGGCATGTTGTTGAACCTAAACTGACTTATATTAGCAGCATCTAACCAGCATCTAACTGGTTATTTATTGTGTTTGATAATTAATGGATAAATATAAACAGTAATTTAGTGTTTATGTTACTGCTTAAATTTTATCAAAAATGACCAAAACTGGGCTTTCCACTAATAAAATCCCTGTCCGCTTTTGCTGCTTGTCACTGGTATCGTAGGTGATGGCAGAAGATTTGGACAGTCAGGTGAATGGACAGATTCTTTTCTCCATCATAAGTGGGGACAGGGAAAACCAATTCTTCATCGATCCAATCACTGGCCTGATGAAGGTCAACAAGGAGCTGGACCGGGAGATGGTAAGAGTGCCGACACCTCCCACTGCAACACGCCCACGGCTGATAATAGTTTTTCTGGGATAGACTCGGAGTCTGAATGAGGAGCAGTACCTGGGGGATAGACTGAGTCTGAGACTCTGAGCGAGGAGCGGCACCAGCATAATGCCGAATTCATGTCGAGGGCAAAAAGATGCCGCACTGCTTCCGACTTGGCAAAGACGACGGCCTGACAACTGAGCAGAAGAGGGGAGATAATATTGAGCCGTTAAGCTCAATCTGGTGGAGTGCACCTGGCACTTGGGTCGCATTCAGGTCAGATCACGTTCCCAGCACAAACAAACCACCCCAGAGTTTGTTTGGGGCTGGACTGAGACCATATCCTCTAAAGGGTCTTGGTGTGGTTGTTTAGGTCGGCACCCAAACACAATTACTGTTCACACCTGCCCAGACAAATCTCGCCCAGGGGGGGAAACGGGCCAAACAGTGCAGGTGTGAAAAACCCTTAGTCATCTTATGTAGGATTTCTGTTAAACCTGTGCCTGTATTTTTACATTCTTCTTTTAATCTCAAAGAAAAGCAAGCAACCTGCAGGACATTGTGTCTGTGTCACCGACAGCAGCAGTGTATTTGCTCATTATGTGAACAAACGCTAGTTTCTGTCATGATGCACGTGGCTAATTATATGTGTCTCGTGTGGCTAATTTGGATCATTCGCCTTGAACCAAAGCATGATGCTTTGCTTGGCGTGTTTTTTGTTTGGCCAGCCACTGCAATTAAAAGTGAGAGACTGATGTTCCTTAATTCCCTTGTAAGTGCATGACATCAGCAAGCGGGGCAGAACATCCCCGGAGGCCACTACACTGGCCCGATATTAGTCAGCAGTGCTGGAATCCATGCTAATTGATTCACAGGAGTTCTGTGCTTCTTCAGGGGATTACGAGACTCTTACCGCCTGTCAGATCATTGTGCTTCTGGCCTCTGGTTTAGATGTGTCTTGCTGTTCTTTCTCACAAGGTGTCTGGGTACTCCCTCACCGTCAGAGCGCTGGACAGTGGATCGCCAGCTATGTCCTCCACGGTCATGGTCAACATCGACATTTCCGACATCAACGACAACCCTCCGACCTTCTCCTTGGTGAACCACACCGCTGTCATTCAGGTCGGTGCTGCTGTTCAACAGCAGACAACCCCCATACCCCTATCCTACCCTGTACTCCATGACATCACATGCCTGCTTACATTTAGCAGAGAGAGAGAGAGAGAGCTTGGCCAGGTTGGTGTGTTTCTTGGCTGAACCCTGTCGGCCTCGCTGTCGCACCGTTAACGCCGTCCGCTGTCACCTCGTGTGACGCAGATGCTGAATTCACACGTGGTGCCGGCCCGATGAAGGCCCCGAACAGATTTATTCAATAAGCCAAAGCCTTCGCTCTTCTTTTACCTCGTCAGACCTACAAAATCTGCAGCAATTATCGAGCCTGCTTGGGATTTACATTTGCTTTTGTTCAAGGTGTCCATAATCAGAAAGGTGCTTGTAGGCTAGACGGCATCTACTTTAAAACTTGTGTAAAACAGCCATGGTTTTTCAGTTCGCTTACATAAGCTTCATTCCTTTTTCCAGTTTGATTGATTATTTACATGATGTGTGGTCGCGTTAAGCTTCCCTACATTTTATTTTTCCTTCTCTTAAGGGCGCCACTCTAGTATGCGGGCAATTGTTGTTGTTTTTTTTTGTTTTTTTTTGGGGGGGGAGGGGGATTGACTTAGGTCCTCCCAACTCAGAAATTTTATTTTATGTTTATGAGCTACAATGACTTAATGAGTGGGGAGGTATTTTTACAGCGCAGGCCGCGGGCTAAGGTCGCTCCACATTCCAGAAAAACAAAACTGAAATATTGCAGCTTACAACCTCAAATAAATTTTAAAAAGGCGCATTTGGCTTTGACCTCATCCGCTGAACCGAGCCAGACTTTAAATGGGTCTGTGTGTGTGGTACAGAACCAGATGCCCCCAGGTCAGTGCAAAGTTATTTTGTAGGGGTAAGTAAAAGGCCTGTTTGCACCCCACATGGTCAGGCAGGCGCCACTCTGTTCTCCAACTCGGGTTTGTTGTTGATATGAGCAACTGTCCATCATAGGAGAACAAGCCCGTTGGCACCAGCGTCCTGCAGCTGTCCGTCATGGATAAAGACGCCTCCCACAATGGACCCCCCTTTGAGTTCAGCATCGTGTCCGGGAATGAGGGCGGCGAATTCGTGCTGGACCAGACGGGGCTACTCATGTCCAACCAGGTGTTCCAGAAGAACACCGAGTACATCGTGCAGGTGCAGGTGAGGCCACCATAACGACCCCCTGCTCCTCCATCCGGAATCCGTCAAAACACCGTTCTGTCAGAAGCTGAGCCCAGGCTTACTTAGTACTAAAACAGTTTCCTTCCTGCGCAAAATGCCAAGGCCAGTAAAATGACAGTTACTGAGGCCAGGAGAAAGTACAGTGACAGCCAAACCTGCTGTGTCCCTGTGGTCAAGAACAATCCGGGATAAACGTTAAGTATCTGGAACAGAATTACGTTGTTTTTAAGCAAAATAGTTTGCAGCTGGTTTTGTGTGCTTCTGTCTTCAGAAATATATGAGTTTCTTTGATCGGGACGTGATGGGGGTGTGAAATTTTATGCGGTGGAAAAACTGAACATCTGAACACTGTAAACTGGGGGAGAATCCCCATGGAGAGTCATCAGTTACAGAAGCAGGCGTTTGCAAACGCGGCAGGATAGAGACCGAGTCGAGCAGAGCGGTTCATCTAAGTTTTCTCAGCTGCTGTTCGACAGCATGCAGGACAGGGTTAGGGCTTGGTTCAGGGTTACTGGTTCCCCTGAGGATGGACACAGCTGTTGCTAACCGCTTAGCAGAGCCTGTTTGTGCAGCCCCAAGTGTTGTGTGGTGGCCCTGGTGCGCTCCGTCAGGTCTCCGGCCCGCGACGTATACGTACTGTACAGCTGTGTCTGGGGAGCTTCTGGCTGATGGTGGCTGTTGCTGGTGCCTACAGCCCAGATGTTGCTGGACACAGGTTTTCTGGTAGCAGAAGTCCAGCTTTTGCAGCTGATGCCCAAAATGTATTTATCTTCCGTTAAAGGACACAATAGTTAGGCGAATTCGGACAAATTTCCATAGCAAAGTTAAATGTGTGAAGCAGCGGCAGCCCAGTATGTGGCGTCTGGGCAGCTCTGGCCTGATCTTACATCAGTTTGAGGACGACCTGTTTACCCCTTTTGCTTTGCCGATCCTGTGTGACCTGTAACAGCATTAGCATCTCAACTCTTCCTAGTTTGGTGTGTCTTGACTTTGGGAGAAGTTCGAACAAGACTCAGTTTGTGGAAGAATTTTAATCCAGTTTTCTTCTTTTCACCTGTCACTTTCCCCCGTGTGTGAAGGCAAAGGATTCCGGGAAGCCACCTCTTTCATGCACCTCCTTTGTCTCTATCCGTGTGATCGAGGAGAGTCTGCACAAGCCAGTGGCCTTCCCACTGGAGGTGTACATCGTCACAATGGAGGACGAGTTTCCAGGCGGCGTCATTGGCAAGATCCACGCCACCGACCAGGACCTGTACGACGTGCTGTCCTTCAGCCACAAGTACCAGCAGAAGAGCATGTTCAAGATCAGCCGGCAGGACGGCAAGATCATCGCCCTGAGCGGCCTGGATGCCGGCAAGTATCTGCTGAACGTGACGGTGAGCGACGGACGCTTCTCCGTGCCGGTGGACGTGGTGGTGCACGTGGAGCAGGCCACGGTGGAGATGCTGAGGAACGCCGTGACCGTCCGCTTCGAGAGCGCCACGCCCGAGGACTTCGTGGGCCTGCACCTGCGCAGCTTCCGGCGGGCGCTGCGCGGCGTGGTGGCGCCGCAGGAACACGACCTCCTGCACGTGCTGAGCGTGCAGCCGGTGCCGGGGACTGCGCAGCTGGACGTGCTCTTCGCCGTGCAGACCCCAGGCGGCGGCTTCTACAAGGCTGCCTACCTGACGCAGAAGCTGAGCGCCTCCCGCAGGGCACTGGAGAGCGTGTTGCGCGTCTCCGCCGTCCTGGACAAGAACTGCTCGGGCCTGGAGTGTCAGGAGAGGCTGTGTGAGCAGACCATCGTGCTGGACTCCCACGCCCTGGTCACTTACAGCACGGCCAAAGTCAGCTTTGTGTCGCCGCGTTTCCATAGGAACACGCGGTGCACCTGCAGTGGTGAGTGGCCGTCGGGGGGTGTGATACCCAGACACCTGCAGGGCACATTTAATCGAGTCCCACCACACCCTCCCCACACCCCACACGCACCTAGCCCCTCTGTCTCACCCGTGATATTCACCCGGTCAGTCATTTGCTTATTGTTTCAGCAGCGCTTAATCCAGCGGGCCACGCTGGCCAATCGAGTGGAAGCACCACGCTGTCCAAGGGCCAGGCAGACACGGGGCTCCTTTTCTGCTCCTAGGGCTGGAAGCCTCACTCTGCTCTTCTCGGCGGTTAATTATCTGGCCCTAATTGATTGGCGCGCTTTTTATGGGATTAGACACACTTCGGGAGCGGTTAGCCTCCACGCTCAACCTCCCCTCCGTTTTTTTTTCTCTTGCAAGCTGTCACGCCCACAATGGATCGATAGACAGTCAGACGAGATTGACTTCATTGATCCCAAGGGGAGTTTGCTGTGGAGCTGGGCGGGACTCCGGATTAGAGATGAAATCATTTTCGTCCAGATTACCTGTTTAAATGTGCTCTTGCTTAGGCTCTGCTAATCATGGCTAATGTGAGGGGGCACAGCTGCACAACAAACCTCTGGTCAAATAGGAAGGAGGCCGATCTCTGTTCCATATGTCAGGCCAACGCAATGCCCCCTAAGTAATCTGCGATTAGCGTATAATGTGCGAGTTTTACACGATATTTTATTTATTTATTTTTATTTACATATTTACTAGTCTTATATATTTGTATTTTTAGTTTTATATTCCTTGATGTTGGTCCTTCAAACAAACAGGACTCACATTTTTCTGTGATTGCACAGCGTGCAATTTGGTCCGGAATTAATTGGAGGCAAGATTTTACTTCCCAAGATCAGCTGTTAATTGACAGGGCCTGATCTCAGACATAGATTGATTCACTGCGGCAGGAGGGCGTGGGGATTGGAGCCCCCGGAACGTGTGAAGCATGGTAGCTCTGTGATCAAAGGTGCCTGCTCCATATTAAAAAGTAAGGGGATGGGGGTAGGGAGGGCAGCCTTCAGTGGAGAGGAGCTGGATCTTCGCTGCCCCCTTAAGGTCAGCCTGGGGCGCTGCCGTCTCTGTGGCCATTTGCCGAATTGATTGCAAATCAAGAACCCTCCCAGGGTTCTTTTCATCAGATGAATAAACTCATGATTCTGCTGAACCTGCGAGGCTGCTCTGGCTGTATGTTGCACGTTAGCACCTCGCAATTTTATTGGCAGAGCACAGTCTTCCGCATTGGCCTCGAGCCGGCGGAGTGACGGCCAGATCGGAGTTGATTACAGACCTGATTTTAATGAGATCATTCCGTCGTACAGATTCATTTTCCTTCAGTGACCTTGTGAAGCGATTGCTTTTTTGCCCTCTCAATTCTTAATTAGTCGCTCGTTAATCACTGCGGCTCGTCACTCCAAGTGCTTCACATTTACTTGGGTTGGACCTCGCCCCGGGCTTCTGGAAGGACATGTCAGGGAGCTGGTCGTTTTCTGCCGCTGGTGAACATCGCTTAGATGAAGATGATGCATGTGCACTGACCCATGTAAGCTGGCACTGATGCTAACATTTAGCCTTGATGCTAGCACTGGTTTTATCGCTGTCGCTAGTGGTGTTCTTAGCATTGTTGCTAGCGGTGTTTGTATCATGATTCCAGCGCTGATGCTAACACTGGCTAGCAGATACAGCAATCTACTATATTAGCCTATGACGTTATCGCGCATAGTATGCAGCCAGCTGGCTGTTAATGTCATAATATGGAAATTTCCCCCAGTATACTTGTAAAAGTCAAATAGAAGGTTGCAGACCAGCTTAGGATGGATTTGTAAGACCAAATAAAAGAGCAGCTCAAGCAAATACTGCCTTTGTTTTACAGACAATGTATATACCGTCCAACCTCAAATGTCAGGCTTTGTTGTCCGGGATGAGGTGGGTTTATCTCGCTCCTCTACGGGCCGCTCGTTCTGCTAGCTGGATCTCAGTCCTGCCGAGCAGATAAAACTACTTCGTTAACAGCAGACTTCTTACAAGTCGTGAGTAAATCGGTGCAAAGTGACCTTTGGGGAAAACATTTGGGAATTCGGTATGTGATAGGGATCGATGTCGGGCTTCGTTCTGGAAAGGCCAGGTCAGGATAGATTTCGGCACAAATGGGCAGTGATTATGCCGTTCAGCAAAGTCCTCAGATAAGTTCAGGCTTTTGGTGACCACACACTCATTTAACATGAGTCAGTCCAGCACCCAGACCCTGCTGCAAGCTGCCACCACTGTAGGGGGTGACTTTGCTGCAAGGCCCCCAGTGTTGACATAAATCCCCTTGCTTAGCTAGGGGTGGGGGGCAGCGACCAGCCAGTTTAACCTCCATTACAGAGACAAACCCCACAAAACACTGGCAGCTTAACGGCCACCCGGCTATGGCTTGGGACACAGACTCTGCCAGTGGCGCAAAGCTTTCGGGACAGAGGAAACCAGGTCCCATGTCACCCCTGCGACTCCATGTGTCAGGCTGTCCTCAGGGGACTGGAGGGTCACCCCTCAGCCCCGTAGGTGGGCGCCCGCCGTTTCAATTAGCGGCTCTGGGAAACATAATTAGCACCTCCGCTGACTCTGGAGCTGGTAGAGACAAAGGTCCCAGCGGGTCAGAAGCTCAGCTTCAGTCTTCATTAGCCTGCATCACCACCAGGCGCAGACGCAGAGTCTGCCCGGGTTGTTGGCACCGTCTGCCTGCCGCTCTGCGGTCTCACGCGGCGCCGGGGGATGCTGCCCGTTTAGCTAACAGGGCTGCTGGTCTCTGGGCGCAGTGACACACGCAAAGTCCGCCCCCGTTCTGCATGGACTGACTGTGATCCGCTCGCTCCGTCGCCTCCAATAGCGTCCTCTGCTCTTCATCGACCACGGGGATGAAACCCGGAACAGCGGTGCACCATTTGGTGCGATAAGAACTTCAAAACAAAGTTCTGCTCCGTATTCTAAGGGGGGGGGGGGGGGGGTTGGCATGGCAACGGGGAACCTCTCGGGGAAGACGGGAGGACCGACGGCCCCCCTGGGAATACATCGCCCACATTTCCTCCTCTCATTGTTCTTTATTTTACATTGACGGAGAACCGGCGCGCAAGTACTCAGATCCGCACGGAGAACCCAGTGGAGGTCACTGCGGGTAACGTCATGACAAAATTGAAAGAAATGGAAAAAGGGCTCTAAGAGGCATTACCATCTTGCTCCTTATCCACCCCCCACACTCATCATCAGGTGGCAAGTGCCCCGCTTCGTCCGAGCTATGTGAGGACCATCCGTGCCCAGGAGACATGCAGTGTGTCGGCTCAGGGGCAGCCCAGGGGCCCTATTTGTGCCAGTGCCCCCCAGGAAAGCTGGGCGAGTGTGCAGGTGAGTAGCCCAGCTTGAGTTATTAATTAAGGTGGCATTATCGGGTAGCCGTGACAACGGCTGTGACAGCAGCTGATAGGACCGCTCCTGGTAAAGCGCGTTCATTTAGGGGTCCAGCATCAAGATAACGGCCCATCTGAGCTCCCCGGGTGCAGATCACACCGCCAGCCATTAATCCTTTTAAGCGACACCACCATCCTTACAGTTCAAAGCGAGTCATGTGATAAAAAAATACACTTAGATGTGAAGTTAGTGATATGAGATGAGGCCTCTTATGGTCATCTTGTTTTCCCGTATCTGCCTGTTTCTGTCTCCCTGCTTGTCTGTCTGCATGTCTGTTTCTCTGTCTGTATGCCTGCCTGACTGTTTGTCTGTCTTCCTGTCTGTCCATCCATATGTCTCTCTATCTCTACCCCCCTCCTGAGTGTGCCTGTCTGGCTGGTTGTCAGTTAGATTGTCTGCATCAGTCTTTCTGTCTGTCTCTGGATTTCTTCCCCCCTTCTGTGTCTGTCTGACTGCCTCCACATCTTCCCCCTCCAGGTCACACCTCCCTCAGCTTCTCAGGGAACAGCTACATAAAGTACCGCGTGACAGACGGCGGCGGCGGCGGCGAGCTGAAGCTGGGCCTGCGCATCCGCACACTCCAGAGCAGGGGGATCATCATGTACACGCGTGCCGAGCCGTGTACCATTCTGAAGGTAGCTCGCGTTAACGTTCTGCGTGGTACTGCACACGCACACGTACGCTACCATATTCCCCACACTATATATCACCGTGCATATCAGTAGAAACCATCGCACCTCATGCTTCCCAGAGTGGGTAAAGACGCCAGTGCTGTTAGTTACCGTGGCACGTGTTCGCTCTCTGACAGTGAATAATTTTTGGTGTCACATGACCGGCAGTCCTTCCCCTGTCATGAAGGAGGAGCTCACGGTGTTTCAGCACCTTGGCTATTTTTAGAGCGTGGCTTGTCAGCCCCATCACACCCCGGGCAACTCTGCATATCTGCCGCGAAACCCTTCCGTGAAGAAGCCGGCCCTCCTTCTAGAAGAATCTAGCACACCTGACTGGCGCTGCTGGAGACCATCTGTTGCGTGGGTCCGGTGGACGGAGTTGGGCTCGTTCCTGCTCGACATGCCGCTTGTCCTCGCAGGAGGCATGCGCGACAGGCCAGGGGGGTATGTGTGTATTTGTGTAGTCGGGGGGTGGGGTCAGCGGGGTGGCAGCTGAGATGAGCTGTTCTGGGGTTACCGGCGATGTGGTCCAGCTGTCGCCTCTGTGCCGGATTGAGATGAAGGGCCACTCCGCACCACCTGCCCCACCCTGCAGCCAGTATGGAGGGGGCCGGAACGGCAGCTCCGAGCTCGGTGGCAGGAGGTAGGAGGTGTGAAATGTTAGCTCTCCTCTCCGAGGCCTCCCATCTCTCGGCGAGCTGGTAGGCAGCCAAGCCAGGTCAGCTTATCAGCCAGGGAGCTTCCGGGGTCCTAAGTGTCCGCAGGGGTGCGTACCCAGGTCCGGATCTGGGGGTGTGCCAGCAGCAGGCGCGTTCCGGGCACCCGGTACCATGGGCAGGTGTTAGCTGGCAGGGCCCTCCGGGGCTAGCATGTGTGAACGACGCACGTCGGCACGTTATGGGGAAGCAAACGTGTGAACTATCCGCACCTCTTCAGCTCGTTAATTGGATTCATCTGGCCATTCGCCCATGCCAAAGGAAGGGGGGGGGCAGCTCCGGCACGGCCGAGGTGATCGCGGTTAATATCCAAGCGACTTCCGCCGTCTCGTCGTATCCGGGCCGCACCCGCCATACGGGCCCAATTAACATACCTCGAAATAAACACTCACTATGAAAGGATCTAATTTATTTGCCTTCATTTGAAATCCTTTTAAACTGGGTCATCGGAACCCTGACTCCTGTGATGTTTGACGCTGGGCTCTGCCGCGAATGCCGAAAGAGGGCTCGGCGCTCATAATTTAATTAATTAATCGAAACTCCCTCTCCGGCAAAGCCATTAACGGCGGCGCTTTAATCCCTTTAAGTGGGGTAGCGAGCCACTTGGTGGGAGGGGGGTGGTGTTTGATGTCTCAGCCTCGAGCGGAATCTTGGCGAGTCAAAACCACTTCAGCTTGCCGGCAGGATGGCCTGCACCGCTCACCCGCGCCCTCCGCCCTATCACAAACACCGATTTTCTTTTTTGTTTAAGTAGTACCCAATCAGAGCAGCCCTCGACGCCTCACCCACCAGCCTCTCGTCTCTCTGCCTCCCCCCCCCCACCATCTCGCAGATTGACGAGGGCAGGCTCTGGTTCCAGCTGGACTGCAGCAAAAATGCGGGAATCCTCGGCATCTCCGGCCGGCCCGTTAACGACGGCAACTGGCACTCCGTGTCCCTGGAGCTGAACCGGAACTTCACAAGCCTGTCGCTGGATGACAGCTACGTGGAGCGGCGCCGGGCCCCGGTGCACTTTCAGCCACTGGGGGCCGACGGCTCCATCTACTTCGGCGCCCAGGTGCAGCCGCCCAACTCACGCGGCCTGACGGAGAAAAAGGGTCCCGGGGTCCTTGGCGGCTTTCAGGGCTGCCTGGACTCACTGGTGCTGAACAACAATGAGCTGCCCCTGCAGAACAAGCGGAGCCGCTACGCCGAGGTGGTGGGCCTCACCGAGCTCAAGCTGGGCTGCGTACTCTACCCAGACGCCTGCGAAAGAGCACCCTGCCTCAATGGCGGCGGCTGCACGAGCCTGCCATCCGGTGGTGAGTCGGCGGAACTGCACGTGCGATCACGCATCCGGGTCATCCTGATGCAGTCTCAGCCCTATTTTGCGTTCCTTAAAGTGTGTGTTTGTGCCCGCCCTTCTGCGAGCAGCCCTCAGTTGAGAGGAGCGCCCCCAGGTGTCACGTGATGGCAGATCATTAGTTAGGGAATTTAGTTGTCTTTGGGGTCAGTTTACAGTTTTAAAGTGATCAAAAGGGTGTCAGGGATTTTGGAAAGGATAATGAGGTTAAATCAGCAGGTGTCTCCCTTTATATTCCACTCCCGCTAAATTATTCATGGGCCTCCCCGGGTCCGGCCGTGGTGTGTGTGTGTTATGGGGGGCTGCAGGTAAGTGGCGGCCTCATTTTATCGAAAACACATCGCTCTCCACGCCCGTCTAAAGCGTCATGAATAATTATACCACTTTGCCGAGAGCAGAAAGCAATCACAGCTCACTTTGCCATTCTAGCCAGATGGCAAAGTTCTGGCTTCCATCCATTATTAATCCGGACTGGGCTCCTGCGCGTTTTCCTGCCGGTACAGCCTGCGTTCCCCACCCAGGTGCATCCGACTTGTAGTCATGACGACGGAGACCCCCGCTGCCCATATTCCCTGGGCCAGTCAGGCTCCCCGAACCTCGGGACGCAGTGGCGTCCTGTGTTTGCCCCCACCGCAACTCTGGGAAGCGTATCAAACCCCACAAAGAGAGCCAGAGTAAAGCTCACCCCCCCCAAAGAGGTAGGCGATAGAGAAATTATTATTGATGGGCAAAAACCAGGCCAGAAAGAGTTTTTTTTAAGGAAAGGAAAACTAAAAGCTTTTATGCAAAATAAAAACTACTTATAAAATATTGAAATATTGCAGTTGAATTAAGAATATTAAAACCAAAAATCAAAGGAATTAAATGTAAGCTCTCTGGTGGTGCGTTGGGGGTGGCACCACGGCTTGCAGGGTGTTGCTGTTGTCTTGCACCTTCAGAGCTGGGGGTTCGAATCCCGCCTCCTCTTGGTTTATGTGGAGCCGGATGCTCCAGCATTACGTGGGCTTCCGCTGAGCTCCCATTGGCTGCTGGGATAGGCCCATGGCCTCTGTGTATCATGGAGGGGATGGATATTCATTCTTGTCTTTTTATGTAATAGTGGCCATGGATGTAGAAAATTTTAAGTAACCTGAAACTCGAGAAGCTGCTAAACAGTTATTAGCGTCCCCCCCCTGCTGTCCACGGAGGTCTGTCCTCTGGTCACTCTCTACGGAGGTCACTTCCTGATGTGTGTGTGTGTGTGTGTGTGTGTGTGTGTGTGTGTGTGGCCCGCTTTGCCCAACATCAGCCCGGCCTCGCCAGCTCACTCACTCGATTCTGCTTTCATTCCTCGCCCTCCATCTTGGGGCTTTTAATCGCCCTATGAAAGTGCGGCTGCGCTGTCGCATTTCAGGCAGGGGGATCTGCGCTCCGTGATAATTTCAGAGTGAGGGCTCATGGCTTGCGGGCGGATTGGGCCTCTCGGGATGGTAACCAAGAGGCAGATGAGAAGGAGAGTTAATATTCATAGGAACCATAAGCGTATCTCTCCCTGCCGCTCGCACTCCTGCACGCCTTTGTCCCTCTGAGGATTCGGTCGCATTCCTGCCTGCGCGGCGCTGATACTGGTTGCGTGGCGTATCAGACGGCTCATTAATATTGATTGACAGTCTGCAGGATTCCAAGAGGGAATTTTTATGCAATGCAGGGGGTTTTCGCCATGCTGTCCCGCCCGATTAGAGATGAGATTCCTCTGGTTTGAGGAGTGCCTCACGGTGCTTTGGTGGGGGTCCTGACTGGGGGGGGGGGGGGGGGCTTGGGCCCGTCTCGCTTGCCCCCCCAAGAAAACGGAGAACGCCTTTTTATCTATTTCTCTTACTTCGCGCACTTTGGGTGTGAACTTCTCCTGGCGCATTTTGCA
>JAABNY020000035.1:19731655-19741766 GCA_015164015.2 Brevimyrus niger
GATGCCCATGACGTCCACCTCTCCCATTGTGACGATGTGTGCCCTTCCTCTCTTGCCGTCATGCCCCCCCCCCCCCCCAGGTCACTAATTTGTCCTGTGCTGAACTATGCTGAACAGCAGCACGTTGTGTGAACCCCCCTCTCCCCAAAGCTCCCGCATGAAAATTGTAGCACAATGCTGTGGGCTTTTCATAGACCTGCCGAGAAAAATCTGTATGACCTGTCTGATTTGGCCCAAGTGCCGGTCTGTGAAAACCCGTGTGCACATTGACAGTGACCCAATTAACCTGGTCATGTGACCCTTTCCTGATGCACTGTCTGCCCCCTCCCCACAGCGTATCACTGGGACACATCTGACTGGATGCCAAGCTCCCGCCTCCCCGACATCGAGGAGGTGCCCAACCACGAGGGAGTGGACGCCACATCTGTGCGCCTGGGGGGCTCTGCGCGGGAGCTGGAGACAGACTACTACTTAGGCGGCTACGACATCGACAGCGATTTCCCGCCCCCGCAGGATGAGGAGTTCCTGAGCCAGGAGCCGCTGCCACTGCCGCTGCCGGGAGACTATGCGGAGCAGTACGGCACGCTGCCGGCCCCACAGCCCGTCTCCATGGAGAGCACCCTCAGCAGCAGCAGCGGCAGCCATGCCCGCCCCCACTTCCACCCCAGCCAGTATCTGCCCCCGCACTCGTTCCCCGGGGAGGGCCAGGGCGCGGAGCTGAGCGCATTCGGGCCGGGCTCGGGCCCGGACAGCGCCTCGCTGAGCACCCGCCTCTCCGCCAACGCCTCCTCCTCGGACGTTTCTGCCGCGTGCTGCTTCGACGACTCCGAGGCTGGGCTCAGCGACCTGGAGAGTGCTGATGAGCTGCAGTTCGATGGGGAACATCACCAGTTCACCGAGACCCACCAGCAGACCCAAGTTTGAGCCCCCGTGCTGGCCGGGGTTACCAGGAGGCGCAAAGTCAAAACACCATGCTTTTGTGGACTTCCCAGGCCATTGTAGGAGCCCTTTTCGGGACTTTGTGCTCCTCTCAGACACTGTACCACTGGCCAGTGCGAGCATGGCCAGTATGGGGAGCAGATTTTTATTATTACTTGCTGATGAGGCTGTTTTGCTTTCTCTAGATGGTCAGCACCCCCACTAACCAGTGCATAGCTGAGGCAAGCGGGTCCCACAGCATTCAGCCCTGGGGGTAGACAGATGCCTGTAATTACAGTCAGCATCACCCGTACTTTTTATTTGTACACTTTTATGGGACTGGATGTTGATGGGCTGACCATAGTTCTTTTCTCTATGGCTTTTTTTTTCCATGAAAAATTTTTGTTGAATGATAAATCTTGGGCTTTTTAAACCTTAGACTGAAGGGGTTACTGTAAGTGAGAACACATTTGGCTTTATGATCATGTCCTATTTTGTTTAGGATTTTTTTCCTGGTGCATCAGCAGTTCTCTCTCTCTCATTCACTTTCTCTGTCTGTTTATTTGTTTCTCACATCTCCTGCCCACTGCTTCTGCCCCAGACACTTGCCCCTGGTATCCATGGGGACAGTGTAGTCCTGGTGACGGGGCCTGTAGTACAGCATCTCCTTCCAGTTTTGCTGAGGTACCACAAGAGTCCGTTGAGTTCCCCGGCTGCGTGTCAGGGCCTCGGCGTGCCTGACAGGATTAGCCACCCCTCTCCTGTCAGAACACGGTGCCAGCGTTTTCCCCATTTGCCTGAAACCCGAAGACTTTCTAAACTAATTGCACACCTGTAATTCTCCACCACTGAGGGGGCAGGATGGAATCTAAACCTGGAAAGGCGAGGCCAGTAGCTGTGAGAGCTGGGACTTGTATGGTAAAAGGAGTCTCTCTATTCCAGAGGGTTCTGACTAGGGAAGCACCTAAGCCATAGGTCTGTCAGGAATTAGCAGCAATAGGTTTGTAAGGCCATTAATCCCCCCCCCCATTGTGTGTCTTAGGTTCTATCTGTTTTTAATTTCTACTCATCAATGAGGTAGAACAGGTATCCATGGGCTATTGGGGACCTCTGGGGACAGCACTGTCACACCTGAGAGGAGTCCAACCACAAGTCGTCATGGAAGCACGACCCCTAGCAATGCCACCAGCACATCAGTCCAATCCTGTCAGCCTGCTTTCTCTCTTCCTGCTTGTTGTTCACTCCTTGTACCGAATATATCTCAAAGTCATGCCAGTATTTTTGAAGCCATAATAGTTTGAGGGGCTTAATTCTTCTGCATTTGAAGTATGTTTTGGAAAAGCTATTCTGGAAAGGGTTGTATACCGACCAAAACAAAGGAGTACTGAGTTCCGCTTTGTCAGCCAAAATCTAACAATACCACAAACTCCGCTGCCCTGGATTGAATTTTGTCAGACCGAAAGGGGAAAAGGAGAGAGGGTCGTTCAAATTTAAATCATTATTGTGTAATATAATATGCCTGTTATCAGGCAGTTTTGTAAAAGATGTAAGTTTGTGTTCAAATATTTGTACAAAGGTGTACATAGCTAGGTTGTTAAAAATGCATTTTTGTAGATATTTAACTACGACACGACTGCCTTCCACCTCTGCTGGTGTTTATCATGGACTGTAAAAAGAAGAAAGAAAAAAAAACATGTGAAAGCAAGGATACATTAACCACGTCTCTTCCATTCTTCTGTCGTCGCAAGGCTGCATTTTTATATTAACATATACATCATGAATATTCGGTAGAATAGATGGACTTTGCACATTGTGTACTGCACAGCTGTTGATTTTTGTTTTGTTTTTTTTGTATTCACTGCATACATAAAGCCTCTTCTTACCACATCAACCAACAAATGCTTGGTACTGCACTTCAGTTATGCTGTTCCTATCCCACAGTTTAGGCAGTATTAAATTACCTAATTACTACAATTAAGTGTACAAATTGATTCGTTTTTTAACCGCGGTCTTGTTTTATAATTCACAACAGAAAATAAATGAATCTCAATGAAACAGTACAACCTCGGTCAGCTTTGCTTCTCTCTCTTGTACTGGTGTCTTGGTGTCTCTCTGCTGGACATGTTCGTCTCCTGAATGTGTGTCTCTTGCTCTCCTGGGTGTGTATGTGTGCGTCTGTTGGACATTTGAACACAGTGACACACATTGGCATAGATCGCCATAAACCTGATAATTAAGCAGGTACATCCCAAACACTTCTCTGACATATCATTCCAAGTCTAGCTGTGTTTTCTTGCAACTTAAAACATGCACCACTGACACCCCACTGTCTCTCAAAGCCCCACGAGTAAAGACTTACAGGACCAAACAATACCTTGCTGCTTGTGTGGCATTCTGGTCTGATATGGTGGCAGCCGTGTGCACGGGGCCACCAGGATCAGAGAGCAAGGATAGCGCCCCCTGCCCACCCCTGACAGATCATGGCCTCAATTTGTCACAAAATACATATCAAAATATTTCTAAGGGTCCATTGTATGTCCTGCCCGTCCCTGCTTGACCCCATCGTCTGCAGCCCTGTGCAAACCCCCAGATCTCCTTCATCCCGGGGCTTAAGTGTCCATCTCTGTCACCAAAGGTGTCCTAACACTGGGTGTCAGAAGGGCTATTTATGGTTTGGGGTCAGCTATACTGGGAACAAACCAATATTATATATCCTCATCAAGCCTCATGACCCAACCCCAGATAAGTGGCAGATGATGGATGGGTGGATAGAAACCATCGCACCTCCTCCCCATTCCCCGTCAGCACGCCGGCAGCCAGGGGGCCTTAGACACTTGTTGATGTGCAGTTTCTTCTCCACGTCAAAGCATTTCTGGTTTCTATTAAACATTCGGTCCGGTTTAACCACTCCTGATCGATCTGCACTCTTCTCTCCTGGCAGGCATAGGAGCCAGCTGATTAATGACCGGGTTTTGCCGATTCGCCTTGGCTGTATGCCGTATCTCACAACCCCAGGGCGAAGCTCTCCAGAGATACATTACCATACTGAGGGTCATTCTTATTTATGGCCATAAACAGTGAGGAAATCCTCTCACGAAACCACATATCCGATAAGCTCAATCTGCGCGAGCTGACCCGTGTGCCACGATGCGGGAGTAGTGGTACGGCTTGTCTGTTTGCTTAGGATGCGCGTCCGTCACCTGAGACCAGAGCCCGCAACCTGCACCCAGGCACTGAAATGGCCGCGTGCGAGTGTGTCTGCAGGCACTCGACAGAACCAGGCAGTTGTCAGCACACTGGACACATGCCAGCATGAGGGCAGAGATTCCTGTGCTATGTCAGTAAGTTTGAAAGTGAATTCCGAGCGACAGAGGTCCCCGCAACCCCCAAAAGTGCAGAACTCGCTGGTACTTGCCTCTTTTCCACTGCCAAGCATTACTATCTCCATTCCATTTTTTTTTTGCTTGTTTTCAGTCCCGTCCCTTCGTGGGATACGTGGGCCCCATCCATCACTTTACATCTGTAGGCTGCCTTTCTGTCAGCGCTGTCAATAATTCATCCAATTAGCATGAATGTTAAGTGCCTGGGGTTTGAATTGCTGCACATTACTGCCGTGTGAGTCGATGGCCCAAAGGCTGTGAATCTCAGAACAGTTGGGTTTCTCCTTTTAGGAGTTCTGTGCCAGACGGGATCCATGTGGATTCTGAGAACTTTATCAGTGATCAGAGGCACCATTTGACAAACACCTTCAGAACGTTCACTGTGGTACAATGTCGCTGTCAAGGCAGCAATTCGGACATGACCTCTTTCAAGTTTGTAAATGACCTTTTTTTTTCCTGGAACACTTGTTTGTGACTGCATGGTTCGTTTTGTCACCTGATGTGGGAAGTTGTGCCTTGTCATATGACCAATGCCACCCATATATACACCGCCTGGCCAAAAACATCCAAAAAAAGTTGCCATTTGAATTTTTTGTTGGACCATTCAATTCTTACCGAGCCCTTGTATTGAGCTTTGAACCACTCCATAAAGTATTTTTTTATCACATCCCAAACACCTTCAATGAGGTTAAGGTCACAACTCTGTGGTGACCAATTCATATGTGAAAATGACTCCTCATGCTCCTTGAACAACCCTTTGACAATTCAAAGCTAATGAATCATGGCATTCTTGTCCTAGAACACGCCCATGCCAAAAGGGAAGAAAAAGTCCATTCATGATGGATGGAGGTGTAACCTGGCCAGCAGATTTGAGTACTCAGCTGACTACTTTATGAGTACTTTATTGCTGCATAATGGTGCTAAGCTGTAATAATGACTCAGTGATTGACTCTAAAGTATTCGCTATAAAAATTCATACCGACTTTTTTTTTTTTTTTTTCCCCGGGCAGTGTATAATATGTAATGTGTGTGTGTGTGTGTGTATGCTGTTTATAAAAATATATATAAAGCCACGTGTGTGGGCCTGATTGGTGGGAATTCTGACAGGAATGTAGGGGCAGGATACATATTAGATTTCTAAGCCTGGTATTCACCAAATGCTTCGAGTGATCCTCTGAAACAGGATACGATGTTGATTTTAGCAGCTGCAAATAGATTGTCATGTACAGCATCTTACTGACATTTGCAACGCAAGTCAGTGAATTAAGGCCCTATCTGATGAGGCCTCTCTCCTAATTGACACCCCCACCCAAATTTCAGCAGTCAGGGGTGCCCTCAGTCTGGCTTTTTACAACAGCTGTTATGTGTCGACTTAGCAAAACGTGTTCCCAGCATGCATTTCAAAACAACTTAGTATAAATTTTAATTACGTTCAGTAATTTTGTGTAATAATGGAAGAATAAGTAGAAAAATATTCCCAGTATGTAGTGCATTGAAAATGATCTGGAATTAGGATCAGGTTCTGAATACCCTGCATCCACTAACGATGAGGCTGGGGCAGGGGTGAGCTCACCAGGAGAAGGTCCCTACCGCTTCAATGCCTAGCTTTGCATTCGCAAATTAAAGAAAAATGTGCCTTGTCTGACTTTTCAGTGTGAGCCGAGGTGCTGAAGGAGACCCACAGCAATGCCTTGCCAAGCATCTGAGCTGCACGCAGTGCCTGTCGCACACTGTTGTCAGGATGAGCCCTTACTGAGCGAAAATCACAGATAGGAATCCCAAAAACTCAGCTGGAATCACAGATGGGAATCCCAAACACTCAGCTGGAATCACAGATGGGAATCCCAATCTGTCACGTTGGGTGTGGGGAAGCAGGAGCAGTTAGACAGAATCGGGAAACTGGATTTATTTAGGGAAGGCAGCGAGGCAACACTGGTTGCGACATTACTGACTTCAATGACAAGACTCGGGAAACATACTCGAAAGCGAACTGAAATACACAGGACAGAAACAAGAAATAGCTGGTAAACGCAGGGATTCCACACAAGGTTAATGAAGGGGGCGTGGCACAGGATCGGACAAGCAGGGCGTGACACAAACGCTCACCTGAAATCACAGATAGGAATCCCAAACACTGAGCTGGTATTCACAGATGGGGATCCCAAACACATAACTGGCTATTCTCTGTCCTATAAGGGAAAGGATCCTTGTGGGATTTAAGGTGGGTTTTGTCTTAAAACAGCTACTGAAGAAGAAAAGGTCTGCAGTTAATTGCCTGGGTCATGGCATGACTGAACTACCACATAATGTGTAAAATGATACCAGGTGCGAATTATTATTGTAACTGCTGTTACTGCAGTATAAAGAACGCTTTCTTAAGCCAGGATAGTTATTGAGAATGGGGGTGGGTGATGATAAAAAGCAATAATACTGGCTGTTTGGGAGAAATCATAACGCATTTAGCCACCTTAGCTTGTTGGTGCCATCTCAAGTCAGCAAATGAAACAAAAATTAGATGTTTGTTTTAGCTCACTGTCCCATGACAAAAAATTAAACTGGCAGCTTGCAGTGGGTGGCCCCAGGGTGTAGTAGTAGTAGTAGTAGTAGTAGTAGTAGTAGTAGAGCTTTACTGTCATCTCAACCATATACATTAAATACACAAGTGAGACGTGTGAGTGTGTGTGTGTTTGTCTCATTCTGTTTGTATTCCTCCAAAGCTGAAGGACCTCTCAGCAGAACGCACACAGTCACAGGATTTATCAGTTCATGCTTTTCCTCTCAAACACACTAGTATGATAATTTATGCAAATAATTTATCTCTTTAAAATATTAATACCCTTGGTTCACCCCTAAAAAGGAAAGATGCATTCATACTGAGTGTATAAATATTAAACACTTTATTACCGAGGACTGTGTTTGTATAACCAGCTGTTTGTTGGTAGGAAGAATCCCATTAATATTCATATCGCGGAAAAGCAGATGCTCCTCTCTGCCTTCAGAAGACGCCACAGGGACTGAATCCCCACGTTTCCATTTCCCTGTGACCAGACGATTACACAGTTTTCTGCGTAATCATGGGCAAGACTGGCTGCTCTGGTGGGAAAGCAGATCACTCTGACTTCAGAGCCAAAAATAAAACAACATATATAAAACAACAAATAAATGGACAGTAACAATTTGAGGTGCTTTATTCTTATGTCGGCCATTCCTGAAATCTGTCTTCCATCACACCACATACTATACTTCCGGTCGAGTACCAGTTCCCTAAAGTTCCAGTACCTAAAATGCCAAACTGACAGGGGTACTTTTTTGATACTTTGGGGTGGGACTTGGTGGGAAATGTTTTCTTTGTCGACTGGTTATGCAAATAGCCTGCCGCTAAAACACAATACAGCTGCCATCTTGATAAAAACTTGCGAATTCAGAAAACAATAAGCTATGTAAAAAAAATTAAGCAATAATAATGGATGCGTGGACAAATGGAAAGTCCCAAGCTTAAACTGCGACCTGGTCTGAAGACCAGGTACAACAGTATGAGGATTTTGCCTCGTTTCCACTGCCAAGTGTTATTGTCTTCCATTCTAATAATACTGTTCAATGGTATTATTTTGTTGTAATAAATATTGGGGCACCTATAATGCAAAAAAGTACTTCAATATACATTTCTCACAAGCCCATTCAGGAGTGATTTAAACAGCAAGGATGAAAAAGATTGATTGTCTCAGTGAATGCATGTAGTTCTCATGCAAAAGCAACAGATGTAAACTTTTAACTGATTTTTAAACATATACTAGATAAACCATAAAAAGGAATAATCATTAAAATTGCAAAGCCAGCCAAGTTTTTTTCCATGCCAGTGTTAAAATGTCTTAGCGAAACTGTCGCAGACCAGGGCGGACTTGGTGCGATGTAGGGCTGCAGCTATCGATTACTTTAGTAATTGAGTATTCTATTGATTATTCTATCGATTAATCGGATAAGAAATAATTTTGTCTTATTAAGGAGCAATAGTAACTATTCAAAAAAGAAAAAATCGACAGGTCTCTTAAAATGAACAGCTCGTGGGTTTCCTTTTTAGGAACATTTTTAATGATTGAACTACATACAACTGACAAAACAACTAAACTCTCAATGCATTTATCTACATATTTGTTTAGTTTTTTTATTAGATGCAAATATAATGTCAAATGAAATTATTGAAAAAAATGTATACATTACATTTAAATGGCCTTTACTCTCTGTATTCTTGTACATTTATAGGAGGAATAAAAAGAAGTTCTGGCAGGACTGTATCTCCTGGATGAGGTAGGAATGATGTGTGCATGTTCATGTGCGTGTAAGTGAAGGTGAGTGACAGTGTGTGTGTTTAAGTGTGTTAGAGAATGTGTGTGTGTGGGGGGGGGGGTAATTTTTATATAATATTTACATTACAGTTATATCATTTTAATTATGTAATATTATTCATATTAATCTAAATCTCCAAAATAATATTACTAAAGCCTTGACATAGATCCAGTTGAGTACACCCCATGCTCTCCTTTAAACTTTAGACTGCACACTGCAGGTATCACTGCGACAAAGTGTGACGGCTGCTGTCAGCCTGCTGCAAGTTATTAAATTTAAATATAGTGTCAAACTAAGCTAACAGTTTATCGGTATACAAACAGCTTCTGTTTTTAACTTGTATAGCTTTACTGTAGCCTTGCTGCTGTTGAAAACAAACGGCAGTGGATATCAGCAGCTGAAAACATCGTTTTTCTTCACCTTTTATCATGTTGAACAGCTAGTTTGATTAAGGAATTTCGCCAGCTCTTTACCAGTAAAGCTTTAGCAGCGATTACAAGCACTGCTGTATCACTCCACCTGAGTTCACCATCTCTGTAACGAAACCGTCTCTTTGCTGTTAGTATACAGACAGGCTCCAGCTTCATGTTAATTAAACTATGACAGCATTATTTTCACTGCTGTTGTATTATCAGTGTTTTTGTTGAGGAAAAATAGGGGCTGCTTGGGCTGAATCTTGGCATAGTTTTTTATTCACACATATGCCTATAAATACGTTTCTATCGCAGGTATTTGTTTAGCCGCAAATGTGAAACGCTTGCGCTTACCTTGTAGTGGTTTCGCTCGGTGGAATGGATGCATAGTCTGCATGGGTGCTTTCTGTTGAGATGTTGAATCGTTGACGTTGTGCTATTGAAGTAAGCTAATTCTTTTTCACAATGGACACACTGTGCAGTATTTTCGCTTTTCTTCTGTTTTAAATGGTCCCAAACTTGACATTTTTCGTTTTTTCTCTGACTTTCCTTACTATTTTTCCCGTCTTCCTCCAACGCGCCAACAAATCAAACCTGCTACACGTAATTCAGCGTAAGCACACTGTGCGACAGTAATAATTCTCCGAGTGAAACACATTGATCATTAAGCGGTACATAGTCGTACAGATCCGTTCCGGACTCCGGATCGAATCCTAAAAAGTTTGAGTTCTGATCGATTTTTTCCCATAAGAAATAATGGAAAACCAAGTAATTGGTTCCCGGCCCACCAAAATTAAACCCAATATATTTTTTAGCATTTATACACAAAATGAACAGGATAAAACAAGAAGAGCATTTTTTCCTAATGGCTTCCAAAACGATAAAGATCTTGTCCCAACATTACCCCTGTCCTGCCCCGATCGTCCGTGGTACCTGGTAAAATGAAGTTTAAATAAATAACGTAAACGCTCTTACAGTTCACGTAAGTTAGGGGTTTATTTATTGTTAGTTACTGTAATGTTGCGCTGCTTTATTTGGTTAATCGTCCAGTCTGTG
>JAABNY020000035.1:19761222-19782600 GCA_015164015.2 Brevimyrus niger
CTGATAGAGTATTAAAAGCTTTAAAATCAAAATGCCTGTCTCCAGATTTGCAGTCACCAGCAGCGCTGCTTGTTGTGAAGCCAGAGCCATTGTGCTGAATTCTACACCCCTGAGCAAAATGCACCCCCTGGCAGGAGCGCGCACCGCTCTTTTCTTCGATTGGATGGGGAGAAATGTTGTTCCGTCAATCTAATTATACCACAGAATTATTAAATTGCGTTGCATTAAATTATACATTTAGAAGACCTTCATCACTCTTTAACTTCAGGAAGGCTACATTTAACCAATATTAAAGTGATAAACTGTGACATGTAGACAATGAGCCCCGAACGAGAACGTAGGGTAAGGATGAGGCAGGCAGGCGAAGATCCAGGACAAGGGATAATTTCAGGAAAACCAAGAAAAACACAGAGCCGTGACAAACTAACATCAATGACAGATCTGGGGAAAAAAGATTCAGACGCGGACTAAATACACAGAACGTATCAGACTGGTGGGAAACAGCTGGGCACAATCAGGGGAGCACACGAGGTTAACCAGGGGGCGTGGCGTACACGAGGATCGTACACGCAGGTCATTACACGCACCCCCTCCACCCCTACATGTTCCTGTCAGTTGATCTTCTCCCAATATGCTTTTCATAAATCTGCAGAATAGATCAATATGAATAAACAGTTCAAACTTTGTAAGGTACTAATAACAGTTTTTGAGCCACTTTCTTACACATGAAAAAAGTATTAGGCTGCCGTAAAATTCAGTAATTATTATTAGTAATTATCAAATTCAATAATTATTAGCTATTTCTTTAAATATGTTGTTTAGTAACCGCATTCTGTGATAGAATCAAATGGGAGAATGGAAATGAATTTCCTGCCAGGTTAGCCGTCATAAAGACAAATATCTTTTTTGTTTAGGTATTTCAGATCACTGTACCAGAAAATTCTCGTCATTGTGGAGAAAAATAAATTATTAAATATGTATAAGGAATAATATTGTGTGATTAGTGTTGATTATTTAAGCCAAGGACTTCCTTGTTCTCAAACTAGTAATCTGATGACGAGACAAATAACCTATGTTCTCGTTCGGGGCACATCGTCTACATGTCACAGTTTATCACTTTAATATGGGTTAAATGCAGCTTTCGTGAAGTGAAACAGTTTTGAATGTCTTCTATATGTGAAAACGTAATTTAATATTTCTGTTGCATAATTAGACTGACGGAACTACGTTTTTACCCTTCGAATCGAAGAAAAGAGCGGTGTGCGCTCCCGACAGGGGGAGCATTTAACGACAGGGGTGCAGAATTCGGCACAGCGGAAAATGAACGGAGGGGTCAACTAAAATGCAGAGGGGCACTGACCAATGCCCAAAATTTACGCAGGGGCATAATTACGCCAAACACATACTAACAGTTAAACAAACGTCAGGAAACACACAAGCTAAACACCACATAATCGCTTGATAGCGACTCTCTGAACTTCAACAGAGCCAATACCGACATATAGAAAGGGAGCGTTTTAAGCAACAAACATTGGACCAAGTCACCCATATAACATGCTGGACGTGGTTGAGATGGATTCCCTCCCGAAATGCTCTTTTTGGCTTGCTTATGTTAACCTAAGCGGCTGGTTGGTCAGTGCTTCCAATAGATTTAAGGATGTCAATATTGTTTGATAAAAGCTAGATAAAAACCAAGCTAGCTACCTTCTTGAAATACGGAGGAAAAGTTGCCAGCTGGCGAGTCCACCACACACAACTCAATCCAACAAGCGCATTTGTGAGGATTTGAAAATGTAGGCTAGAACGTCACTTTCATTTTAGCGAATTTTAGCTTGAATTATGTATTAGTATAAATAATTAGTAAAATGAAAGTTAACCGTAAAATTACGATAAATTAAAAATGAATAATAATTAAAATATTAACCCCATCCTGGGTTATTCCCTGTCTTACGCCCGTTGCCTCCGGGAAAGGCATCACGCAACCCTGAACAGGATAAAAGGTTATAGAAAATGGATGGATTGATGGATGTTTGGATGGATGGATAATTAAAAACGTGCTTTAACCCTCTGAGAGGGCAGGGTAGTCCGTCAAATGTAGCCGTCGCGCTCTCCCATTCTCTTGCCAGTGGTTTGCTTTGAGGTACTCCAGGCCTACTAAAAACGACGTCCTCACCCAAAGCAGCTATTTCTAAAAAAAAAACAAAAAAACAAAAACAACAATTTTACAGTTGACTGGGTCATACACCCTATTGTTTTTGGAATAAATTCGTTCAATAATGCAATCCGTTTTATCCCTTAAGATATCTTCCTGGTGTTACGGAACCTGTAATTTTTTGGTCTCGTGTCCAGATCGCTGGACATCATTTAAATATGCGGAATAAGGCGTTGAACGGAATAAGTGAATATTGTTGCATCTTCTTTTAGTAAGGGGAGGCAGGTTAGCTACGGGCGGAATACAAGTCTAAATGTGTCCCGCTCTTTCAAACCAGTTTTCCCTGTTTAGAGACGCAACCACAGCGTAAACTACCTTTTTTTATTGAGAAATCAAGAATAGTGCAATAAGAACGGAGAGGTGAATTCATTTGTGAACCGAAACTCGTTTTCTTCTTAAAAAACGCACAATAAAATTTAATTTAAAAGAAGTCAACAGAGACCCTACCGGGTCTTTACTGCAATTGCTAAATAGGTTTTGGTTGAGTCGTGCGAACATTGGCGGAAAATGTAATATATTCAGCAATACTGAAACATTTTTTTTGCGTGCATAAAATAGTTATGTCTTTCATATTTAGGAAAACAAACCCAGACAGCAGTTTGTGGACTAAGTAAGGGGTAAGCGCTCATGAATTCATTAAATGCACGTGTGCCACCACCTCGCCTAGCCCTCCCTTCCTCCCTCCTTACATCCTCGGTCCCCTCACCTCTTGCAAAAACAAACACACACACACACTGTAGTTGGCGCGTGCTGCCTAAATGAGCAACCCTAAATTAAAGCCAACCCTCCACCCTCGGATGGACACCGTTTGGCTGCGCGCTGGAATTGCCACGCATAAAAATGAATTTGGGGGACAGCGCCACGGAGAGGCGGCGAGCAGCAATGGAAAGATAGATATTAAAAAGAAGAGAAGAAAGCTGGAGCGCTCTGGCGAAGCTTCCTGTACAAATGAGAGTAAAGAAGCGTGGTGCACCCATGCCTCCTAAAGCAGTCCGTGCATAGGGGGTATCAGGGTTCACTGGCACGGCGGACCCCCGACCCCCCATCACCACCACTACCGTGAGAGACAACATTATACGGACTCTTTTGGATGCATGCATCACGCGTTGTGCAACTCCATGCAAAAAAGACGGACGATCCAACTTTTAAGCCCGACCGGCTCTTTGCTTTGCTGAGTCCACTACACAAGCGGTACCCAGCTCTTGCTCGAATGACGTCGATGCCTGAATGCTCCGGACGGAGGAAAGGGAAAAGTTGAGACGGCGGTTTTCGACATGCCGGAGGATGTGTCGCTGCTCCGGAACCGCACGGAGCTGGGACACGGCCGCTCTCTGACCACGCCGCCACCAGCGCGTCCCGCCTGGACGATCGCGGTGCTGGCCAGCGTGCTGATCTTCACCACCGTGGTGGACGTGCTGGGAAATTTCCTGGTCATCGTCTCAGTAGCCAGGAATCGGAAACTTAGGAATGCCGGTAAGTCCAGGGTAAAAGCTGTATGGGTGCGCAAATCGAGTCTGGCTAAAATGTTTAATTTATTCAGTATTTCATATGTCATTTTGTTAGTCCAACTAATAAACGGCATACCTAAATTGACTGCATGGTAGCTGTAAAATAGTGCTAATTATACGCACAGTATTTTGGTATCAATAGTATTTCAAGTAGATGAAAAGTTATTGCGAAGGACAAGCGCTTACATTTGCGCTGATAATACAGATTACACCTCCCGTCCCAATCACTGCAACTACCTGAGCATTGGTGTGTTTGAATGGGAAGCTGGTGAATGAATGTGAGACATTGCAAGGTATTTCATAATGCATAGGTTCACAATGGGATGCTTCATAACGCATAGGTTCATGATGTGGTCTATGGGTCGCTCGTCGCACTTGCGTATATACACTGGCTGCGAGAGGCACAAGCGTTAGTGCGATTTTATAAAACAGCCCAATTATACAACAAATATCGGTATCTAATTTATAAAGAGGACATCTGGCACCGAGAATAAGTTTAAAATTAATAATCCACTTGAGTACTGCTTAAACAGTAGTGTCTATAGCTCACGTAGCAATTAAGTAAGTAAACGTGGATACCTTTTCAGGGGCACGCGTAAGATTTCAGGTTTAGGTTGCGTTTAGGTGAAAAAGCGCTACTCAGCTAGCGTTAATACCATCAGTAGCGATAATTTTATTATTAAAATAATTGTGTCAATTTATTCTATCTGTTTTCAATAGTCATCCTGTTTTTATAGTTAATTTTACTGTATTTTGATTTTGAGATAGTTACCGATCATGTTGTTGGTGTAAGTTGCAACGATAACATGTGCTGGTGTTAGGAAAGGCCGCGTTAAAACTGCGAATCGGCAAAAGTTTTTATCTCGTAAATTGCAGATATAGTCCGACAACAGTTAATGTCCCCAAACAAAGCGTAACTTAGCACCACACCCGCGCTCCTTTCTTTTCCGTGTTTTTTCCCCACAGAGGCTGATCATTGCTCTCGTAGGGTCTGTTTTCTGGTGAAGGATTTATATACGACGGTGTCCGTTTTCATTAATCTTTATCCCAAATGAACTGTTTAATTTTTATTTTGGAACTTGGCACTAGTTTTACTAGTTTTACTAGTGATCACTTATGAGAAACGCACGTAATTACCTTTTGCTTTTCTGGATTTCTCCTGCTCCCACAACGACAGTGGAGGACGTTCTGAGGTCCATCTTGAAGCCGTGGCATTTTTGGAAGGCGTGAAATGGCATTTCCGACTGTCATGTCAGAATTCAACATGGACCTGATGAGTATTAATCCTTTGGACAGCTGTGTCTGTGACTATCGGGGGCACCGCGGGGGCGTACGGTGTATCAGGGATTAACGGCTCCATGCACATCAGCCGAGCGCAGCGATAGTACTGAACGCGGTATGCTCTCTTTAATTTGACAGAAAGCGCAGACAGGCTGCTGTTTAATGCTGTGCGTTAACGCAGATGCCAAAAAGAGCTGCTGATGTCAACCAGGGTGCCTTATTTATCTACAATGTGGCAGAATCCACTCAAGGTGATCCAGTAACTGGGGGGGGGGTGGCTTCTGCTCCTGGGCCATAGGCAAGGGGCCTATGCAAAGTTTACTGAGGGCAGACCCCATAACAGACGATCACAATTTGCAACAATTTACTGAGAACCTCCCTGCCTGGGTCAGCAGATTTTACCTGGGTCGACAAACTTTACCTCCACCCTCCCCATCCCCAAATGTCACTCCTTCCCCACCCCTGAGGAGACCCGTAATGTCAGTTTACCAATCTGTTATTTATATACATGTGGTATTAAGGCAGCTGGCCCCCATACCAACTTAGTTAAGTGTGCTCCTTTGGTTTGTAACGTGACATGGTCATATTTAATCACAGGAGTCCCCTTAACAACCCGCTATGACTGAACTTCAGATCCTTGGAAATGCCTTTGAAGCTTGACCTGTCTGGCTGGAAGCCCCCGCCCTCTGGTCGGGATGAAGCATCACTTCAGAGCCGGTCTGTAAGAGAAGCTCTGGGGTCATGTCACACTGCTCTGAAGCATTTTCTTTTTCACGTTGTCAGGGACATTTTTTTTCTTGCACTCATGAGAGATGATGGGGCTCCTGGGGAGGTCTGTAGCATATTTGTTTAAGCAATTAATTTAATTCTTGGTGTTCCTATAGTTTCCTCTCTGGGGGCTGCATAAATCCATATGGCCTGTTACTGTAAAAATCAGACTTGTCCTCCCTTTTGACTTTGTATCTAATCTTTTCGTTTTTTTGGAAATAAATATGAGTGTGTGTTTTATCCACCTGTTTGTGCTGGACATGTCTGGCCTTTGATCCACCTTTGTTGCTCTCTTATTATTCCTTGCGCTGAACAGAGGGATTAGCTGTGCCTTTCCCTTGTTTATTCAGGGCTTATTAACGTGTGCCATGTTTGACTTAAGGAATTCAAATTTCATCTGCCTCAATCACTCCAGTAATATATCCACTGCAAAAGCGCGCCGGCCGGCGGATTCCATCGAGTGGCATGCCCGCGGTCCGAGAGTCCGCCACGTTCATGCGTTTCCGAGGAATCCTTAGGGTACATGTGCATATTTTATGCACTGCTGATAGGTGTGCGTGGCACCAGATCTCATGGCTTGAAAACAGGGTCATTATCAAGGCTGACATTTTTACATATCCTTTAGGAGGTCTGCTGTAGTGGTTTCTGAAATCAAACACCTACTCAAGAAGAGCCTGAAAAGTGACAGTGACTGAGGAGAGTAAGCACTGACCTCATACGCCCTGTGCGGACAGGCTGTCTGTCTCGACCAATAAGGCTCAGGCCCCAGCCTTTGTAGTCTCTGCAGCCCTGTACACCTCTCCGGCTGCAGATAAGAATACAGGAATAACCATTATTTCTCGGGAGGCACAGCGAAGGAAAGGTCCATGATCCTGCTTCTCTCAGGGCCCGGGCATGACCAGAACGGTTGATTGGCTTTTGGTGGCTCCTCTAATTCCATTAAATTGCAGTCACAGGGCAAAGTGAAACTGGAGTGTGTCGACATGAGAGTGGAAACGATCCCCGGCAGCATGCTCCGGAGTCGAGTAGCAAGGCTTCCTCACCCCGAGCGTCCTATAACACACTTCTCCATATCTTTCATACAAAGCACTTCTGTAGTCATAAAGGTGGCCCGAAATGTCGTCAACATGCTTCCCCACATCCCGGGAATTCTGATGTATGGTTCTTTTCATCCATGAACTGCTTGCATAATACAAAGAGCTTCTCTGGCGTTGTGTCTTTGAGTTCAGCTTTGCAGGGAGTTTTTTTTTTTTTTTTTTTTTGTGGTGCATTTTAACTCTGAGACACCAAAGGTGTGCCTGGGAGATTCCCGGGGTCGCTCTCCGGTGGTGTGACTCCCATCGAGGGACGACGGAGGAGAGGGGTCCTTCTGGCTTATCCCCGTCTTCCACAGGTCCGTGCGTCTCTCACTCTGTTTCAAGTGCCTCATTCTCTAGAGTGAGCAGCTCATCTCTTACATGTTTTTAAAAAGGAACAGAATCCGTTCGTCCCATCCGCAGCTGCTCAGTAAAAATGCGATTTTGAGGCGCCCGCCTCTGCCTCTGTCTGTGAAGCTCGCAGCCGCATCCCTCCTGCTCGGCTACACCCTGCCAAATTCCCCATGACTTTGTGGACTCCTTCAACATTCAGTTATCTGAAAGAGCACAGACTCAATTGGCTTTGAAATAGTGAGGGCCAGCGCACTGGGCATGAAGGAGTCCGCCTCCAGATACTCCGTAAGTTTACCCCACACTTTCAGTTTGTAAGGTTTTTCAGTATGTTCTGTTCCTGAGGTTAATTTGATACTCTTTATTCAGTTTAGCAGGTACAGGGTGGCAGGAAGAAGATGTTGGCCAGGGTTCCCCAATTCCGATCCTGGTGTAGTGGTACTTGAGCAGGGAAATCTGTCACACAGTTGAAGGCAGATAGATCTCTTCACTGCTCCCTTTGCACATCATGCAAAACCAGGCCAGCAGGTTGTACAGCAGGTTGAGGTGCACTTCAGCTCCTTTCTCCAGCTACTCTGGAAGCATTGGGGTGAGAGAGCGGGGGTCTCCTGGGGAGAAAGCAGATTTTAGGCAGCTCTCAGAATGGATCCTGAGTGATCCCATTCCCCAGTTGATGGGGGAAATCCTGGCTTCCCACTCTGTTCTTTCAACAAGTCGGTATGACCCACAAAGGTCTCCCTGGAAACCTGCATGACCAGGGAGCATCTCCTTCATGGAAGATTAATTCTTTTGACTGCATATTGCAGTAAAAACGTTCAAATGCTGAATGTTAATGGAGGATAAACCACAGAGCAACGGTTTGAGCAACATTGCTGAGCAGTATAGCTGACCAATGCTACTCAGTACTTTCCCATTGATATTGAGCAACAAATTTTGATTGGAAAAACTTTGATCAGCAGTGGGAAGCTTTTTTCGATTATCCAGATCCAGATGAGTTGCTCTTTGTTTCACCTGGTTGGAGGTTGCCCGGCGACATTGCTCAAAAAGTTGGTCTGTGTATCATCACCTTTAGGGATCTGAACAGCCATATTGCAGTGGACGTAGAAAGATGAACTGAGACTATTTTGAACTGCCCTGACAACACATTAGTATAGATTAGAAGCAGGATTCAGAGTCAGATCCTTCTTGATGAATTTCAAAATCCACAGAGTAATCAAAATCCCATTGACAGATGCTGCTTTTTAATGAACTGCCAGGATGCAGTGTGTTTAATATCTGCTGTTAATGTTTTACAGTTTCTTCACAGTCTTTTCTCCATTAGGAATTAGGATAGTTTAGAAGTTTTGTTGCACTGCGACCATAGAGGTTAAAATTGGAGGTCCTTGGAAAGCATTGATCTCACTTTGATCTCAATGTGATATCACTGTGAACTCAGTGTGATCTCAATGTTATCTCAATGTGATCTCACTGTGGCTTAACACCTCCAGGGCCGTGGGTTTTACTCCGGCTCTCTTTTGTGTGTGTGTGTGTGTGTGTGTGTGTGTGTGTGTGTGTGTGTGTGTGTGTGTGTGTGTACGCGCGTGTGTGTGTTTTTTTGAGTTTGCTTGTTTCTCCCCGTGTTGAAGTGGATCCTTTAAGTCGCCTGTGTATGTTGTCTTCTGTCTTGTATTCACTGTGCACACTGTCCCTGCATATAATGTGTAGTTGTGGAATATGTGTTCATTTTAAAATAACAATTTGTTTTGATGCAACTACCGCTAAACATGCTTTGTATAAAACAGTATGCTTAGTCTTGAGACTGGTTGTAAGTCCTCAGGAGCTGGTCACCCACTCTGGGGCGTGTCTTAGTCTGGGAAGCCTCAGGGGGGTTCGCTGGCCCTGGTCTTGTAGCAGAACTAATCATCAAGGATGTCTAATGAAGGGACCCAACAACAAAAATACTGGGACTTTTTTGGCTGTTCCCTGCAAGTGGCTGGGCGTGGGAAAGTGTGATATGAACACAGTAAAGAAGGCAAAGGCTGAAGACAATCTTCTTTTTTCCTTGGCCTTTGTTAGCATAGACCACTGAGGCAGTTTATTTAGGATCTCCTCTGCTGAACAGCCCTATCCAGAATGAGCGATTCACTGGACCTCCAAGACAATGTCTCACCTTTGAATTTTGTCTGAATTAGACCTGCTCTCGTGTTGCTTCCATGTGCTTTTCTGTCGTCAGCTGTCTGCAGGTCAAGGTCCACTGTTTGTTGTTCCGATCCCCAGATTATATCATGTAATATATGAGTACCAACGAGAAGGTCGATAATATCTGATTCATAATTAGGGCAGAATGAGCTAAGTGTTCTGCTGTTTGCGTCTCTCTGACTCAATTATTTTCCGTCGTTTGATCTTCCGTCTTGACTTTGCTCAAAGGGCTGTGAAAGCTCTCGAGTGTTACCCTATGCCTTTACTGAATCTCCCAGCTTTACAGGACCTGCCTGGATGCTTGTGCTTTCATAATTCTCTAATAGTTCTTAGCACACAAGAGGTTGGTGGTGTCACATTGCCAAACACATCATGCTTTCGGGTTGTGCTTGGGTATGCCCCATATAGCATTGCCCTAGGCTCCACAATCCTGTCCTATGTCCTGGGAAGAGCTGTTACATCTTCAGAGTCCATTTCCATCCACAGGTGATTTATAGGGTATCAGCCCAGCCACTTGGCAGCATAAATCATTCTGTTCAGTTTACATAATGACTGGGTGATTCCCGTGGCTCACAACTACATTTGTGGGAGCTCCACACAGGCAAGTTGAAAGTTCTTTCCACTGAATTATCCCAGGCTGTGTGATACCTTCAAGCAGCCAACAGCATGAAGGTAGAGGACTGAAAATATGAGTGATACACAAAGAATTTTGGGTAACATATTTTTGGGCATATCGCTGTTTTATACCATACGCGCATTTGGAAGTTTTTGTGGCTGTTGAAATACAGAAAAAGAATCTCCCTCTTGCATATCAAAGGAAAGCGTCCAAGTGTCGGGGCTCTGGGTAGCGGTTTGCAGGTCGAGACCATCGCATCCAAAAACAGGCCTGATGCCTCGGAGTCACAGACAGCCTTACTGTCAGGAGTGTTTTACATTTGTGCATTGAAAAGTGACCCCATTTTGAATTTTTCCAAACGTCGTCACTTCATCAGTGATCAGATACTGAAAGCGCGTTCGGGATTCAGGCGGCCCCTGGTTTTCACATCTGGCACCCAGGCTAAGTCTTAAGCCCTCCAGCAGGAAATAAAACAGCTTTATTCTCAGACCACCTTTTGTCAGTGGATATGGAGTTTAGAAGCAGCAGGCTAGATCAAAGGATTTAACTTCATAAATCCATTCATCTGTAAACATCCTCAGCAGTCGTCTTGTGACTCAAGCTAGATTAAAAATTCCATCAGTGATCTCGGTGTGTAAAGGTTGTTTCACTATCTGCATGTCGAGAGTCTTTGAGCTGTAACGGTCTGGCCTGCCGTGGGGTTTGCTCTAGTCGCTACAGAAGGGTCTTACATCCAGGAACCAGTGGCCAAATGACAAGGCTCCTTCAGCAGACTTTTAACTGGAAGTGTCCCAGTACTGGATAAATACTGAAAATGTATATGTCTAAATTAATACACAGAGCAGTAGTGTTCAAACTATTCAGGGGGACCCGGGGGAGAGGATCAAACAGAACCGTGTGGAGTCAGCCCTGTTTTGAAACTCCGACCACCATGGCCCTGAATTGGATGGATGGATGGAATTTTATTTAGGGGTCAGTAGGTGTGTATTGGGGGGGGGGAGCATGACAAATACATAGGCCCTAGGGATTCCCTGTCAAAAATGTTTGAATACTATTGACAAATGTATACATTTATATAGTTATAGTTATGTAAAAATAAACAATTGAAGCATTGTAGTAAATGGAATAAAAGTAAATAAAAATGTAAGCAATTAAACACTTTAGTAATATCTCAGCAGGAACAGCAGAGAAAAAAATCACTTATGGTCACAGGGGGTGAAAAAGCAGCCTGGGGGGGGCCTCTTGCCTAAAGGCCACAGCCCGTCGCCCGATCAGCTCCTATGCCTTTCAACCTTATGGATCCCATATGTCTGTTTTCCCCCTTCTTCATGATGTGTCAGTCGTGTAACATGGCAACGCACCACGGCAGAGTAGACAAAAGCGGGAAACTGGGGAGTTTTCAAGGAGGACTACCCCCCCTCCCTCCACCTCGAACATCACCAGCCTGACTGTGACGTGGTAGGTTAGGGTTAGGGTTAGGAATCACCCCCCCCCTCCACCAGCCTGACTGTGATGTGGTAGGTTAGGGTACAAGCTCTGTACTCATTTCTATGCAGCATCTTAAAATTAGGAAAAAGTCACATTCATAAATGCATAACTAACACGTGACAGCAGGTTAGACTTTATGCTGGTAAAAAAAAAAATGTTACACACTGAATCGTAACTGCTGCACTATATTTATATTAGTATGTCTAATGTTCAGCAATTAAATGAAAATCCAATATGTTTAATGAGCCCGTTAACTGTGCAATGTCTGATGCCATGTTCTAACGGGACGCCTATTATCTCATGATTAACAGCTAACTGCTGCAATTTCAATACCGACAGTTGTGATTCAAGAACTATCAGCTGTTAATAAGTGAATAAAACGTCTCAGTGTCTTGCTGGAGACAAGAAGTCACCTTTGTGGTCTGTAACCGTCTTTTTGTTTTGCCACTGAAGCATGTATGACCAGAGCTGCCTTTCACAGCCCGGCTCTTTTAAAAACTGCTGTGTAAATAAATGCTGGTATTCTGCCTGGCCAGTGACCCTGAGTGTACAGTTACCGCGTTGTCACCTGGCAGCGTCCTCGGCAACCTCTTGAGTACCTCTGAACGCACTCGGCATTCCGCCCCCCTGCTTTGACCGAGCACCTGGAGCTGCTTACTAAATGCTGACCGAGCGCTCTCCACGTTGAATCATCCTGTAACGCTGCATCAGTCTGAGCGCACCACTTGAAAGATGAAAATATACGACGTTATTCTCGCATTTAAAAATGACAGCTTGCAAATCTGAATGTGTACTTGCTACCTGGTGTAAAAAGTGTGCAGGGAAAAAGCTGTAGAGGAGCTGCATGATACCATCTTAGCCAAAAAAAACACACCGTCGAGTCTGCTGCTGTGGACCTGCCGACATTTACGGTGAGGCGGATCCGCTACCGATCTGCCCCCGAACAAGAGGCAGCAGGAGTGATCACTCTTCGTTTTCAGGGAGGACATGAGATGTCCAAGGTGATGCTTTGAGGCAGAGGATTGTTTGTCATTTAAAAAAAAAAAAGACTTATGTGACAAATTAAAGATGACACTTAGGATAACTACTCAGAGAGAAACTCCTCACGGCCTCCATCATGGTTTGCAGGCCTGACTTATACCGGTAATGGGATCCAGGTGCAGTGATGAAGTCAGTTAGCATGTGGCAGCAGTGAGTCAGCCAGCCGGTGCGAGCTCTCTGTGCTAACGATCGTCCCCCCGATGCACAGAGTTAACCTGGGCGAGATCAAACCCCCGTATCCACAGCCCACTCCGCATGTCTCCCAATGGCAACGCAGGCTACAGTCACCTGCACAGATCAGAAGCGAGGCTGGGAACTGGACCCTATCCATCCATCCATCCATCCATCTTCTCCCCCTATTCAGGGTCACATGGGTTCGGAGCCGATCCTATGGTGAGATGTGCCTGCTTCAGCTCATCATAGCTACACACGAACAGTAACCAATCAGGAAATGGAACCATGTGCCATGGATGGGGAGTGGGGCGGGGGGTATGGACAGAGAAAAGGAATTAACCAAAGGATGAGGAGTAGTTAAGACAATGGATGGGAATTTAAGTGTCTTTACAGGGGAGGCCCAGGAGACGGGTTGGAATAGGCCAGCAGAGCTGGGGTGGGCGGCTTGGCTTCACAGGTGGTCTGTCACAGGTGGTCTGTCACAGGTGGTCTGTACTGCTGCCATGGTGTCAGAAGGCGTCTTAACACTGTGAATGACTCCTTTAGGGACTGGATGCCCAGGCCTTCGGAGAGCATATCAGGCACATTTACGCATGTTTACAGAGTTCAGGACCGTGGACAGCGGCAGATGCGCCGCGACGGCACTGAGACACGCTTCGCTGAGCTTCCCCACCAGGCGTAGTCTCTTCCACATCATTCCCTGCCCAGTCTGCTTTCTCACACTCCACAGCGCACAATAAGGTGATACATGTTACCAACACTGTTAGTCATTGTCTACAAACACCTGTTAAGTAGTTAAACACACTTTCCAATGTGCGTCTTTATCTCGTTAAATCTGATTCTGACTTATGGCTTACAATGTCCTTTGATTCTACACCTTGGACAAAATGCAGCTCAGTCCTCGGATGCGGCCCAAATTTGATAGTACTGAGACAAACACAGGATGCTTTTAATAATCAATGTGTCCCTCATTGTTCTGGATAAATACATTAATGCTGGGGCCACATCTGGCTGACCCTCTGTAACTTTAACAAAGCGAATACTCCCACCTGGGCGAGCTGGATGTCATTGATTGATGCGTCTGTAAGCTGGCCATGTGAGAGAGACCCCTCCCCAAACACAGAGGTGCACTGGCATTCCACCACCTGCCAGCTGATGTCTAGGTCAGCGAGGCGCGATTCAGTCCTAATGGCGTGTCTGCCTCAGTCTGTCTCAGTCCGACACGGAACATTAGACTGGCGCAGCAACATCTGTCCTGATGATGGTGGTTGGAGTCGCTCCTGGGAACGGGGTCTTTTAAAATGTCAGTGCTGGTACCAGTGTAAATAAATCGATTAAGCAGTGAGCAAAGCACGCGTGAATCTGCATTTTACAGTAGCTGTTGTCATCATCACTGTAGCTTGTGAGATGTTCAGATACACAGCAGAGTTACCCCAGTTACCCCCCACCCCAGAGGTAGAAATGATATCAGTGGAGAAAAATCACGGGCTCATGCGTTTTCACGTATAAGTTGGTGTGAACATGTGGTGTTGTCACGCCCACGCCAGACCAACCGCAACCATGCCCATCTTCTTCTGAACATCCCCGCCTGTCAGTGATTCTGTCGAATTGCTGCATTTATTATACTGGCTGCTCCTCACACTCAGCGCAGTGTTGAGTGTTTTGTACCATATCCAGTGGAGTATTGTGTTCGTATTTCGGTGTATGACTCATAGTCTTGACGTTCTGCATTTTCGATTCTTACCTTTGTGTCTCTGGTTCTGGTTGCCTCCTGTTTCGCCTCTGTGTGTCTGACCTTAAGTTTGTCTTCTTGCCTTGCTCCTTGGATAGTGGATTTGTTCGCTTACCTGCCTTCCCCTTGGTCACCCACCCTGTGCTTGACAATGACCCCTAATCAAACCACTCCCATTTGACGCTCGGGTCCTCTCTGTATATTCATTGCACTGGGGCTATTCAAATCACGGTCTTCAAGGGTTGAGTACTGCTGTTTTACCTGATTTTACCTGTGAGCCAGGTGTGAAGCCTCTGGTCAATTAGAATCAGTATACCAACTGCCTGGGAGAATCAAAAACAAGGCCTGGGTTTGGCATTCAGGGCCAGATTTGAAGAGCCCTGCATTCTACTATTAAAGACGTACCCTTAAAACATCTGTACTGAAACATCTGTGCGTGTTGTGATACCTTGCAGAATCTCATTAATCAGCTCAGTGTTAGAGGCTTTGGTGACTCTGGTGTCTTAGTCTGCAGCGACCTTAGTGTTCACTACCTTCACTTGCTAATTACAGCTCCCTGTGCATCAGTTAACCATCACGGTGCATAGAAAACGGCTGTAAGTCAGAGGAGTGAAGCTCTGTTCACTAATGAACCAAATAAAGACTAACCAGTGGACCATACGTGGACTGCCAAAGAGCACTCCTGTCTCAAGCAAGGCCTGCTATCCACTCGCGTGACCCTAAATGTCCGCCAACATCTCACTTAAAGCTCAACTTTCATACGACACATTTTCCTGGCCCTGAAATATTCAACTCAAGGCTGCATTATAAATTCAAGATGCATAAAATATATATCTCTCCCCCATCCCAAACCCGAGCGGCATCATTAACCTTGGAGAGTACAGTAAGCTCCCGAATCATGGTGTGGTATATTTTTCTGGGTCATGGTTTGCCGTATTGGCTTCCACGCAGAATTCCAAAACGGGAGCCCGAGTGCCCCCCACCCTTCCGTGTTTCCCTGCAAATTACACAAGGCTGCAGTGCGCTACGTAACAACCCAGCGAGTCGGTCAACGGCCGGCGGCCAACAGGGACAAGCAAAGAGAAACACTAGCCTGATATTACTCCATGCTTCATGGATGCCGCTCCTTCCGCTGATCCAAACAGCTGTCCTATTAGGTTCTCACTTTGTTGAGCTGCACTATTTCTAGCTCCCAGTACAGCTTCCAGTCGTACCCAGATACTCACTGGAAGATCAGCGTAAATGCGCTTGTGCCCAGCAGAGTGCTTGACAGCCATATGTGTGTAACGTGCTGTTGCACTCAATTGAACGTCACTTTGGAAAGAAGGTTCTGTTAAATAAAGTAAATGAGATGCATGTCATACTTCATTAAAGGAAATAGGCGGAGAGCAAAGCTGGATGTTGAAATCCGATGTGCTTCAGTCCGCGTTTTATTCGTATTGCCCTCAGACCTCCTGCAGCTGTTTACCAGAGATCATTTTCCATCAAGGCTGCCACATTACATGAGCATTTTTTGCAGCATCCACTCATCACAGCATCACGGTACAAGCGCCCTGCACTTCCTTTGCATTGTTTTGGAACCACTTCAAGGTTTTTCTTTAATCACTGTCCTATTTTTCCAAGTTTTTTTTTTTTTTTTCCGCAAAACAGACTCAGAATAATGAGTGTTTTTCTGATAACTGAGTTTTTGTTGCAAGAACAAAAAGATGAATAGTTTTGTTTTTCTTTCCTGAAAGAGATAAAAGATTGTGTGTGAAGATCAGAAAAGAGAGGGGCAACGTGTGAACCCCCCCCCCCAAATTTCTGTCTGTCTGCTTTCCATGTACCGTTACCAGGCCGGTTAGGCAGGTTGTGACTCAAACAGCAGCCGTTTCTCTCCGCCTTTGCCATGCCGTCCATCCCAGAGAAGCTCCTCTCACACACTGGCTTTTGTCCTCACATCAGTTTCAGTTTCTCATTATTGCCGTTTCAGGGATTTTTCATTTTTGTAATCGACTGCCTGGGGAACATTATCGTATATCGCGGCAAAGTGTTTCCTGACAAACAAACTCGCTCAGGAGAACATCAGCGCAAAAGTGATGCCGGTCTCCACCTAATCCCCACCCCACCCCCGAGCTGTGGCTGGACTGACACCCCCCCCCTTTCCTGTCCCTGACATGAAAATGGAGGGAAAATGGAGGGAATCCCAGAACAACAGAAACTGTGAATGTCACCATAGGATGAATGAGTCCACTGTCACCTGATTCAACAGGGGTCACTGACATTAACTATAATCGCAGCATCTATGAGGATAAGAGCTGAATGTCACACTACTGCAGTCTAGATGTAAATATAATTAATGGCAGGCGATTATACAATTATACAAGAGGTGCCACATGTACGGGGAAGTAGCTCGAAATCAGGCACCTCATCTGGGCTGCCCTGCCAAACATGTTCCACCTCCGTCAGAGTCGGAAATTACATCCCTGTGGCCCCCTGCTGTCTGAGGAGGCGAAGCCGCACCATCGGTACTGCTAAGGGGCTGAGCGGCATTTTAATTCACCGATTAGTCTATGATCTGATGACACGTGGGACGTGGGTGAACTTCTCAGAACTCCTGTTATTAACTAGCACCGGTAACCAGTTAACCGGTAGGAACATTTTCTGTACGATTAAAAAAGGAGCCAATTTCAATGTAATTTCTTAACTGACAGGTAATAATGCACGAGAAATCTGTGCATTGTCAATGATATTTTCGGCAAGATGATTTCTACGAGGCAATTACAGTTGTTAAGTCATTCCTCATCCTGTTAGCAGATGTAAGGCAGTCCCAGGCAGCCCTTGAGGAAAAAGCGCGTGATTTTACAACCAAAGGGGGGAAATATCACACTTTCTAACAGGTGTCTCTACTCTGCTAGATTTATTAAGCAATTAGGTCTGAAAAAAAGGACTAAACCTCTGAATCAAAGCACTTAGAGTCGTTTTAGCAGATAGAGTAGTCATTCGTCACACGTCTCTCAGCTCTGTAATAAGATTTGAAGATATGTCTGAGATTAACAAGGAGACCAAGCAGTCACACTGGCTTTGGGCAAGACTGTGTCAGCACTGAATATTCAGAGTGAAAGGATTAGATGGACAAATTAAGTACATAATAGAAGAAAATTGAGAAGAACAAGGAGAGGTTTGTTGTTTTTGGGTCCCACTGAAAAAGTCACTTTGGCCTCTTTGTGTCGTGACTGAATGTGGCAGACAGGGGGCTCCCAAACCTTCGATGCAAATATGTGACTTGAGTGGTGGTACACACTGCCACTGGGTACGAGGTGATCCAAATACCGGTAAAAACTCTTTACCCATAATCCCCCAGATTTCCTCCCGCCGCTAAGCATACCTTTGGTTTGTGCCCACAGGGAACGTGTTTGTGGTGAGCCTGGCCTTCGCCGACCTGCTGGTGGCGTTCTACCCATACCCGCTGGTGCTCTACGCCATCTTCCACGACGGCTGGTCCCTGGGCGACACCCAGTGCATGGTCAGCGGCTTCCTGATGGGGCTCAGCGTCATCGGCTCCATCTTTAACATCGCCGCCATCGCCGTCAACCGCTACTGCTACATCTGCCACAGCCTGAGGTATGAGAAGCTCTACAGCTACCGCAACACGCTGCTGCTGGTGGCCCTCATCTGGTTGCTGACCGTGGCGGCGATTGTGCCCAACCTATTCGTGGGCTCCCTGCAGTACGACCCGCGCATTTACTCCTGCACCTTCGCCCAGACCGTCAGCAGCTCGTACACCGTCACGGTCGTGGTCGTCCACTTCCTGGTGCCCATCGCCGTGGTGATCTTCTGCTACCTGCGCATCTGGATCCTGGTGATCCAGGTGCGGCGGAAGGTGAAGAGCGAGGTGCGGCCGCGCCTCAAGCCCAGCGACCTGAGGAACTTCATCACCATGTTCGTGGTGTTCGTGCTCTTTGCCATCTGCTGGGGGCCGCTCAACTTCATCGGCCTGGCCGTGGCCATCGACCCCCAGGCCATGGCGCCCCGCGTCCCGGAGTGGCTCTTTGTGGTCAGCTACTTCATGGCCTATTTTAACAGCTGCCTTAATGCCATCATCTACGGACTGTTGAACCAGAACTTCCGGAAGGAGTACAAACGGATAATCATGTCCGTGTGCATGCCCGGGCTCTTCTTCCAGGAGACCTCCCGGGGGGGGACAGAGGGCATGAAAAGTCGGCCCTCCCCAGGACTCAACAACAATGAGCAGGCGAAAGGAGAAACCCCGTGACGCGGTTTCTCTTCCTGCCTGTTGTCCCTATTGTCGCTATGGACTCAACCGTGTGAAGATTGTGTTGGGAAAAGGGGCTCAGTCACTTGTCTTCTGGGAATCAGGGACTCTACCAACTGTGTGAAGAGGTGGGGGGGAACTAACCCCATCCATCCATCCATTATCTGCCACTTATCTGGGGTTGGGTTATGGGGGCAGCAATTTACGCGGGGATCCCCAGACCTCCCTTTTACCACCTCCTCCAGCTCCAGAGGATGTGAGGCGTTCCCTGATTAGCCAAGAGACATAATCTCTCCAGTGTGTCCTGGGTCTGCCCTGGGGTTAAACACGCCCGAAAACCCTCCCCAGGGGGCTGTCCAGGAGGCATCCCAAATACATGCCAAGACCACCTCAACTGGCTCCTTTCGAGAAGTAACTGCGTTTTTGAAATATCTGAGTGCCATTCCCAAACCATACAATCAGAATTATATATCATATCTTTATTACACCTCAGGTCACTTGCATTTTCTGCTGCTATAGCAATATGCATTTCAAAGTCAAAACACCAAAATTTTAATAATTTTTCTACATAGGTACATTAAAAAGGGATATATTTAAAGATATTAGGTATAGTACTATGATTTTCTCTGTAAAAATTTAAGCGTATGTTTCACTGTGGTTTGTCTCTGTAGGTTTGTAACCTGAAATTTTATTTTACCTTATGATTGAAATGTGCGGTGTTTGTATAGACTTTGTGTTTTTGTCTCTCACTTTTGGGTGTTGTATTGAAGGTGATGTTTGCTCTTTGGACCTCACTGTTCTCTCACGTGGCACCAAGCGTCTTCTACTGACACGTCTGTTCGGTTATGACCAACATGAGGCGACGGTCTCTCTCTAGTAATCCAAAAAGTGAGAAATCTGCCAAAAAGACTGGTAGCCTTTGCTAAAACCAGCACTTTTGTCTGGAGTGATTTTTTTGGGGACTGCAAAAAGTGAAAACAAACAAAAAAAAAAAAATGCAAAAATAAACAGACTAATAAAACGGCACCATGTGTGTTTTTTCAAAAAGGGGGGAATTTGTTCCTCATTGGCTGGAAAAGCCCTAATGAATGCTGCTCTGATGGTGTCCCCGGGGTTGGAGGGCCGTTGTCCTGCGGTGATTTTTACAATTTGGTTATTCCTATGATTCTCTCTATGCATCGTATACTTTATATTAGAAGCATAAATTCAAAGGAAGAGACATTTTTTTGTATTGAATATGCATAATTAAAAAGACGATTGTTTTTTTTCAGGTTCAGCCTTGACATTATTAAATTATTTTTAAAGTGGAAGTTAATTAATTGCAAATCCCAAATGTGTGATCTTTCTAACGAGGTGTGATGTGCATGACCTGTGTAGTCTGTTTTCATGTTGTACACTCACTCCCAAAAGAACCAGCCAATATAACGAACAAAACAAAAAAAGGGGTGTTTTCTAAACAAAGGCAACCCTTCTTTCTTTCTTTTGTGTGTATGTATATAAAAGAAAAACACACAAAATTAAAACAAAGACAAGACTGGGCATTTAGAATGTAATGAGCAACTTCTAACACTGGTATTTTTGCATTGCTGTGATTTTGAGCAAGCTGCTGGTGTAAACATTTTCAGTGTTAATAAAACGTATTTTTAAAGTTTTATACAGTTTTTTTTTTTTTTTTTTTTTTACACCACTACTCAAATCATGACTGATAAATCTCATAAACCTTCGTGGTGGATAATCCAGTGTGCGAATGCCATTTGGTGAAAGGCTTTTCCAATGCCTGTTTCTCAGCTGGTGGAAGTTTTTGGACTCTTTTTAAAAACTAAATAAACAAGTTAAAATGCAACGCTCCGTCAGTTCTTCTTACTTTTCTTTAATGTGCTTGATATGCACCGTTTCTGTGGCCTTTTGTTAAATGGGCAGTTAGATAAATGTTGCAGTGCTGCTTACTAAGGTTAACTGGTGACCAGTGAGATAGATAAGCCAGGATGATGGGCTCTTGGTAAACTCAAGTAATTAATTAACTAACAGGTTCATTAAAAGGAATGTCTTACGAGCTCCTGGACTCACCTATGCTGTTTTGTTGCGGGGGGGGGGGGGCAGTAGGTATGTTGAATGGGCCCTAAATGAGGTTAAAGAACCTGGTCCATTTCCCCCCAAATGGCTGGTAAATATCTCAGGCTGTAAAGTAAGCGAAAACCGGAAAGAAAGCACTAGTAATCAGGACAGAAAGCTTGTCAGAAGCCTACCCGGTTGAAAGCACTTTTCCCCAGAGTTAGAAGGTGGACTGTTGCCATGACAGCAAGCCCAGTCCTCTAATATACCTGCCGGGGAATGGCCAAAGGTTCAGACTGAGAATCATACAGTTTTGAAAATGAACATCTTGTTTTTCTCCACTGTGATTCATTTTCACTGTCCTCTGACAAATGGCACTCTACAGGCCCATCAGTTTGATTTATGGGTGCTTTTCATTTATGGTGCAAATTAATTCAAACTAAATGAATTGAAGAATCGATGAAGCACATTTCCTTTGCTGTGATCTGCCGAGGTTCTGATCGTTTTCACACCAATAGGAGTGAGGTGTAGAAAAGAGGCTGGAGGTCAGGTAGGGTAGTAAAGGAATCGGGGGTCGGAGGGGTAGGTAGTGGTCGGGCGGTGGGGGGGGGGGGCGTGGGGGGTCCTATTGTTGCAATACCAATAT
>JAABNY020000035.1:19786901-19799651 GCA_015164015.2 Brevimyrus niger
CAACACTAGGGAATTAAACAGGTAAAGACACAAGCAGGGGCACAAGGAACAAAACAGAAACCAACTACAAAATCAGGCACAAGAACAAGAGAAACTCAAATGAAACATTAGGGATCAAAAATACAACAACAGAGGAAGTAGAATTCAAACACAGGACAGAATTTTCAAAACATTGAGCCACAAACAGAGGAGAACAAACACAGAACACAAAGAACAGAATGACTAGCAACACCTGCTGGCAAAATGGGGAAGGGACACAGAGTGAGGCACAGGGGCTGAGCCTGACAGGATTTTGTTCTTCCGAAACCACTGTGCTGTGGATTTGCTGCAATGTTTGGGGTCATTGTCCTGTTGCATCAGTCAGCCACTTCTGAGCATCAGTTGACAAACAGATACCTCCACACTCTCCTGGTGAATTTGTCGATAAACTTGGGGATTCATTTTCCCCTCAATGATGGCAAGCTGTCCAGGCCCTGACACAGCAAATCAGGATGTTTATTCCCATGTTGATATGCAGGTGCCCTTTTTACACCAAATGTAGTTCTGCTCATTCCACCCAAATAGTTACATTTTGGTTTCATCACTCCACAAAACATTTTTCCAGTACCAGTATGGAGTGTCCAAGCTCCCTTTCTCAAACTTCAGGTGTGCAGCAATGTTCTTTTTTGACAGCAGTGGCTTCCTCCTTGGTGTCTTGCCATGGACTCCTTTCATGCTTAATGCTTTGTGTATTTTTGAATCATGAACAGAGGCGTTAGTTCTAATGAATTCCTCAAGTTGTTCGTTGTCACTCTAGGGTTCTTTACCTCCTTGATGACTTTGCATTGTGCTCTTGGGGTCACCTTGGTGAGGCACTCACTCCTAGGCAGAGTAGCCACAGTACCAAATTGTCTCCAATTATAGACGACTTGGCTAACAATAGACTGATGAATATGTAAAATCTTTCACAGTAGATGATTTTGTAACCCTTTCCAGCCTTGTGTAAAATAACAATTCTCGATTGTAGCTCTCCTGTGCGAGTCATGATTCCCATCTGGATATACTTCTTTTCAAAAGCTCAAACCTTTCAGTGTTTTTATCAATCAAAGCAATTGTAGGCCACACCTCTGAACTTTTATTTAATAAATAGTCTCCAGGTTTGCTGAATTCTGACTGCAATTTTTAAAAACTCTAAATTCTGACTGCTTTTTAAAAAGTCATCAGCTTGGTGTTCACTTTTTCCAACCTTCTGCTGCAGTTTGAATGATTTATTGTAGTTACTGGAGACTGTGTTTGTTCATAATTGTGACTTACATGAAGATATGACCGTGGGAATAAGACAGAAATATAGAAAATTCCAAGGGGTTCACAGACTTTTTACTTTGCCCGCAATGTGGTGATATCATGCAATGAAGACTGTGAATGGCTGAAGAACTGAAATGCCAGCCCCTCCCTTGCTGACCCAGGAACTCATAAAACATATAACGGAAATAGGCTGTGCCGGCACAACACCGTGTTCAAAATATGTCATTCTATTCACCTTCCCCCTGTTTATGAAGCATAAATTAATCCTAATTTGCGCTGCTATCATATGCGTTAGTGGCCAGCATTCAAATCATTGCAAACAATGAGATTATTACTTTCATATCCCTGTTATTTTTTACATTACATTTTTTTTACATTTTTACATTTTACATAGTTTGACTCTGTGCCCTCCTGCCTTGTTCCCATTACAATGTTAAATTCCTGCACTGTGGCTCATTTCTCCATTTTGGCACTTTCTGGAGTGGTGCAGGACGGGCTCCATGTTAGCAGATGCTTGTTCTCCCACGTCTCCACCTCTCTCTGTCTTAATAAGCGCAGCACACTTACTAAGGCAGCGACAGCGCTGAAATGTTGTCAGGAGGGATGCGGGCGGTTTCATAAGCAGCCGGTGTGACACTGCAGAGCAAAATAAAGTGTCATTACGGTGCTGGAGGACGATGGCGACAAGCACCGGAGGTCTGCTGAGGTGACTCTGCTGGGACGGAATGCAGCCATGCTGGGAGCCGGGCTCTTTCCTGGCTGGATTCGCTCGTGCTTGGAGCTGGGCACTGTGCCAGCTCCGAGCAGGTATGAGAATATCAACAGGTGTCAGCAGGTGTCCCACTGCCAACAGGTGACAGTAGGTATTAAACTGGCAACAGGTGTCCTGGTGGGATGCAGTCACGCTTCCCAGCGGGTAGCAGCCATGGCAGGAGCAGGGCTCTACCCTGGTGGGATGTGACCCTGCTCCATGCTAAGAGTCAGGTTCTGTGCGTGTGGGATGTGACCCTGCTCCATTCTAGGAGTCAGGTTCTGTGCGTGTGGGATGTGACCCTGCTCCATGCTAGGAGTCAGGTTCTGTGCGTGTGGGATGTGACCCTGCTCCATGCTAGGAGTCAGGTTCTGTGCCAGTGGGATGTGACCCTGCTCCATGCTAGGAGTCAGGTTCTGTGCCAATTACATCGGGTTTCTTTGCATGTTGCAGCCCTTGTGACCGTATTTCTCTGCTCTGCCTGTCTGCTCTGATCTTTGATCTGATCCACTTAGGTTCCCAAGGTTAGGGGGCGGCTGTAAGAAAGATACTTGCTGAACACCGGGACCCTGCTGGTTAATTAGCAGCCCAATCCATCACCATAACGTGAAGTGCTAAGCAGAGAGGAAAACAAGTATCAATTACTGCACCTGGCACGTTGACAGACACTCAAAGCTAGACAGTACTTAGGAAGCCCTCAGTTACCCATAGAATGACAGTGAGAGCAGGAAAACAGAGATGAACAGAATACCAGTAGAGTGATAGTAACAATGAGATTGGATCTAAAGTCTCAGGTCCAGCTCCTTTCTGATTACTCAGAGCAGGTGTATAAAAAGAGTAAATGACTCTTAATGATCAAATAAATGATCATTCTTTTAGGTAACTGAATAAATGCCTCATTCTTAAGCAGTAGCAGGTCTTTCTTTCTTTTGTATGTTCTTGATCGACGTTGGAAATAATCCCACAAATGAAAAGGAAATTTCAGGGTAATTGCAGCCTAAGCCTTCTTAATATTGCATTTCTAATTTTAGTTCCTCTGGGTGGAATATTATTTTATATTTCAAGAGAGAACATAAATCCTTTTTTTACTTTCTTCATTTAATAGAGAGAGAGCCGCAAGTCTCTGTAGCCGCTTGCTGTGTGCCTGATCTCACCCGTCTGATTGCATCTGCAGGTTCCTTTGCTGGGTTTATTAAAAATCATCAACCTGACAGGTCAATGAAGGACAGAGAGATGCCCTGAGAGAGGAACAGACTTTGGAAAAAAGTCAATAAACCAATAAAATTAAAAAAAAAACATACAATTTTACAAAAGTCTCAAAATCAAGGTAACTCAAATGCTCTTTCACCTCCAAGGACACTGTAGAGCTGATGAATTGGTCATTATCCGTTTTCATTTTCAGATGTATTTACATATATTTAGGTATAAATGGCAATGTTATTACCACAGTGCTCTTTGTAAAAACTTTTGAAGCCCTACATAGTTTGAACAGGTGACATTATAGTAGGTATTAAAATAGCATCAGGTGTCAGCAGGTATTACACTGCCAACAGGTGGCAGCAGCTATCATACTGCCAGCAGGTGTCAGGAGTTATCAAACTGCTAATAGGTGACAGCAGATGTCAAAATATCCACATTTCTGTGCAGATATCAAACTGCCAACAGGTGACAGCGGGTATCAGCAAGTATCCAAATATCAACAGGTGTCAGCAGGTATTAAACAGCCAACTGGTGCCAGCAGGTATTAAAATATCAGGTGTCTGCAGGTATCCAACAGTGAACTGATGTCAGCAGGTGTCAACCTGCCAACTGGCATCAGCAGGTATCAAACTGCTAAGTGGTGCCAGCAGATATTAAACTGATAACAGGTGACAGCAGGTATCACACTGCAACAGGTGTCAGCAGGTGCCCAACTGCCTACTGGTGTCAGTAGGTATCAAACTTCCAATAGGTGTCAGCAGATATCAAACTGCCAAAAGGTGACAGTAGGTATCACACTGCAACAGGTGTCAGCAGGTATTCAACCGCCAACAGGTAACAACAAATATCAGAATATCAACAGGTATCAAACTGCCAGCAGGTGACAGCAAGTATTACACTGCAGACAGATACCAGCAGGTATCAAACTGTCAACAGGTGTCAGCAGGTATCACACTGCAAAAAGCTGACAGCAAGTACCTGCAAAGTCAACAGGTGTTAGCGGGTGTCCAACTACCAAAAGGTGACAGCAGGTTTCATACTGCCAACTGGTGACAGCAAGTATTAAAAAGTCAACAAGTGTTGGCAGGTGTCCAACTACCAACAGGTGACAGCAGGATTCATACTACCAACAGGTGAAAGCAGGTATCACACTGCAAACAAATGCCAGCAGGTATCATACTCCCAACAGGTGACAGCAAGTATCAAGATATTTACAAGTGTTAGCAGGTGTTCAGCTAGGTGACAGTAAGAGAGTCATGGGCCACTCTGAGCCAAAGAGAACAGAATGTGAGTTTGGAGCAAAATGTCAATATGGAGTTCGGATGAGCAGTTCGATGACAAGACATCTCCAGTGTCTACCTTGATGTGAAAAAGTTTCAAGTTATACTCTGATTAAACACTCAGCAGAAGGTATCCATCAGGACTGTCCCAGCAAGGATGCTGAGCCATTGCCAATGTACATGGCTTTGGGCAACATGCAGTTTCACCAATCTTCATCTTTGCCATCCACGCACTTGGCAGCAATGCAAAGTGCTGATTCCTGCTTACCATCTGCCCCCTACCCCGCCCTCACCCAAAAATGTATTCCCAGCCCAAATGTTCATAATTCACACCCTGTGTGTTTTACAATCTGTGTGGTCACACCTACCTTCTTTACGAACAATGGAACTCATTTTATAGCAGCAGAATTTCAGAGATTAATACATTTATTGATATTCACATATACTGAGTTTCGGTATCTGAAGATCAGTCTGTCAAGCCCCCTACCTTTGACTGCTGCCTGATCAGAGGTGGACATTTCAGGTTCCAAAATTCCAGACCAAGATTTTGTTTCAACAAACCAGTTTAGTACTGTGACTCTTTATACTGAACTGGTTGGTTGAAACAAAATCTTGTTCTGGATTTTTACTTTTTGTCCAATCTACAATGCACTAGACCCCTACTGCCCCCCTGCAAGTGCAGGACACACAGGAGAGCAGACCCATGTAACTCTTTTGGGCTCTCTGCAAGGCTGGGTCCCACGGGTAAAAGCCCAACCACCAAGTGCTTCCCTGTGAGCCCCCCGACTCGGGCGGGGCTCCAGTTTCCCTAATCTAGGTGATGTTACATGATCTTTATTTTTTTTGTCCATCATGGGAATCGTACTTTGTCTGGCTACTTACCTAAGACCAATCTGCCCCTACAATCACAGAGGCACACAAACCGCTCCACCACAATAGGATAGCTACTGTATTTGTGGAGGATGTTCGTAACTGCAATTGACTCCAGGATACCTTAGGCCATAAATTAATGTTCAATTTTGTAGTTATATCATCAGATCTGTCACCGTAAGTATTAATGATCAATTTTGTAGTTATATCATCAGATCTGTCACCGTAAGTCTTGGACACTTTGGTGAAGAGAGGAGCTGAGCTAAGTAGATCACCAGTGAGTTGGTTGAGGAGGTGGGGGAATATGCTGGAAAGACTTATAGGGGACCCAAACGTATAGTTAAGGGGTGCTGGAAGCATCTGGCAAAAGCCCCTAACTGGAAGGTCTTTAAGGTTGTTGGTGCCTGCCACAGCAGTAATTCTTCGACCCAGTAATGAACACCAGTGGTAAAGTGAGCCGTCAGACTGTAGACAGAGGAAATCCTGCTGGATTTATCAAGCTTGTGACCAATCAGCGCACACTGGGGCAGTTTTTCAGCCAAGTGTGAAGCAGCTGGGATGAGGATCAGCACCTCTAAGCAGGAGGCCACGGTTCTCAACCTGCGTAGGGTGGATTGCACTTAACTGTCACCACCTATAAGTGGAGCCATGGCGTCTTCCTTCCAAAACAGGCCTAGGTTCAAAGCAAGTCCCTCTGAAGTAATTCCAAATATCCTCTCACCCACTGCCCTGCCCCCACACTGGCTCATAGACACCCTTCCCATGGAGTGTCCTCTGTGTCCTCACTGTCCTTGTCTCACTCTGACAGTGTGCATGGCCAAATACACAGCTTAGCAGGCATACAAGGACATGAAGGCTGGAAGGGAGCATGTGTATTTGACTCGGGCATCTCTGAGTGTGTGTCGGTAAGTCGGTATTTACCACACGTTTCAGGTCCCTACAAAAAAAACCTCAATTTAACAGAATTCTGTGAATGCAATTAAAAAAAAAAAACTAAAATAGCCAAATGTCTTATGGTTAAAGTGAGGGTTGGGTACGGGTTAGAATTATCGTAGTTAGGATTAGGCCCATAGAACTTAATGGAAAATCCCCACAATGATAGGAATATATGAACTCTTTGTGTATGTGTCTTTGATTGGGGCATTGGCCTATGTGGCTTTTTATATAATGTGTGACACACAATCTGCCACAGCACCCTATCGTCTGCTTTCTTAAGAATGATGTCGCCTTGTGCCTCACATAATAAGCCTCCCCCTCCTGGATGTGTCCTACGTCCATCACACAACACCTTCGCTTCTGCCGTTCTGCCGTTATTCGTTTTTCAGACATCGGATTGCAGAGATCGCACTCCTCATTCCAATTCTGCCTTCCTTCTGCTTTCCATTCGACCTACTTATCAAAGTCTCACAGTGGGAAGCTTACGGCATTAAACATGCTCTCGTCGGACATACAATATGCTACTAACTCCCCGTAAATAAGTCAAAAGGACACAATTCAAAAGAAGGTTAAAAAAAAAAAGACACCGGACCTTATATCTATGTCATTCCATATTAAGCACCCAGCCCAGAGAACAATCAGGAAAATCCTGGAATCATTTCTGTGTCTTGCATAAAATAAACATTTGCTCACACTCACTGTATTTCTAGTGCTGATTTAAAGCAAAAGGGAAAATAATAAACGACCTGCCTGGGTGATTTTCAATGAAGAAACATGATTAATATCTTAGTTCTGCTCTCTGGCGATGCAGAGAGTAAACACAGTAAACAGTGTTGAGTAAACACCAACAGCTGGACTCATTAGCGCGTGCTTTCATTATCCACCACGTAGGAGCCAGTGAACAAGGAAATATCCCATCCAGACAGCCTACACCGAACTGGGACACTGCTCTTTACACATTAATCACATCAAATTACATGCAAATGTTTCACAGATTGTGGCATGAGTATATGGAGCTGAATCTGGTGTGCAGTCATATCAGTGTGGTTAAGAAGAGCTAGGATGCTATACCTGTAATCTAAGGGTTGCAGGCTTAAATCCCAGGGTTGGATGAATGATTTCATAGTTGGGCCCATGAGCAAGGCCTGTAGCTGTTCCTGAGACTGCTCAAAGATGTCTACTAATGAAACGTATGTGTGTTCATTTCCATGGTAACAATGTACTTGTCAAATTGATGGGAGCTTCTTCTAAACTGTTTTCCACTGTAAAAACACAAATGCCTTATTCTCACCAGTGATGGCTATGCAGACAGGAGCACCATGCATGTCCCTGGTTGTGGACCTTCTGGTGGCAGCAGACAGTGGTCCGCTGGCCAAGCACCCCTGTTACCCACTGTCAACTCCGCCAGTGCCATGGCAGAAAAATTCTGCTGGAATCAGGGAGATTTTTTGACTCTATAACCTAGAACAAGTTGCCATCATGTTCTGAGAAGCCTGGCTGTTTTTTTTGCTAAAAAAAAAAAGGTAAACAAGAAAATTGATATAAACGGCATTAGAGGAAGAAGCTGGCGGATAGTAAGAAGTAACAGATGCAGGAATAGCTCCGCTGGGCTTTGAGATTTCCAGGACCTCTGTGGGGTTTAATTGTCCTTTTTCTCTACATTTTTCTATCTTTCCACTTAGCAGTCTGAGCTAATCTTCTACGCTTTGCTCCAGAGAGACCGAGAGGGACGCAGCGGGCTGATGTGTGTGCTGGGAGACTGCAGAGTGACCAGGGTGCACGGCTGACATCCAGCTATGTGTGGTGTGATGTACTGCTTACAGGGCGGCGTGGGAAATGATGACACGCACGTGAGCATGCACATGTACACACACACATGCACTGGGAGCCGTTCTCTACAATACATTTTCCTCTAGTTTTCTGGAATCATCTGGAGATGTGACTGCAGTAGGAGGCCATCGAGACACATGTTTCCTGCTGTGGTCAATGAGGAAATGAAGAGTAACCGTGTGTGAGCATCTCTGAAGGAGCCCGGCCGCTTCTTCACACACATGCAAAAGGCTTTTGAACTGGGCTTAAAATGGCCTTTAAAGTGCAGCTTATTTTCTACATCTCCCTGTCTCCCCCCGACGGCCTCCCACAAAGCTCATGCCTGCTTCACAGTCTTCCCCCACCTCATTTTAGGTCATGCTGGGGTGGAAGGGGGGGGGGGAGAGAGAGAGTGCATTTTCTGTAACATGAAGTACTGGCTGTGGCAGGAACAGGGTGGCGGATGTTCTGTGAAAGCCCAGAATTTGGTCAACTAATAAGCTATACCCCGAAATCACACCATGATGAGGCAAAGAACATCTACAACAAAATACTACTCCTGTATGTTTCTCTGTTCATGAATAAAAGTACTGCTATCTCCTCTTCTCTCCATCTCGGTCTGTGTCTTCCTCACATATGTCTCTCTCTGTCTCCCTCTTTCTGTCTCCCTCCTTCTCTCTTTGTCTGTCTCCCACCCTTTCTGTCTTTTTCTCTGTTTCTCTGTCTTTGTTCCTCTATGTCTCTCTCTGTCTCCGTTTCAGTCTCCCTCCCCATCTCTCTCACCCTTTATGTCTCTCTCTTTTTCTCCGTCTCCTTCCCCCTCTGTCTTTATCTAACCCTTTATGTCTGTCTCTGTCTCTCTGTCTCTCTTCCTCTATATCTGTCTCACTCTCTCAGAGTTTTTTAGTGTGTCTGATCCCAATGCCAGGGCAGCTCAATTGAGACCGTTTTCAAAAAATAATAAATTTTCTTGAACAGTTTAACTCTTCACTTTGTGACAGTGACGGAAGGAGCTTCTCTTCCCTCTCTGAGCTTCTGCAGTGTCTGCTTCCAGTCGTGTGACAGCCGTGCATCTCGTAGCATAAAAAGCCCTTTTGCTAACTTTAGCACAGGAAGCTATGTATATCGTCGCGTTTCTGACAGACTCGTGTGGGCCACGTGCCAGTCCCCCCTATGTGGGGAGCTATGTGCTTTTTGGATACAAAACACAATTGACACCAGAGGGAATTGGTGTTCATTTTATTTTTAGTAATTGTCCATCAATGTACATGTATAGAATATGTGTTGAATGCAAGTATCTAATACATATATGTCCCGCACCATGTTGACTCGAATATAAGATGCTTTTTTCAAAAATACATCTTAAAATGTGGAGTCATCTTATATTCGGGATCTAGGAAAAAAGGGGAATAGATGGCACCAAATACTATATTTTGCAACAAGTGTTTTGATTTACCGGTTTATCGATTTGCCGTAAGAATTCTTGGGCAAGAGTGAAAGTCTGAAAGCGTGAGTCTTGGAGTCGTGCCAGCATTCCTGGCAAAGCATGTCTTCAGTGTGTCTCCCTAAGTGCCGTGTAAGACGTTGACTTACCTGGCTCTGCCGCCCTTACTATGAAACTGATAGTGGCTATTCATATTTTTTGGAATGTTTGCTGTTTAATACGTTTATTGTAATCAGATTGATTAACTTAATAAATGTTCCTGTCAAATTAAATAATTTTTCTTTATAAAGATTTGTTATTCCAAAAAGAATTCTAAAAAAGAGGAAGGTCTTATATTCGGGTTAATACGGTATTTATACACCAACAAGCCCTGAGTTGGGTAGATATAGGAGCATGCTGTCTATAGATGGCCTATTTGTAAACATCTCTCTGACTTATTGAGATTACTTTCAACGCCTGCTGAACTCTGACACGCTTTGCTGACTGTCAGCTGGGTGCGTGGGGGCGTGCTCCACTGATCCGTGCTTGTCAATATTAATTAACCCAGCAGCAGATGAAAGTAAAGTGAGTGGTAGAGAGTGTGAGCGGTCCTGCCCCTAACCCCCCTCCTGCCGATGCTGGTGTCAGCCCCCCTCCAAGCTGTCTGCATGCGTTGCACTGATTACAATTTAATCCCACCTTTTTTTATGGAACTGGCTGATCCTTGGAATTGCATGTTTTCAGAGAGACAACCGTGCATAGCGTAGCTGAACTCCAAAGAGCATGTAGTGCACACTGCTACTGTATCACGCATCAGAGACAGGCAAGTTCCCCCCCCACCCCCCCCCGGCTGCCTTTTCTGTACACACCCCTGCCTTCCCCGGGGCTTGGGTCAATTGCCTACCCAGAACCGTGTCTGTCAGAAGTTGCCATCAGGTGAAAAAAAATTAAACTATAAACAATCAATGAAGGACTCCAAAGAGAGAGGATTACATAGATCAACACCCCTGGGCAATCAGAAAGCCTCCCCCTCCCCCCAAATGAAGCACAATAAGGTGATCAGGGGCTGCGCGGGAGGCAGTGGGATGAGGGGGGAGGTTGCCTTAACACCCCCACAAAACCAAATAAATTCATTTCTTTTGATTGACAGATCTTCAGATACTATAGCATCACATTAGAGATTATGGCAGAAACAGGGCAGTATATAGGAGGAGGAGACGGCGTCTATGGGAGCACAGATAAGCCCTCTGGGGTAAACGTCACCATCTCTCGGCAAACACTTATTACAGAAGCTCTTTTTAATTAGTTGTTTGCGATACACCTACTTTCGTTACATTTCTTTTAATTATCTGGCAATAATCCACAACGCAAATCTCTTGGTGAAAATTTCAAAAATGAAAAATATGCAAAGACAGAAAGATCTCAGCCTGTGATTATGGTGAAAACGAGGCTTTCATGCATGTTTGGCTGCCTTCATACAGACAGGGAATGCTCGCCTGAGCCTGACCAGATGCTGACTGTTCGTGAAATCGTTTCCTTGGGCTACAGATTTGCAGGAGAGAAGGTTCATCCCTGAAAATGACACTGCGTTCAGCTGACATTAACTGAACAGGCACAATCGCTGCCAGAGTACCAAGCTGCACTGATATCTACTTTATATTTGTTTACATTAGGAGATTAGATCTTTTTTATATGCTAACCATTTGTATGTTTGTACACACAATCGCTGTAAAACAATAGTAACCTTGTAGCTAAACAGACGTGAGTAATGTAGTAGTTAAATTGATGGGAGTAACTTAGCAGTTAAACAGATGTGAGCAATTGCGCAGCTAAATAGGCGTAACTTAGCAGTTAAACAGATGTGAGTAACTGTACAGCTAAACAGGCGTGAAGAACCTCAGAGCTAAACAGACATGAGTATCCTCGCTACTAAGACATTCCCACAAATCCAAACAGCCCAAAGGCAGACAGGAGGCCATTCATCTCATGTCCTGATGGAGCTGTTCCACACTGTGGAGGGGGCACCTGAGGGTAACGGTTCACACGAGAACCAATGTAGTCATGTCATCGCCACAATAACGACAAGACAAAAAATATCAGCCGGGCCATGCTCGCGGCCTGACGTCTCCTACGTGTTCTGAGATGTATTGTAACTTGAAAGACAGTAATATGGGTTTGTTACATTTGTGGCTAAAGCGAGTCTCTGAGTGCAGTAAATAATGGCAGAATTACCACATCTATCCTGCTGGGTGAGCAGTTTTAGTTTCCTATGTACGTTTGCCTGTGATGATTTTGCCGTGATACGAGTTAGAATCCCGTGGGAGATGGAGCTGCTGGGAGGACGAATAATGCCCCATCAGGGCAGGACGTGAGTCTGTTTATGAAGGTTAACAGCCGGGTGACGTGCTGCAATCAACAGCAGCTGGAGAGTCTGTCAGGGAGCGGGTGCCGTGATGAAGGAGCGCACCGTGATGTGGGACCACACAGACCTATGGGACAGTACATCTCAGGAATAGGAACTGGCTCCTCTCAGACCAGCATTTACTTCTAGGCTGAAACCATCAATCTGTTATAAAAGCAAGAGCACGTTATAAGGCTACTGTGCATCTCCCATTCAGTGGGGAGCAGTGGTATATGCCACAGGGCTGAAAGCAGGGACCCTGGGCCAGATGGTAGGTTCAAGACCTGGTTGAACTGCAAAACTCGTATTTCAGCAAATCTCAGATATATTGTATGATTATATCACCACCCCTTTCATCTTCCCATCAGTGGCCAGGGGCCATTAGATATAGCTGGATGACAGGCCTTCTCCACCATGGGGAGGAGGTGCCTGCATCAGCAGAGAGGGAAGTGAGGGTAACAAACCCATCACTGAGTGTTTAAATGTGACTGGGATGACCAATCAGAAAGCTGGACAACTTCCCTCAGGAAGTCACCGCCCACTTACCACCAGTAAGACTTGGGATTTGTCTTCCGTGGGTTTTACAGATATGTCTGTATAAAAAGATATCAGTGGTGTACAAGCAGCTCAGTAAGACATTATAGTAAACAATTGTTATTGTATATTCATATTGGAACATAATGATATTAATAAGCATAATGACCTATGAGAGCTGAAGGGGGGGGCGGCATGGTGGTGCAGTGGTTAGCACTGTTGCCTCACACCTCTGGGACCCAGGTTCGAGTCTCCGCCTGGG
>JAABNY020000035.1:19806817-19818581 GCA_015164015.2 Brevimyrus niger
CTGTGACATTTATGGATCTCCCGCAGCTGCCAGGCAGAATGCCCAGATAGGCCTTTGTGACTGAACAATGACCGAGAAATTACCTTCAAACATGCAAATAACTAAAAGGAATGAACCAGCTAATGACAGGTAAAGGAAATGGAAACCTGACGCTGAACGAGTCTTCATAGGGTCAGATCAATCGCCCAGTGCTTGGTCATATGGACTGGGACCATAGACCGGTCCTTGCTTGTATAGATGGGGCCATCGCCTGCTCCTTGCTAGTGCAAATGTCACCATAGCCCAATCCTTGTTTGTAGGGACAAGACCACCCCCCAGTCCTTGCTCACAGAATGCCATCATAACCCGATCCTTGTTCATATGGACAGGGACCATCATCCAGTCTAAGTGTTGTGACACATGCACAAAAAACACTCATGTTAAGATTCTCTAATTTCATTGTATATAGCCTGTTCAGGTCCAGCATGACACCCATATATTGGAGACTCAACTCAAACATCAGCCTATATTCTTGCCCAACACCTGCACAGAAAGGTGTTGGCTCCTTGGCCTACTGTATTAGCCCAGAGAAAGATGGAGGTTTTACAGCCGTCTCCCTATGGAGCAGCTCAGTTCATGACCAGACACAAAATAAAGCAACGAAACAGCCTCCCCCTTAAAGCCACTCCTCTATGAGACTTTTGTATAGTTCCTTCTTTGTGATTTTTTGCATCGTACTTCATATCCTATAATGGAGGTAGGAAAAAAAAAAACTTTGAAAATGTAACAGGCTGCGTAGGATCCAAGACTGAGGTGGAGAGGAAATTGCAGCAAGGCATGGGAAAGCTTTTTGAAGGTGTGGCCTCCTCCACTGGCCCTTTGAATATCACCGTCACAAGAAAGAAAAACATATGGATTTGATGACGGCCGCTGATCCCATAGTCTGCCTTCCATCATACCGGTGTTGATATACAAGGTGTGGTCCGGTTCCAGCCTGAGGGGTCTGAGGAGTTGAAGAGGTCTGGGAGCTGGCAGGACACTTCCGGGGAAATGATCTCCTCTACAGTAACATAGGTGCCAGCCAGAAAGCCAATGAAGCCCACAGTGGCAATGAGAAGGTCTTTTAGCGCCATTCCCAGGTGGCACTTCCGGTCAGCGAAGGTTATGATCTCCACCAATGGGGGGAAGACCAGGGCCAGGGCAGTGCTGGACACCGCGCCCACGAAGGAGATGACCAGATCCAGTCGAGGGATGAGCACAGCTGTCACACCTGAGATGGAGGAATGGCAGGAGCAGAGAGAGAAGAAAAGGATAAAGGACAATGGATTAAGCTGCAGTCCAGCAAGTAGCATCAGAGATAAAGACACACTGGATCAATTCATGTTACCAACCAAGCTCAAGGTGAGAGAATGGCCTCCTTCTAGAACTGAACCCAGTGACCATAGAATCTGTATGCTTAATCATGACATGGCTTGTTGCAGTGGAGGTGTCTTTATAGAAGGTAGGCCCTGCTGAAGCAACAATTATGGCAACAACAACAATAATATTATTAATAATAATAATAATCATAGCTAAAGTAATAATAATAATGATACAGTGCCTGTTATGCATGCCACACATCACATTGCTGTTACACCCAAAAAGAATGAGCCCATTCCATTCATCCCCAAAGACCAGAGGAACATGGAACCCCCGACTACCCTGGTGTGGCTGCTAACTACAGCAATGCTGGGTGTGATGGGCTGAGGAACAGCAGGGAGGATATGGAAAAACAAAAGCAAAAATTAAATGTAACTTTCTCAAGGCCTACAAGCCCGAAGGAGGAAAGAAAGCTAAGTACGGTTAGCGTGGATGATAGTACTCCTTCTTAAGATCAAAAATAATACTGCTTTAGGATCACTATCGGATACTGGAGGGGAACTGTGACAGGATTGGGGCCGTCTGGTCTGTTTACCTACAGTATCAATGTAATTCTAACTGGAATTAAGTATTAAAAACCTTCAAGAGAATTATCTGGGGTCTCCCAAGCTGAACTAGCATTAGGGAGTCCATTTTCAGCCAATTCTTGAAATTCTCTATTTAATTGTGTGCATATCAATTGGCTTTTTATGGAATGGAAAGCCGGTGTTGCATTGAAAAAGCTGCCTTCATTCGTGCCACCTTCACTTCCTTCCAGGGACACCCGGCAGACCTCGATCCATATGTCTGATTAACATCACTGCTGCAAAGGTTAAAAGAACCTCGGATTACATGCAAGGTCGGAACAGGGACAAGGTCAAAGCATTTTCAAAGAGTATCAGGGAAAAAACTTGATTGTTGCCCCAGCTCCTGAATAAGGTTATTTTCATTTACAAATATTTCTAGATTGAAGATGCAGGTACAAATTTTGCCAAAGAATGATACATGTAGCCGTACACAAGTATTCAGAAGCAAGCAAGCCACACTCATAATTAACACCCAGGCCATTGAGGAGCCTGGCTTGCTGACCCCATCTTTTTCTGTTGAACCTGAAGCTGTCAGAGGGATGGGTGAGGGTGACGAGTCAATCTAAGCAGAGTGAAAAGTCAATTACAAAGTATGTAGATGGCAAGCGCGCTCTAAGTGGCAGGGGCCTAAGCATGCATGCGAATGAGCTCTGAGCACCTCTTTGCATCGCAGAACAAAGGGACAAAGTGAGATCAAGGGGGAAGCTGATCTACAAATCCCCAGTTGCTGTGTCCAATCCTCAAACCTGCAATTTGTCTAATAAAGCTTTTTCTTAAAAGTCCACAGAGAGATTCTTTCACAGTATAGATGGTGTGCTTTAACTGCAAACAGGGAATGGAATCGCTTGCTATAGAAAGACCCAAATACTCGGTTATTGTGAAGTTCTCTGGAACAGCTGACGAGAACCAACCCCACAGAAAGTTATTTCAGAAGGTACCTGCTTGTTAGCAATAGGCCCCACCCATCAAATCTGAGACGGCCAGCTGGGAGAGTGGTGGGGGGTGCGGGAGCACAGCGCTAACAGGTAGTTTCGTCCATCACAGTGGGAAAATGCAGGCCAGAGCAGTCAGAGCTCCAGGGCCTTCAGTCTCTGCTCTGTCTCCTGCAGAATCATGATTACCTCCAGAAAATGTCTACAATTCACGGTTATTTTCTAACCTCTTTTTTCCCCCTGCCTCGAAAAATGGTTGTCAATCACAGATCATTATCTTTCGTAGGGGGCATTATTTCACCTTAAGGCCTGCTCTCACCTGACAAGTCAGAAAAAAATTTAATTGATATACAGTATATTAACCCTCTGGGGTCTAGGGGTAGGAAACACACTATCACTGACTGGGGCATGATTATACACTTTTTCAAATATCATAAACTTAATTCACGGCAAATAAATTATATCAGTTGACAGCTCCGCCCCTCTCTTCACCCGAGTGTCCAAGACATGTGCCTGACTACAAAGTCATGACTACAAAGTCGATCATCGAGCTGCGGCCTAGGGTGTCCTGGTGCCAGGTGCAAATATGAACACCCTTATGCCTGAACATGGTGCTCATTATGGGTAATCCGTGACGAGCACAGAAGTGCAACAGAACACCACTCGGGTTCAGATCGGGGGGGGCATTCTCACTGTCTCACTGTCATTGCCCACATGAGCATTGAAGCCCCCCAGCAGAACAAGAGAGTCCCCAGAAGGAGTGCTCTCCAACACCCCTTCCAGGGACTCTAAAAAGGGTGGGTACTCTGAACTGCCGTTCGGCGCATAAGCGCAAACAACAGTCAGAGCCAATCCCCCCAAGGCGAAGGGAGGCTACCAGGTGACATTCCAATTAGATGCCCAACCCACCTCATCTGACTCCTATCAATGCGGAGGCGCAAGAGCTACCGAGCTTCTGCAGCTGAGGATCGGACCGTCAAGGTCCCCGCCTTTGGCCACTGCCCAGCTCACAACGCACCCGACCCCTATGGCCCTCGCCATCGAGCCCCACCCCCAGGCCTGTCTCCGGGGGGGCCCGGTGACCCGCGTCCAGGGAAGGGAAAACGTGTTTCCAATATGTTTCTCATCCTAGGGGGTCTTTTGAGCCGCACTTCGTCTGGTTCTTCACCCAGGACCTGTTTGCCTGGGGCGACCCTTGCAGGGGCATAAAGCACAACTGGAACACGCAAACCCCTCTACCACGATAAGGTGTTGGCTCCAGGAGGGAGTGTATTATAGATAATATACTGAAGTTTTACAGAAAAGAGGCACTGAGAAAGTGAACAGGAAGCAGGCGGAACACTGAAATATTATATACTAACATATTATTGACTCCATTAGCAGATAACTCCAGAGCCAGCTGGGCTCAAAGTAGAGGCAGATGTTGTCCACAGAGATAGGAGATGTGTGACAGTTGTTAAGTGCGAAATCAGAAATTGATCAGCCAACCTCCCTGTCCATCCATCCTGTAGGAGGAGGGTGAAGTGGCTGAACTTCTCCCTGTTTAATTATGCTACACCGATGCCTGCAGTTGGCGAGATGCAAACAAAACTATGGGACTGACTGAACATTATCCATGAGGCATCACTCCAAATATCCTGCAGATAACAGAACAAATGAACAAATACCAACCGATGCGATGCTAGTCTTCATGGCATTTGCATCGTGGTACAAAGACTTTGGCAGTGCAGGGGCAGAGGGGGGCCTATAATCAGTAAAGTATTTTAAGTAAATGACCCACTCAGCGAAATGGGGCACAAAGTGAACTTCTGGAAAAAACACAACATCCAGATCTTTTGCTTTTACATGAGCAAAGATGTCATCATTCAAGTGTGTGTTTCCATGCAGAGACTCCCTGGTCCAGTGCTTGCATTTGTACTTCCTGAACGTATCGGCAAAGATCCTACATCCTCTCATCCCTTTCTCCCCTCCTGTCTCCAAAGTCTCCCTGACAACATTTTGTTTCCTGTGTTTCTTTATGACCAATCTGCTCATCTGTCCCTCAGCTCCCTCACAATTGCTCTGAGCCCCATCAAGCAGTCTGATCGGCCAAAGCGCAGCAAAGGGTCCAGTTAAGGGGACAAACACTGAGCAGAACCCAAAAGGGAACATGTAAAACTCATCCGTCTCACTGAAATATAAAGCGATGAGGAGACAGCCTGCAGGAAAAAGCACAAACATCACGTAACACCTCTGCCCATATAAGGTGATGTTCTGGACCATTGCTGGAAATGCGCTAAAGGCCATAAAGCTTTAGTGTAAAGCATATGACTGGTTTAAAGTATAAGCAGTTTCTTCTAAACAGATATAAATTCTGAGGGACCCTGCATTATCAGAGAAGCAAGGCAGCTCTACAGGGAGTTGTTAGACCCAGGTGCAGTGCTGCGGGTGCTAACCCTGCCCTAGCTTCCTGGAAGAGCTAACTCCACCCCAGCTTTCTGCAGGAACTAACCTTGCCCCAGCTCTCTGCAGGAGCTAACCCTGCCCCAGCTCCCTGCAGGAGCTAACCCTGCCCCAGCTCCCTGCAGGAGCTAACCCCGCCCCAGCTCCCTGCAGGAACTAACCCTGCCCCAGCTCCCTGCAGGAGCTAACCCCGCCCCAGCTCCCTGCAGGAACTAATCCTGCCCCAGGTTCCTGCAGGAGCTAACCCTGCCCCAGCTCTACTTTCTCCAATTTTGGGGACTAGAAGTCTCAGTCCAGAGCTGCTGAACCACACCCAGTCATCAGATTCCCTCTCCATCAGCAAGAAATACTATCATACTATCTGTCACAGGGATACCTCTGTCAGCCTGCTACCAATCCAGACTCCCTGAAATTTCCCACTGTTGCACTTTCTGCTTATTCAGTACTTGTCTTATTAGGTTCTTGCTTTATGTGAGGGATGCTGTGCGGCTCCTGCGCCTACGCAGCTTACACTCGTGTCCTGACCTTCATTTGAAGCTCAGCCCAGCTGCACTTACGCCTCATTGACTCCTCGACCGCTGTATGCTTGTAATGAGCTGTTTGCTTCACTTGTATGATACTTTGGTCAAAAGTCAGCTAAATTAATAAAATGCAAATGTTAGAAGCTCAGGAAACTGGTGACTCTCATCTGCATCAAGTGTCTCTGTCTGAATGGCCAGATAAACATTCTCCGCCTAAGCTGGTCATCATGACTGTAGGTTAACACAGTCAGGAGCACAAGGACAGATGTTTTCAGGAGCTACGATCCTGGTTGTCTGAGGCTTGATAGACTCTAAAATCCTAATCTCTTTATGAAATGGATGTTCAGCCAGCAGAGTTTCCATGTTTTGCCCCAGTTTAATATTTTTATTCTGGAGTTCTTGCATGAGAGGCCTGTCCATGACAAAGTCACACAGAACGTGTTTTCGTATCCTGTGACATTCCGAGTTTGGAGTTCTGTTCTAGTTTGCAAGGTGATCCCATTGTCACCAACAGGGAGAGACCCCGAGAGACGGAGAGGGAGAGAGACGTGGAAGATTCCACAAACAAACGTTTCTTCAGTAATTCCGAGGCAGATTAAAATTTCTTGTTTTCACCCGAGACAAAACAGCTCTGTAAAAATAAGAATCAAACCCCAACAGGTGCAATTCCACCCCTCCTTCCACCCTACACATTCGTAATCATTTTCTCTGCGATGCCAGGCAAAGGACTTATGCATAGTGTTTGTACAAATCAACCCTCAGGCAGATCTCTCCGACCCACAGCTGTGATGCCTGGAAATCAGGCTTGTTAACAATTCTGCACGTGGCATTCGGCAAGAGGGAAACATTACAGCAGCATGTTGATAATCCCGATCTAACGGCCTGGGTGAATTAATCAGGATTTGAAGGTGTTCTCTGTAAAAAAGTGATAATTCACCTCAATTCTGCATAAGAACCTCTGTAGTACTACTTAAGCCTTCTGGCGAGAATGATAAAAAAAACACAGTATAAAGAAAGACTTATAGCCACAAGAAGGGAAGAGGCACAATAAAATGAGAGAGAAAGACTAAATCTGTCACCGCCAAGCTGTGTGAATTGCAATACCAGCGCTTCTTCATCTAAAGCCTTAAGACGCAAGACAGCGGTACTAGTCGGATACTCAGGAACACCAGAGGAATACGTTAATTTCCCTATAAAGTTCCCAGAGCATAAAAAGTTCAAGAATTAGTCACACTTTCCCAGAATTCACATGTGTCACATCATTAGGGTTCTCAACAAATGGCAATGCAACTGGAAAACAGGTTATTTGGGACTAGAGTATGCATAAATTGCCTGTAACTCATTATTCCTCCTCCTCATCTTCCTCCTAATCAGCCCCCCCCCCCTTTCAGCTTCTGCCACTTTTGCTAATGAGCATATATCTAATTAAATGATTAACAGCTACATAAATGCATACAGGGCCATTTGATTATGCATCTCTGCATTCACACCTGGAATTAAATGCACCAGAAGTGTTTTGTGTAACATTAGAGCAAATGCAGTTGTATACATGATGGAGTGTAAATTGTGATTGATACACGATATTAAGCATGCCGCGACTGCAAAAATGTTACAACAAGAATTGTACTCGCCATCATGCACCTTTTCATAGAGAATTTAATAGCTTTACATACAAAGCCTAAGGCATGAAAGAATGACAAATGGCCTTTATACAAAAAGCATGAGTATTATTTACTAAAGAAGCTTTCAACCTTCAAAACCAATTAAAGTCAGGCAGTGCTACAATTTGTCTCATGGTACTTTAACACTACTAAGTAATGGCTTTTCACGAACCCAGTTTATGATTTCATTCAACAGTGATGTACACAGACTTCTCGAGAGGCATGTGCTGGAATGGGGGTGTGGCCATGATCGTTCAAACAATGACCAAAATCCAGCCAGACGGAGGGCAGAAGCGACTTTCTAATGCCAGAGGTGACACAAATTATCCAGCAGTGCCTCTTAAATTGGAGAACGGCCCCAAATTACCTTCAAAAAGAATAGAGAACATTCAGTGGCGTGACGTGCACTGCTAGGACAGCTCATAACATGGTCATAGAAGCAGGACTGAAGAGCCAGAAAGCAAGGAGGAAGTCCTTCATTAATGAGAAAGAGGGCAGAGCCAGGCTGAAGTTTGCAAAAAAAAATAAAAAATTACAAATTACTCAGGCCCATATACCCATAAGTTAAGATATTTGTGAGACTGAAAATTTTGCTGTGGTCTCTTAAGTTTTTCCAGACCTGTCTTTTAGATACACCATGCCTGTTCCAGTCTGATCAGACCAATGTAGCTAAGGGGTCAGGGGGCAGCCCATACTGACATTCCCAGAAGCTAAAGCTGATCCCTTCCTATTTGCTGTACCCGATAGCACGGCTGTGTGTTTTGTTGGAGATGAAGGAGAAGGATCCTCAAAGGGGAAAAAAAAATGCAAAAGCATACAGAAACCAGTATGATCGCCTGGGCTTCTCTGATTTTTAAAAGCTGCTGCATATAAATTTAATTTGTTTGGAGTCCTTAGAAGTTCAGTTGAAAGAATTGGGGGAACAGAGACATATTAGGCCGGGATCAGATGAGTATTACCCTCCAAACGAGATGCTCCTTCCTACGTAGAAGGAGCTGCATGCACTGTGTTAGTGCTCTGCTTTGTATATTTTTAACTGTCATTTGTTCAGTTATTTTAGAGAGAGGGTTCTGAGGTGCGCCATAGCAGGTGTAATGCAAACACATGTGTCACATGTGCTCCGGTGCCTGATCAGCCGACACGCATGTGTAACATCACGGGATCCGGCGTAGGCATTGATACTAGTCAGTGTTTAACCAGCACGACGATCCTACTGGTAGCCAGAAAAGTCCCCAGAAATGACTCATGATGACTCGGCAGGGAGACGTCGGTGTTCTTGGCGGTTATGTCCATTTTGGTATTTACACCAAACAAAAGGGAAGCTTATCGGGGATCTCCGCCTGGCAGAGAGAGGCCGGGAAAAGCAGCTTGGATGGAGCTCAGATGTTCTTCATGGGAAAATTAATTTCCGCTGGAGTAAAACCACACAGACAGCTTTTATGCTGCTTCTTTTAATCCAACTTCTGCGCGCAAAAGACAAAACAGGAGGCCGCCGTTTAACGACTGTGTGTGCCTAAAAGGGCGGATCTGCCACATGCATCAAGTCTAAGGTGGAACAGTGGGAGTGGCGTCCAATCAGGATGCAACGGAACTCAGGACAGGCAAAAGTCAGGGGCCGCGCCTCAATGAAAATGGAAGCATTAAACCTACAGACGTGGGCAAATTTGTTGGTACCCTTCCATAAAAAACAAAAAAAAACACAACTATCTCTGAAACAACTTGAAACTGACAAAAGTTTAATGGCATCCCTTATTGTTCATTCCATATTTGACCAAATCAGACTTTTATTTTGATTATTGATTCAGTTGAATAGTTTATATAAATAATTAAATGAAAATGACACGGACAAAAAAAGTTTCATATTTTGTGCCACCACCTCTTGTAGCAATCTCTGCCAACATGCGATCTCTGTACAATGTGACGTCTGCATTTGCCGACGGGCAGTTGGGCCCACTCGTCCTGAGCAAACTGCTCAAGCCGTCTCAGGTGTGAGGGGTGGCATCTGTTAAATAGGATTAAGATCTGCGCTCATGGAGGGCCATTTAAGATTAGTCCAGTGTTTTTTTTCCTCAGCCATTAAGTGCCTTTAGCTATAAGCTTTGGTTCATTATTCTGTCGGAGGATCCAAGACTTCTTTTTGACACTGGGCAGTATGTCTTCAGACTTCATTGTGCCCTGCATAGATTCAAGGTTGCCTGTACTAGATGCAGCAAAGCAGCCCCCCGACCCCCAAACTTCATAATCCCCGTGGGGAAATTGTCTTTATGCCTCCCTCAACTTCCTCTTTGTAGTCTGCAAAGGGCAGCCACCCAATGGCTGGGTTTGAATCAGTAACCTTCTGATTACAGGCACATAGGTTTAGCCCACTGAGCCACACACTGCCCCTCCACATTTCACAGTAGGCATGGTGTTCTTTTCTTTTAAAGCTTTATTCTTCCTTCTGTAATCATGGAGCTGATGCGACTAGCCAAAAAGCTCCAGTTTTCTCTCATCAGTCCAAAGGACATGCATTTTGGCAAATTCCACAGTGGATTTCCATGTTTTTCTGTTAATAGTGGAACCATCCTGGGTCTCCTTCCATGGAGCCCATTATCGTTCAAAATGCAACAGATGATGTGATCAGAAAGTGCCGTACCTTGACCTTGGAGCTCAGCTTGAATGTTTTGGATGATTTCCTTGGCTCTTTTTCCACCATCCACACTATCCTTCTGGTCAACCTGAGGTTGCATTTCCTCTTGTGTCCACATTCTAGGTGGTTGGCTACGGTCCCATGAATCTTATACTTTTCAATAACACTGGCAGCTGTGGTCACAGGAACATGAAGCCACTTGGAGATGGTCTTACAGACTTTACCTTTAACATGGTTCTTTATAACCTCCTTTCTGAGCCCCTCAGCCAGCTCTCTCCCCTGCTTTCTCTGCTCCATGTTCAGTGTGATTCACACAATGATACCAAACAACACAGTGGCATGTTCTGTCCCGTTAAATAGGCTGAATGGCCGATGAAAGGCTTGAAGGTACTTGAGATACTAATCAAGGTTAAACGGTTTGAAACAAGACTATGGTGCCAGGAAAAATAGTCTCTTTAGGGGACCCAGCAAATACTATTTAAGCATATCTTTGTGAAATAAACAAATAATCTCTTTTCACAATTCGATTGGTTCACTCTATCACATACTAAAGGCACGCAGGCATACTTTAGACAATTGCTTTTAACTGAATCACTTTTCAAGAGAAAAGAAGCATTGTTTTAATGACCTGCAAGGGTACCAAATTTTTAATAAACCTGTATTTATTCAGGCCGACTGACCATGACCCCCCCCCATCAGTAAGTTGTGCCTCCAGCACCTTGTGGCATCGTTTTTAATTCTGTCTTGTTTCTCTTTTACCTCAGTCTACTGCTGGGCTCCCACAGGAGTTAATCCACCTGGGGGCAGTAACAACTGCCAGGGGGTTACAAGTTGGTGTAGGCACAAATGAACCTGGAAAGACTGTAACACACTTGTTAAACCAGCCATTTGTGTAATCCCATCCACACACCACCATCCCCCCGTCCCCCCCAGCCCCCAAACCTATGTGAGAGTCCCCCATCACAGCACGATGAAGACAGGGGGGGGGGCAGGGCCCACACTCACACTTCCTCTTTGAAGAGGAAGTGGAATTGCGTGCATCACCAGTGACATTACATAACGGTACAGAGAACAAAGAAAAACAGCTAGGTCATCGGAAACGGGATTTGCTGCAGCTGTATTCTGTCTGACTTCAGAAGCTGCTTTGATGTAGATCTAAAATCAGCAGGGGGGGGATGTCAGTGACTGAAACTTTCAGGAAGCCTGCCCTGGAGAAATGGTTTAACCGGGTGCAGGGCGAAAGGAAAAGGCTGCTGTTCCCAGTTATTCAAAAAGAAAGAGAATATTTGCTGAAATCTCTCACCTACTAAATGTGGAGCTTCTGATCAGGGAGCGACATGACAGTGTTAATATCAGCAGCGAAACCCAAAACACAAGCACACAGCGAACATCCAGCACCTGTGAATGAAGGTGCTCCAGGAAAACAGAGCAGTGACGTTAGGGAAGTGGCAGTGAAGAGAGGCAGCAACCCTGACATTTGGGCTTGTGTAGTTAAACACTGCAGGAAAAGGCACGAGGGAGGCCATTACAAGCACCGTAAAGAACGCGTCCTTCCTGTTAACAAAAGACACACCACTGTCACCCATCTACTGGCTCAGATGCAGAAAAGCAAAGC
>JAABNY020000035.1:19865697-19884523 GCA_015164015.2 Brevimyrus niger
GAGGCCCACCTCATCCAGCTAGGCCACGCTCGCCGAGGAGGCCCACCTCATCCAGCTAGGCCACACTCGCCTAGGAGGCCCACCTCATCCAGCTAGGCTACACTCGCCGAAGAGGCCCACCTCATCCAGCTAGGCCACGCTCGCCGAGGAGGCCCACCTCATCCAGCTAGGCCACGCTCGCCGAGGAGGCCCACCTCATCCAGCTAGGCCACACTCGCCAAGGAGGCCCACCTCATCCAGCTAGGCCACACTCGACGAGGAGGCCCACCTCATCCACAGCTAGACCACGCTCGCCAAGGAGGCCCACCTCATCTACGGCTTCCCCGCTCATCAAGGAGGCCTGCCTCTTTCATGGCTTGACCACACACACAAAATGCCCCCCGCCTCATCCACAGCTTGCCCATTGTGCCAGAAGAGCCATGGGACACTCAGGACACTGTGGGAGCCTCAGTGTATTGGTGAGTTTTCCATTCAAACAAACCTATAAATGCTTTGACTTGCTAGAAGAAAAGAAAAAATATTTATCATGTTGTATTTGTAAAAGTGGAACAGGGAGAGGCAGCATTTTATCAAATGGGCCCCTGAATTATAATTTCATTGGTTCCAAAAATCATCTCCAAGCTGGAGGGGAGAAACCATATATTGCAAACCCTCTCCTCGTGGAAAATATATGGACAAGGCTAACCGAACAGAGGATGAAAATAAACAAAACCATATTTCTGCCTGACTAGGAAACATAGGATGACAAAGAAACAGCTGAACACCTAAAAAGTCAAAGAAAACTATATACAAATGTTTATCAATCCATTTTCTATAACTGCTTGTCCTATTCAGGGTCACAGGGAATCCCAGAGGCTATGGGTGCAAGGCAGGGAACAACACAGGATGGGGTACGAATTTGTCACAGAGCACATTCACGCTGATGGGCAGCTCAGCAACTCCAATTAACCTCAACTTGTTTTTGGACCACGGAGGGAAACCAGAGAACCTGGAGGAAACCTCACGACTACATGGGTAACCATGCTAACCACTGCACCACCGTCCCACCCCTTAAAAATGTTTATATTTAAAGGAGAAATACAGGTTATAAAATACAAGAAATATATTTACAGCAATTACATCTCACAGGGGCATGACTGGTTGAAGGCACACTTAAAAACAAGACATTAATGAACCATGAATTGCTTTATTGGTGTAACATCACCGGTGGTCTGATTCACAGTCACCCAATTTCCACAGACGCACCTATCCATTCCCAATACACCTACAAGGCTGATTATCTTAGACATCTCGAATGGACCCACCCTGTGCACAGACTGAGGGGTAGAGTGACAGAGTGACTGCCAGATTACTGTTGAGAACAAATGTGAGTACTATTTATATATAAATTAAATGATCATACAGAGATAACTATGAATATCCACCACATAATTTTGAGGCAACGTAACATCTGTCTAGTATCCAAAATGGATCAACTGCTGTCTGCTCTTATCACATAGTGCAGGGCCAGAACGGTCAGCTCTCTGCAAGAGATGCAACCCTATCACAGTGGGCACTGAACACTTCCTCCTCACTGGGGGATGTGTATTTAGACAGAGCTGTCTGCCAGGCAGATGTATAGAACTTTTCACGAGAAAATCTGCCAAAAAGTGTTATACTTCAAACCCCTGGGAGAAAAGTTTCTCACACACACAATGTAGCATTTGTGTGATTAACAATTGATATCCCTGCCAATAATGGTGGATTATTAGATTTACAGTATGAATCTTTGAAGAGGGAAAATCTAAAAGCTAAAATATTAAATAAAGATCACTAAAGTAATTTTTTCTTTATCAAAAGAATGTGAAGCGATGTTGTCTCTCCATTGTGTCGTGGGATGGGAGCTTTTCCCCCCACGCTACACCGCTACAAGAACAGTAACTGAAACTGCCTCATTGTTCACTGCTGACATCGATGATGCCTGAGTAGCAAACTTCAACCAGCTACTGGCTGCTCGACTGATGACATCTCAAGCTGACCCACCAGCTGATCGAGTTCCAGACTCTCCAAAACAGATTTTTTTCAGTAATACATAAATCTATGAATGCCTTCTCTATAGGTATCCATGAACACATTCATAACACATAATGCATTCATTATTATATTTACTATAATATAATATTTATAAAATAGGTACACAGCAGAGGGGTGTGAGAAGGTGAAGCCCGTGTTTACCAGGCGTCGTGGGGCAGGTTCAGCGTGATGCTGCCTTTGATGCTCTCCCCGAAGTGGAGGTATCCCAGCGTGGCCAAGGTGACGTACAGCACTATGACGATCCCCATGCCGATGTTCAGTGCCTGGGGGAATCGCTTTGGCGCCCTCATCTGGTTCTCCAGCGGCAGCACCTGCAGCAAACACACATGGGCACAAGGAAGACTGACTTGGGTCAACTCCATAACGATGAATCTGGAGGAACCCCCCCCCCCATTCCACCATATCCTCAACCACACTGTCATATGTGAACAGAAACCCTCAGCCCCATAGCAATGTGCGCAGACGGGTGAGTCATCATCGTATCGCTATGGCTTCCCAATAAAGCAACATAATGGAAAGCTTACAACAACAGGAGGGAAAATTATCATCTTTGACGTACGTAGAAAGAGGGGGAAGAGGGGCCCCCCTGTCGCTAAATTTCCTGAGCGTGGCTTCCGAAGCCCGCTAACGTCTGATTCCCCTGGCCTCTGCCCTCTTCCTCACCAACAGTAGTTTTAATTAAAGGAAACGACACGCCGAATTTGTTCATTTCATAGGGATAATTGCAGGAAAGATACAATTTTGGTGTCTGCGGCTCTGCGCGTCCCAGATCGAAGCTCGTAGCGTTTAATTAGCACGAGGCTGGGTGCCGACTTACCTGGGCCTCTTATCGCCTGAAGGCCGTACCAGGAAGTGACACTGCAGATTACATGTCAAACCCAATTTGCCCGGTTCACCCCAAATTAAAATATTCTCAATGCACTCATCGGGAATGGAGGTTGCACCACAACAGCAGGACTCGGGGAAGTTTCTCTCACACATTCTTTACATGCAGCTGATGACTCATGACAGGGTGGAAATATCCATCCATCACAGATGCCAAAGCGTTCGGTTGCCATTTTTTAGTCCACAACTGTCCTTGATGGTGCAAACATGTGAAACGTCATTTATTAAATTACCCAGAGGGGAATATACAGACCCTGTGGATAAAATAACGTACAGTCTCAGCAAAAAGGGTAAACATTTGCACCTTTGTTTGTCACTGAGGCTGGTCCCTCAAGGCTTTGTCAAATCATACCCCACAGCTGTAGGGAATGGACTCTGAGTCCATTCCTGTATCTTAAAAGGTACAATTACAAGGGTATAGCACCAGTGACAAGCCAAGGTATAAATGTTTACCTAATAATTCTGAGAGTGTAGGGGAGAGTAACAGATAGCATTATGGGTAGCAAGTGCTGCATTTCACAGGTCTAAATCCCAGAATGCTTATCTGAGGCTTCACAAAAAGAACTATGAGGAATTATCATAATGAGGCCCCAGTGGATGGCACACGAGTTCCATCTGTTACCTTGATAAATTGGGAAGCTCTCTAATCTATGAAAACAATATTTTTATCTGAGAGAAATCAATTGAAATGCATATTCACAGGAAAACAGAAAAGCTACGTTAATGCAAGCTTAAAATCAAAATGTACCTACTTTTATAAAATCACATTTCAAATACACATATTTATATATAAACACATAATAAACAAACCTTCTCCAGGGGCACTAAACTTAAAGCTACTCTGGGGAACAGGCCCCCCACCCTGAATTATCCATAAAATATTGGAAAGCTGTTGGAAAGCAGATTTTACTGGGGTACAGCACATAAATACTGGGGCACCTGCCCCAGTGAAAGGGGTTTGGCAACACCCATGACACCCATGACCTTGAAGAACGTCCCTAAGAAGTTGAAGTAAAAGTTGACATTAAACAAAAAATAAATAAATAATCAAGCCTAAAACAAAGTCACAGGACATTTCGAGGGGGGGGGGGGGGGAAACAGGGCGCCACTGTGTGGCTCTGAAAGCGGCCCGCATGCCCAGGGAGGGGGTTCAGCCACTAAGACCCCCAGTATGTGCAGATTTAAATGCCAAGAGGCCGGGCGTGTGCGCATATCACCTCGACGCGTGTGTGAGTGCGGGTGCTGAGCCTGTGTGACGGGGGGGATAATGCAGATTAAGATGTAATGAGGCTCCCTCAAACCGTCCAACTGTGACGCAGGCTGTTATTCTGCAGATTAAATGTGCTTTTCACTAACGTCAAAAAAGAAAAGCAGACAACAAAATTATTATACAATGGAAATGTCGCTGAAAAAAAGAACACGGTGAATGATACATCAGTAACACTTAACTCGACAGGGCACAAATACTTAGTACTAACTCAGTATTGAAGTACAAATTATGAATAAACATAGTTGCTACTTGAGAAAAGATGCTTCATGATTCATCAATGATAAGCCAACATGAGAGTTTCGCTTGTGTTATTCATGATTTGTTCCTTCAGTAGTTCACGAAGGTTTACAGAATTAACATACATAGTAACAAATAAAGTGACTGCTTCAGATTGAAGATGTTCATCAATGTTGAACTAACATGAGATCAGTATGTAACTAAGCTGCTGATACACCAAACAAGCCACCTGAGGGATTAGAACCTGAGTGCAGCCGTGTGGCAGGTGACACCTCAGGACCACAATGGTTTGAGCGGGACGTAACAGTCCCAGGTTGTGAGGTTTTTTTCTGGGGGCTGGAGTGCCAATCCTGCCACCAACCCTAAATTTTTCCTGTAAGATGGAGGACCTGCTTGCGGGGCTGGATGTAGATTAACGTCATACCCAGGATGAAGCAATTGCAAATTTGGGGCCTTGCTCAAGATTCCAATGGAGTATAATCATTCCTGGGATTCACAGGATTCGAACCGGCGACCCTAGCTTCAGAACCACCACTCCACCAACAACCATGATTGACGCAGAAACAGCATGGTTATTTGCCTCAGTATGACCGAGGCACTGGGAATGCTGGGAAGGGGAGGGCAGGAAGATCCACGTGACCCCATTACAGCGACGCCCCCCCAGGCAGCCCCATCCAAAAACACCTCCATGGCATCTATCACTTGACACATGAGAAAAACAGGGAACTTTTATGATGTATGACTGGCGGGAGGAGTGGTGGCTCTGGGGCCAGGAATCTGTGCTGGTTTGAACTGGACGGTTTCGGGTTCAAATCCTGTGAATACGGGGATTTATCCTTCTCTGCTGGGCCCTTGTGCAAAGGCCTTCAACCTGTAATTGCTTAATCCTGGGTATGATGTTAATCAACATCCAGCCATATAAGGAGGTCCTCCAACTCCCAGGGAATTAACTTGGGGGATCGGTGACAGGATTGGTGCTGCAGACACCAGAAAAACCCTCACACTGGTCCATTCAGACTAGTGTGGTGCTGAGGTATCACCTGCTACATGGCTGTACTCAGGCTCTCATCCCTGAGGTGCTTTGTTGTGTGGCGGGTGCAGAAACGCACTGTAATCGGTGCATACTCCTTACCTGCTCCATGACTGCTCAGAGGGATGAGTGGTTAACGTAAGCACAAAACACAGCAGGTGGGAGGTGGGAGAATCCACTACTTTACAGCACAGGGGGGGGGGGGGGCACAAACATCACATTTCTGAAGTCTAAAGTGACACGACTGGAAATGCGGCCAAGCCATGGAGTGACCCGAGTCATGATATTAGCACAGAAATGAACAGACATGCATATTGCAGAGATGGCCCATATTACTACATTTCATACATCGGACCAAAGATCAAAATACTTGTACTGCCCAACAGAAAAGACTGCATAGGTACAGTACGAGAGTCGGTAAAATCTGCCTCGCATACGGGCAGGTACGTTTCTTTTTTTAATCTGGAAACGATTTGTAAAAGGAGACCTCAGATGACAGGAAGTGCAAATTAAAAGCGCCATTCCAAAGCCGCTTAGAGCAGAGTTTTCCAGCTTATAAAAGTCTCCCTAAATCCGTCTGAGTGCGGGAGGCTTCTTGCAGAGATTCAGAGCCCAAACCCCGAAGCGAGTCACACATCCCACCGGAAAAGTGCCTCTTGAACACAGGGGAGAGATTAAACACCTTAACGCACCCCCAGGCTCCACTTTGGGGCCTGTAAATAGGACACCAGCCACGCTCACTTTCTGAACCAAGAAGTGTGACGTTAATCTGCCCAGCCAATCAGCAACCTTCTTGTCCCTTTTCCCAGGCATAGCTCCACCTCTAAATATTGGCAGGATCAGGAGCAAAAATTCCAGTTAAATCCAAGAAGCCAACCCATGAGTTATCCTTCACATTTAATACAACAGCCCACAGTGTCTATCACACACAGCACGAGTGACTGCATGAGGTGCCAGCTCTTACCCTATGCAGAGTAAAGCACACCAACGCACCAGTCATTTTTCAAGGTTTTCATGTTTAACAGCATCCCCATGACCACATAAAGTCAGCGCTTCAGTCAAGTTAAATGTCTTGGGAAATTTCTCACGGGAGAGTTTGCAATTGATCGGGAAGAAGCCCTTATTGTGATTCAGGTCTGAAAGGCACAGCATTAGACAAGGGAAATTATGGGCTAGAACAAGCCAAAGCTGATGAGTACCCTTTGAAAGAAAAGACCTTGAGTAGCAGACAATGCTAAATTTATGAAACATATAGTATGTATTTACCTGATCCGCATCAGACTGAACGATGAGAGATGACAAGGTTCAGGACTACAGTCAGTGCTAGCTGGACAAGTGGTCACACCATGCTGACCCAGAGACAAGGGAGAGGCCGACGAATGGCAACTAAATCGGACGGCTCCCCAAAGCGTCACAATGCAATGGGTTGGTTCCCAATGCATCGTGATAAAACTGCTCTCAGTTCCGCCGCCTGGATGCTTCCTCTGAGCCCAGTGCCGTCTGACTCCACGGCGCAGCCTCCATGTTAACGAGAGACCCATTAAATCTGAAGCCAGACCAACAGGGCGAAGATCAAAGCCGACGAGAAAACCACTCCTTCTGGAATACATGGCAGAGGGTAATACGCTTAAGTAACACGACAGGAAAGGCCTACATTCTCCGTGTAAGATGCGGCTCCTCACTCGCTTCCAGCAAGAACGCCCTCCCCGGTGCCCCAGGAGAAAACTGGAACAAATTCATTATGAAAGACATTTGCCTAGAGCTAAAACAGCCTGGCATCTCCGTGACGGAGAGCAAGAGCAGAATCAAACGAAGACGAATGGCAAGGTGAAACCGACTAAATTCTCCATTAACCATCTCAACCCCATTCATTCATCAGCCGCTTTCTCGTTGGACGTTCATTGGCATCTGCGCAGGTCTGTCCGCCACAACGTCCACGAGCTCCCACTCCTTCACATCCAGTCCTGGCCTGTACGCAAAATCCCCATCCCTGAAAGCATTTCCCCCTAACAGAAACCAGTCACGCCATCTACGGGACTACCTTAGAAATACAATACAGGATTCTTAGAGACATTAATTACTTATACAAGAGCCAAGCACCAGGCAAAAACACCCAAAGCCCAAAGATGAAGGGTGGCCTGGGATTTCTTCCATTGTTAAACATCAGAAAATGAATTACTCTGCTGGACGTGATACACGGTCAGCTCCTTGCGTTTGACTTCCGGAACTGGGCTGAGACGTGTTTGTGAGCAGCATTACTTTGTCAATTCAAACAAGGGAATCGATACGGTTACAGGTGTCTTACGTAACAATTCCATAACAGGGCTGTCTACCTCGACCTCTAACCCTCTCTCTCCTTTCTACTGCTCAGACAGTACATTTCTCTGAGCAATCGGCAATAGGGACACGCTCGGTGACAGAGTAAGAGCAAGTACAGTGATCCTTTACAGAAAACTCTAATCTCTTTATTCCAGTAAAAATGCGGCTTCTGACAGCTGCAGAAACTTGCATTAGAGATGCATCTGGCGGGTGTCTGAGTGCAACCATGTGTGCACCCGCGCATGTCGGCAGACTGTGTCACGTCTCCTGAACCTAGGGACAGAGCGTCAGGTCCCGAAGGTGCCTAGCTGGCTGCGTTCTCCACAAAAGGCACAGAAGTTCGGGCCCAGCTGGGTGGGTGACGGGACAATGTGATGAGAGAGCAGCTACATCTTTCGTTATGTTTGTGTTTGGCTGGTTTTTACCTCGTCGCACTTGTGGAACACAAATGACTCCACAAAGACAGAGACACCACCCAGCGGAGCTGGAAAACAGACACCTGGCCCCATTTATTACAATGAGTTGGGGGCCTGCTTGATTGTTAACTTTTGATCACATCAGAGACTCATAGATGGAAACCTTTAGTGTTTCAGGATCCAATACGCATCACTTCCTTCCGTTCACATCCAGCCAAATGTTCAAAGCCGAGAGCGACCCCCCCCCCCAGCTTGTTCTCCTGACTCTTGGGGGGATAAATGGAGCCTCATTCAGCTCCTTTAGAATGACAAGCACTCACCAGCAGACTGAGATTTCAGCCCTGCTTGGATCTAACAGGCTCTGCCGGCCCTGGCTGCACCTCACCCCAAAACTCCAAATTTATTTTACCTTCCAGCCGATTAATTTCCCTGCTCTTCTGAGTGAGGACGTCTCTGCTCCTCAATTGATACACTAAAGTGGCGACTCATCAATCATCCCCAGCAGTTGTGAGTTAGTGGGGGGGGGCAGCGTTACCATCGACACAACATGATAATGTGTCTCCCGGGTTCAAATTAAACCTCAGCATCTTCACATGTTAGTGAAAAAACAGCGTTGGGATGAGTTCTTCAGACAGTCCCAGGGTGGGGGCAGCTGCTGACAGCTCCTGGGGACGGGAGCCTTTTTTCAGGGGGTGTTCAGGCGAACGGCCTTTGAGGAGATGACGGCTACATACCACTCCGATTCCCTCGAAGGCAAAAATGGCTGTTCCAAAGAAAAAGGGAAGCCTCTTCCAGCTGGAGACATAGGGGAGGCGGTGTGGGTCCCCGACACCCTGTGAGAGAGACGCAGCATGAGGGAGTTGGATCTAATCCCACGCATTGTAGGTAGGTCACCTCGGTGACACTCCATTCAGAAATTTAAGAAAGTAATGTACTTTCTTATCAAGAGCAGGACATACAGACGTCCTGCAGGTAGAAGGCCGGGACTGAGGCAGCAGTGCCCCTTATTAACCACATTTAAGCATAATTCATAAGTGGGATTGATCAGCGCAGTTCGGGACAGCATCCAAAAGAAAGCCTGCTGGCAGCCTGTACAGACGAGCCACACGGCCATAGATGAACACCGGAGAACTGCAGCCAATCACAAAGGGCCGGGATATTAAGGACAGAGGGCTTCTCTGCCTCACTGAGCTCAAGGCAGGGGCCAAAAAGAGTAATAAAGGGATTTTCAAAAGATCCATCCATCCGTTCATAATTACTACGAAAGTATAGACTAAAACATAACAGTATAATATCGAACTTCTTATAACAATTAATGGGGGTTATTCGTCAAAAGCAATTAGCTCTGATGGAAACCTCAATCGCATATTAATAAACTGAAAGACCAAGGAAAGGCCAAGGTGGCGAAAATGTTTGGATCAGTGCTGCCGTGTCCCACGAGCACGAGAACCACGGCGCTGCAGCGGAGCCTTACATTCAGAATGTGCCGGAAGATGATCAGTAGGCTGACGGCCATGCATAGGTTGGCCAGGAAGGACAGCAAGGCCATACTCCGCAGGTCCCTGACGAAGACCAGCAGCACGAGGAAGGGCAGGAAGAAGAGCATGTAGAGCCGCAGGTCCAGGGCCCAGGGCTCGGGGCCCGTCTCCACGGTGACGTTGCCACCACTCAAGCCACGGGGGGGTGACTCTGTGCTGTTCCCCCGGTACCCCTCCACCACCTGAGGGAGTCAATTAACAATGCCCTATTAACTAAGTAATGATGTCCAACGAACAAACCATGCTTTTTTTCATTTCTTTGTCTTTCCTTTGTCGCTGACCTTGTATTATTCTCCCCTTATAATGTTATAATGCATCACAACACACCACGGGGCAACTCTGTTGTGAAAGGCGCTATATAAGAATTAATAAAACTGAATTGATTTTAATTGAATTTCTGACCTCAGGATCCTAAGCGCTCGTTCCCAGAATCAACCAGGCCTGTAAGTCATGCTAATTAAAGCTGTCTCCGCCCAGATAATGAGTTCTACATGACTCATATAAGTGGATATTTATTTAACAAGTGTAATTTTCACACAGATGATTGTATTACAATGTGTTACATAAAAGATATTTCTGAAGAAAGGTAAGATTTTAATTTACTCTGTTTAATTCAAATGGAGTTGCTAGAGGAAATTTGTGGGGGGGGAGGGGGAGCACTCAGGCACAAAATACGACGTTCTGCGTCAGGCTGCCATTTAGCGCGTGAAAATCAATCTTTCCAGCAGCTGAATTAATACCTTAACGTAAAAATAACAACACGGCGTATGGCAATGAAACAGCAGCCCCTGTGACGCTTGCCAGAGAAAGCCATTGTTAGCTTATCGTCAAGGCCCGGTCAGGGCAGATGTGCCTTCCCGGCATTGATAAGGGCCTCGGCAAAATAACGATCAGAAAATCTTGCCGATAAATATTCAACAGTGAGAGAGAAAGCCGATCTTCCCAGGAAGGCTCACTCATCCCCGCCATCTCCTATTAATTCTTGTTCGCCGTGCACAGGCCACGGAAGAGCGACGCTCATCGTACGTGTGAAACGCCAACCGCGTGCTTGCGCTTTAATTACGACGAGCAAGTCACGGAAACCAAGCAATTCCTTGGCATGCTAATTTTGTTATCGCCCCCTAGGGATAGCAAGGCGATATGCGTGTGGTTTTTATTACAATGATGACTCTCCTTAGCGGACACTGCTCTAGCACACAATGCATGTAAAAGAGCCACACAGCACTGGACCATTAGGTCACATGACCTTAGTGTCGGGACGAATGATTACACTGTTGTCAACAAGCAAACTGCAATGCTCTGGGCTCGAATCAAAGCCTAGTATAATAGCCCAGAAATGTCTTACATCCCGGAAGCAACTCAAGCCGGTAGCAAGCGGGTCAGACACAGCGGGATTAACTGGCAGAGAGGCCCCAGGCTGTATTTAACTGGAGCACAAGGGGTGGCAAGTGGTAGCAAGGTTACATGGTGGACAAACAATCAGCCAGAATGCTAACACTAGAAGAGCTGGAAGAAAAATTATTATTAATGCAATAAAAAAAAAGAATTATTATAAATTATACTATTATACTGTTATATTATTATACCAGATTCTGTTTACATCCGAGCATTATGGTTGAGAATCCCCCAGTAAGAGGGCATGATAAGAAGCTTTGCTCAGGCTCTGACAGCATGCTCAGGGCCCGGGGACGTGCTGAACACTTCCCTCAGAGAGACCCGCACGCAGCGGCCACGCGTGCAGCCAGAGAGGAGAGCAGCCCGTGATGTCGCTTCTCAGTGTTTCTCACGATTCGCCACGTTATCGGGGGCTGGAGGTTCGGAGCACCAGGCACCGGCAGTAGGGGCTGGAGACGGCGTTGCTCACGGAGATTAAGGGAGAAAATTCCAAAGTGAGCCAACAGCGCCTTCTAGGGAAAATCTCACGTCATTGCAACTAGAAAAGAATAATGTTGGATTCCGCGAGGTAATACATAAAATGTATTAATACCTGGTGGCAGCGCCATGGCCATTAATACATTATCTATAATGAATTTCTAATCATTTAACAGAACCACTATATATACACACATAACAACCAGGGTATGAATTACTTTATATCCACTTTCCACAAGAAAAGAAGGTGGTCTCCCTACACCCTCTCTCTGTTGTGTAGTTTCACTATAAATATATGATTTATACTGAAGGCTGAATGGGGCAGAGCTACTGTCATAATGGCTAATCCAGAACAGGGTGAGAGTGTAACCAGCAGCGTAGTTCTGTAAGCACACAAGGGCACGAAAGCAGGCTGAATGGGATTCCAGTTCTTTAAGAGGGTGGTGGTGTACCTGTTTGACATTCTCCGCCAGGAAGACGAAGTAGACGCTGCAGAAGCCAAGCTGGGTCAGCACCAGAAAGAAGTTCACCAGATGTCTGTATACACAAGAAGGGCCCACATGGCATCAGGCAGAAGCAGGGCAGCCTAGAGGGGCCTGGTATCTAGGACCTCTCTGCAGGTTAATAGGATTGACTACACCATAACACTTAAACTATGTATAGAGGGGGACGCTTGAGCCCCAGTCTGAATAAATACTTCAGCAAGGCATCTTGAGTTGGGGTTAATCTAAAAACAAACGGCAGCACCGCGACCCGTCTGCACCGGTATTTCCCAATCCAGTCCTCAGGGACCCGCAGATGGGCCACATTTTTGCTCCCTCCCAGCTACCAGTAAAACCATGGACTGTCTCTGCTGGTCCCTGAGGGCTGGGCTGAGAAAGGCTGCTCTGCACCATGAAAGATAACAAGGAAATGAACGCGGACTGGCTGAAACCATAAATATGAAATTGATGATTCTACTTGGCATTTAAATGACTGTACATTTAGGAGCAGATAGATTAGAATGTGTTTTATCCTGTCCCATCCCGCTGTCCTTTCAGAAACACACAGATACAGAGGCGTGAGTGGAGCTTAGGGTCAGACATTTATCTGGGGGTGTTATGGGCCTCTCTGAAGAGCCCTGTGGAGATGTGGCTATTCCACTGAGCACAAGGTTCGAGCCAGCCTGGAGGCACTGCCCACAGGGGGTCAGGGGCCCTCACCTGCCGAATGATGCCCCCCTCCCAAGACTCCGGAAGGTGCTGTGTTCCATGGCCAGGGCGACGGTGTCGCTGTACCCCACGGGAGGTCTCTTCAGCCTGTTAGGGAAGGGGAGTGCAAACATGAGGAGGAGCTTCAGCCAAACAGCAGCTCGCACCCGGGGTTTCGGGGGGGGGGGGTGTTTCTGAAATTACAATGACGGCTGACACTCCACAGCGACAGTCAGGGTACTGCAATTATACCACATCAGCAGCTGACCAAGAAACCCGCTATGGAAAATCAGGGCACGTGCACATCCAAGTGACCCCCCCCTCGCATAAGAGACTTAGGGGGTGCTGCGCCTCAAGCTGAGGGACGACAGTCACGCTACACACTCCAAGCACGGACGGACGATGAATTATTCATCATTATTTCTGCATGAGATCCACAAACATTTAAATGCATTATACAGCGTGCTTTTTCTCATTGGCAAACAGCTTCAGAGCCCCGCAATGTGCTCTCAATGCCATGAGCCCCCAGCACAGCTACGGGACAAGACACTGACACTGACACACAGGCAGGAAGAACACACCACTGCCCCAATACGCACAGTAGGCTGGCTGGCTCTCTGCACTTTCTTGGGGATCTTGGTACATTGCCAGTCAAAAGATTGGCATATCAAAATTTTACCACTTTTTTCCCATTTATCTCATAAAACGCAGATTTTATTATTCTTTTTAAACTTTGACGGAAAATTTAGTGAACAACTACAAATGAAAAATTTAAAACAAAGTTGACATCATTTTCGTCTTCTTTATAACATGGATAGAGTACATAATAGTGCATGTCTGACACCATATTAACTGGTTGTGTGGAGATGCCATAGTCAAATTTTAGGCTATGCTTTAACTTTAAATGCACAAGTTACCCGTTTCATCCCATGAGTGAGCAGTATTTAATGTCCCTTGTAGAAAGTACACCTTGAATTTTCTCTGCTGTTATAACTGAGGTTGTTACTTTGACAAATCAAAAAAAGGTACTTGGCTAAAAGGTACTTTAAAATACTGCAAATGTATTTGACAGCAAAGAATATTGAGTGTATTTCTAGTAAATATTAAGTGACTAACATGCAAATGTAGAAAATCTCAGTGTGTACAAAAAACTTTTGACTGGTAATGTATGTTGGCTGAACTTCTGTACATTATAGGGGGTATTGGTATGCTGATTGGACATCAGTACATGCTTTAGGGGGTATTGACGTGCTGATTGGACATCAGTACATGCTTTAGGGGGTATTGACGTGCTGATTGGACATTAGTACATGCTTTAGGGGGTATTGACGTGCTGATTGGACATCAGTACATGCTTTAGGGGGTATTGGTATGCTTCGTAGCTGTTTTACCGAGTCCTGGTATGCCGATTGGAATTTTTGTATGTTCTTTGGTTGTCATGTTGCAATGGTGATTGGAAAAGTCATTAGAAGGCCATTACAGAGTTGGCCACAAGGGGACAGTGTCAGAACTACACTGAAGGGGCTTTTTCAGTTTCAGAAAAGGTGGGTCTATACAAGGGACACCAGGAAAAATGTGCTTATTAAATTAAAAATGAAGACTGATGCATTTATGACCCATTTATGAAGACCAAGGAATTCCACAGGATTCCCACACAGTTGTCTAAACCGACCTCACCTGGGGCCAGCCAGGCGTCCAGGGCAGACTGCCCCAAAAAAGAGGTCACCTTCATCCACTGTAGGGTAACGGATGTCATTCTTTTAAGCCAAGTTAGAAAAGATTATTAAATAAAAGCTTGCCGACTCTCAGCACCAGCTACATGGGGCGGCCTTGTGCAGACGGTACCCAAACACGAGGTAAACAAGAGCTGCCAATGTTACCTTTCAGACAGGTGATGGCTGCAGGAGACTAGGATGTGCATGCAGTGTACACACACCACCCCAATTAGCACCAGGCTAATGGGCCCTACCTAGAAACAAACAGAGGGCAAACAGATGGTTATCAGCAGTCTAACAGCCCACACATAGGCAGCACATAGTAGGCCTGTGGCTAGCATCAGGCTTACAGACCTCAACATAAGGCACATGTGGGGAACTAATGGTTTGCATTAGGGTGATGAACCCCACTGAAGGGATACAGACTGAACAGGTGGATGGTTAGCATCAGTCTGCCCAGACATAGAAAATGGGGAGTGAGAAGGCAGGTGGCTATCATCAGGCTAACAGGCCTCAACCTATGGAGTTTGCAGAGAGCAGACAGATGTTGACACTATGCTAATGAGCCCCACCAAGGGAACAGATGGAAAATACGTAAATGGTTAGCATCAAGCTAACCTACCTAAACCTAGGAAATGCACAGAGAACAGCCCGATGATTACCACAAGGCTAATAAGCCCCACCAAAGTAAATGATTAGCTAACAGGTCCACTACCGGGAACACAGAGTTATCGTTCAAACAGCAAGCCCAGAGGCCAGATGAATAAATCTGACAGATTAGGCTGAAATGTTAAATAGCCTATACAGCTCATAAGAAGCTTACCAGTAAGAAAGAAAAACAGAAGACAAGGGTTATTAAATCAATTCTTAATTCAGCATACAAACATGACAAGATGCTATCCATGTGACTGCATGCAAAAGTACACAATATAGTGTGATGTTTATATAGGGTGACCAGACAGTCTACGTCAAGGAAGGCACTTTGAGCTACTTCAGGTTTTACAAACTACTTTAAAACTGAAAGGCTCCAGGGCTTAGCTAAATAATTCTTCTTGAGCTTTGACTGATTTGTCTCGTTGATTGAAAGACTCGTCCAGCTGTTTCACATTAACATTAGTGACACGTGCAGGATTATAGGAGACTGACCAATCAGCACACAGCAAGAATTCAGTTCTTAAGTGAAATCCAGGTCTTTTAAATTGAAATGGTAGTTTACAAATGTCATCCTAGCTCAAAGTGTCCTCCCTGACATAGATTTTCTGGTCACCTTATGTTTATAGGCAATCATGGTTTAAATTCCTGGTCAGATGCCTTTTTACTGCCCTAAAAATCATGACATATTATGTGTCCAAATATATAATAAATATACATCTTGAAGCATTATGAGTCAGTATTTAATCTTAAGGAATTAAACTTCATCAAGTAAAACTTCCCTGGCCAGACAATATCGGCAAAGTTACTGTGAGTTAAATTCAACTACACATCCTGATACCATCAAGGACAATAATTGAAATGTCATTGTCCAAAATATGCTGACTAAGGTGCAATATGCAGAATCGGGTCTGACAGACCAAACTAGTCTGAGCCAGGTCACTGGGAGCCTGACCCATCTGGGCATCCTGTCCGCATGACTGTCACTTTGCTGCCTAAGAAAGGTTTCCTTCAAAGCCAAACAAGGGCAGAGCTGGTCTGCAGGAGAAATAAATAAATCAATTGGGAATCCTCCAGTGGTCTGGGTACTTTGTATGAAATATTGAGTTTCTTGGTCTGGAACCTCTCTGCTTCAATGAATTTTTACTACTCTGGGAGGCAAAAAAACATTTTACAGTGAAGCACAGTACACGTAAGTCAATAAAAGTGTTCCACCAAAAGAATCCTCAGATCCCCTTTGTTAAGGTTTTTGTGAGAGGATAACGTCAAGCAGACGGAACTGCTGCCTGAAGATTTTGACGACTTAATCTGGTAGGTAAGGAGACACGTAATGATGTCAAATTGGGGGAAAAAATCCATATTTATCCAGTGCCTCCATACCAGAGGCATTTTAACCTCAGTACAAAACTACACCAATGTAGAACATTTTAGATTACCCAACCCAAGAATAAGTGAAGTAAATTTAAATAAATAAGCCTTTCATTAGTTCTTTTCTGGGTTTATAACGGTCCAGAACCCTATATACTGCTGTGTGTACTACTATGTTTAGTAGGTTTCTAGACATGGTTAGTAATTGATACCCATAGCTGTGAGCCCCACCTGACTCTAACCTTCTCCCTTTCAGAGTCAGAAGGTGAGACCTCAGAAGGTATCATCATACAGACGACCCAATAACACTTGGTCCAGCGTGAAGAGCTCCAAAAGGTTCTAGGTCAACTTAACTCCAAGTTAACTCCAACCCTGAAGGAGCCCTTTCCCTGAGACACAGCAGGGAGCATAGAGTCACTTTTCGCAAGTGACCTTGCATGTTCCTCAACCTCCTCTGTATGGTATTGTACCTTTGCAGGCTAACCTTTGTACAAAACAAACATCTGCCTCCAGCAATCCACAATCCAGCAATCCACAAACCACTCATAAATATGTGTATCAGCAGCACTGGTGAATCCACTACTGGTGATTCATGATCCAGAGGCCTGACCATGACTATCAGAAGGAAATTACTGTGAACTGAGCAATACACATAGAGACCTGTGAGGTACAGGCTCAGGACTTGATGTGGCATTATCCCACTTACAATAATTCCGGCATTCCGCACGGCCAGAGGAAGGCCTAGCACACCTGTGCCGATGTTCCCCTTCAGCAAATGGATGAGAGTTTGAAAAAACCTATAAAAACAAAAGACTCAAAGTTACTGCTGGATCCTCAACTGAATTATCTTCAAGACAGCACCTCCAAGCTTTCAAGCCTGTCATCCACCGCAACCAATCCCCTTTCAGAGTCAGGGCACAGTCTTTACCATCTCACCCCTCTGAGTGGGGACACAGTCTTTACCATCTCACCCCTCTGAGTGGGGACACAGTCTTTACCATCTCACCTATTAAAGTCAGGACACACTGTTTACCTTGCTAATGCAAACAGCATTATCCTCCAGACAACAGATCATGTTAATAAAACTGCAAAAAACACAGTCAGGGTCAGGAGATTCACTTACTGTTCAACTAAACATTAGAAAGCATCTAGGAAACAGCCTCCCTCCAGGGATTCTGACACACCACAGAGCCCAGAGTTTACAGAGAATGGGGTGATAAACAAAAACATCTAGTCAGCATCAGTTCTGTGGGTGAAAACTCCTTGCTAATGAGAGACGGCAGAAGAGAATGGGCAGACTTGATAAGTTAAAAGGAAGTGCAAAAATAACTGCTCAGTGTAGCAGTGGTGTTCAGAAGGCTTCTCTGAATGCCCAAGTCAGGTGATTGCACAAAGCAGGTCCTACCCTGTACTAGCTAGTTATGCCTAATACAGCAGGTTCTACCTGGTTCTAGCTAGTTGTCCATGAAAATGCAGCTCCTACTCAGTATTACCTAGGAGTCCCGAATAAAGCAGGGCCTACCCGGTAGCACTTAGTTATCCATAATAATGTGGTTCCTACCCAATACTATCCAGAAGTTCTGAATATAATGGGTCCTACCTGGTACTAACTAGGTATAAAACAGGTTCTAGCCAGTACTGGCTACTTGGCCCTTATAAACTAGTCACTAAGTGTACCTGACAAATTTGTTTATGTGAAATTGTCCCAAGAAATGATAAATATTTAATGAAAGAACAGGACTGACTATATCATGGTGTATGTGGCGTGAGGGTTTTTTACAGTCAACAAACGATCAAAGCTGAAAATCCTCTTTACAGATATCCGAAATCCGGAGGTCAGCGTGGATACTCACGTAATGCCCTGACGGGTGCTCAGGTCGTAATTCCTCTGTACTGGAGCTAATTCAGGGTCACAGTCCTCATCCGAATTCTCCTCGGAACGCAGCCCCAAGTCTTCGATGAGTGGAGTCATCACCTCCATGTCTATAGGGACACAGTGTCAGATGTACCCATGCCCCAAGGAATGTCACAGTGCTACTCTTTAAGAACTGTTAGTATCCATTGTCTTCCAAGGCAGAATATTTAAAACACAAAATATCTATCTACAAGACTAGTGATCCTCGTGGTTTCACTTCCTCTCACCTCACATGAGCTCATTTTTAGACACTGTACTCACTAATTTCACTGTCCATGGGTGCAGATGGTGGGGAGTATGGGGCGGGGGGGGGGGTGGGGGCCGCTGTTCCCTGCCTGACTCTTGCT
>JAABNY020000035.1:19904845-19915309 GCA_015164015.2 Brevimyrus niger
CTGCTGACCCAATTAAAAAATCCCTGCCAGGACGGCATGGGGTGTTTGTCGCATTTCTTGCATCACGTTAGGATCTGAAGGGGCTGCGAGGTTAGACTTATGTGCAGGCTAAACTGGGCTGTAGCCCACAGCCCTGACATGTAGGGGAACACAATTTTTACACCGATTAGCCATAACATTAAAACCACCCACCTAATACTGTGCAGGTTCCGCTCATACTGTCAAGTCCTGGACTCCACAAGACCTCTGAAGGTGTCTTTTTGTATCTGACACCAAGACATTAGCAGCAGATCCTTTAATTATGTCCTGTTAATTGCAAGGTGAAGCCTCCATCGGTCAGACTTGTTTGCTCACCACATCCCACAGATGCTCGATCGGATTGAGATCTGGGGAATTTGGTTGCCAAGTCAACACCTTGAACAATTTTTACTGCATGGCAGAGTGCAAAATCCTGCTGAAAGAGGCCACTGATGTCAGGGAATATTGTTGCCATGAAGGGATGTATTTGGTCTGCAACCATGTTTAGGTAGGTTGTACATGATAAAGTAACATCCACATGAATGCCAGGACCCAAGGTTTCCCAGCAGAACATTGCCCAGAGCATCACAATGCTGGTGCCACTTCTTCCCCCAGGTAAACGATGTACATGCACCTGGCTGTCCACATGATGCAACAGAAAATGTGACTCATCAGACCAGGCCACCTCCTTCCATTGCTCCATGGTCCAGTTATGTTGCTCAGGTGCCCACCGTTTTTTTCGGTACACAGGGGTCAGCATGGGCACTTTGATCGGTCTACAGCTACACAGCCCCTTGTACAGCAAGCTGCAATGCACGTTTCTATCATATCCAACATTGGCTTTTTCAGCGATTTGTGGTTTAGTAGCTCTCCTGTGAGACTGAACCAGACGGGCTAGCCTTCACTCCCCACACACCTCAATCAGCCTTGGGCGCCCAAGACCCTGTCACTGGTTCACCAGTTGGCCTTCCTTGGACCTCCTTTGGCAGTTACTCACCACTGCATACTGGGAACACCCCAGAAGACCAGCTGTTTTGGAGATGCTCTGAGTTATCTATCCATCACAGTCCGGCCCTTGTCACAGTCATTCAGATCCTTATTCTTCCCCATTTTCCTGCTTCCAGCACATCAACTTCAAGAACTGACTTGCCTGATATGTTATGGCGCCCTTGACAGGTAACACTGTAACAAGATAATCAATGTTATTCACTTCACTGCTCAGTGGTTTTAATGTTATGGCTGGTCAGTGTATACTGTAGTTAGGGCGACAACAGTAACCCAGGAGCCCCCACACCTGTGAATTCAGCCCTGGACTGCGGCCTGTGTATATAGTGATGCCGACACAGAACCCTGTGCTGCGTGTCCTCTTTTTTTTGGGGGGGGGGGGCTGCTCTCAATGTCAGAATGTCACAATTCTGTCCTGATAGCATCTGTCATAATATTCATAAAGAGAAACCCCCACCCCCCAACCACGGCTGCCGCTGCCCCATCTGGTGTGGGGTTACAAGGAGGTTAATCAGCTGTGGCCCAGACTCTCCATTTCCACTCGACAAACGGGAGGGCGGCTAAATTGATTTATGGGAGCAAATGAAATAAAGAGGCCTTGTTCCCTGGGAGGATGTTGCAGAGCGCAGGCAGGCCGGCCGAGCCTCGCGGTCACCGGGCAGAGCACCTGGCATCGTTACGCCCTCAGATGCGGAAGGTGAGGGACCCTGACCCTAACACACCCGGAGAGATCGCCAGTGCCATCTCCCGCCGAATTGGGGTAAACATACAGTACAGTGCCTTTGTCGGCCGTCTTCTCTTTTTTTGCCCCCACCCCTCCAAGTTCTCCCTCCTTTTCCAGGCCCCCCCAGGAGGTGTCTAAGGGCCCCAGCGCTTTCAATATCGAGGTTGCATTCTCCACGTTTCACGCCCCTCCCCCTATGCAGTGGGTCTCTCTCTCCATGTGGCAGAGCGGGGAGCGCAGGTAGTGAGGTGTCTCTCTCCCTTGCGGTCCCAGACACGGCTGCGAGGGCGCTGTCCCGGTCCCAGTGCCGCCGAGCCGAGTGCCCATACCTGTCTCTCTCTCACCGGCGCTGCCTGACCTTTCAGACACAATCGTTTTGTTCATGCTTATTGCTAATCAATAGGCCTTTTTTCCCTACAAATTTATGAACAGTGCATTTGCGCTGAGCTGAGTCATTGTGGACAGTGGCCGGGTTTGGCAATACTCACGCTGCCAACCGCCCCGCAGGAGGCTCAGGTGAGGGTATACCCCATGCTGCCGCATCCCAGGCCCGACTCGGTCATGCTGATCGGTGACGGGGCCCCCGGCTTGGGGATCGGTTCGGTTTGGGGGGGAATCGAACCCCAGCACCTGTCTGACTGCATGGCAGTAATATGCAGCCTTCTTGTCCACAGCCTGCTGCCAAATGTCACCGATTTGTTTGTTTCTCCTCATCCTTTTTTATTGCAAGTCCTTGTGACTGGGACTTGTATGGGACTGTTGCACGGCAAACTGTGATAAACAGCTCGCCATGGAGGAGAAGCTGTGAAAGAGATTCAGAGGAAACGAAGGCCGTACCTAAGCAAGATGGAGATGGAGGAAATGCACTGCTGCATTTCCTCGCAGTAACCCAGGACATTCGAGAGCAAATGCGATGTATTTGATAGCGCTTATGTATATCTGTACTCTGGGATGCTGTTTACTCACAGATTGCTGTTGTCATGGCGCCCAGCACCATAGCAGCCCCCACCCATTACCAAGCCAGAGGAGTGTAAGAAGCACAGAAAATGAGTTCTCTGGGGGAGGGGCTCCTTTCTCCTCTTATCTGTTCTGCTCCCTCGTGGGTCACCCCGTCCTCCCTGTCCACCTCCATCTGGGCTCAGTGGGGGCTCTGCCCAATAATAAGCAGTTCTGGTGCCGGACCGTGGGTCCTGCCACAGCCTGCGGGTATTCCCAGATGTCATCCCCATTCATCAGGGTCCGATCTCAGAGGAGGCTGGGGTGGAGCTGTGTGTGTGTGTGTGTGTTATGTGTATGTTACATTGTGGGGACCAGATGTCCATAATGCCTTTCTCAGATACACACACACACACTGTGGCTGGCACTCTCTTTCCCCTCCCTCACTCTACATTGCTCCCTCTTTCACCTCTGGGGGGCTTTGGTTTGTGTTAATTTGGTCATGTGGGTTAAGTGCTGAGGGTGTGAACAGGGCCCTCGACCTCTTTCCTTCTCTCTCTCCTTTTCTCTCTTCTTCTCTCCCTTGTTTTTTCTTTTATTATTATATTTTTTATGTTCTTATTCATTCGTTTCAAGGTTTCTTTCAATTCTATCAATCTTTTTTTGGTTTACTTCCCTTGTTTGATTTTGACCCATCTTACCAATTGCTTTGGGATTTTCTTTCCGTTGACGACTGGATTAATAAAGGCTGGTGAAAGTCTCTCTCTCATTCCCTCTCTTTCTTTCTCTCTCTCTCTCTGTCTCTCTCTCTCTCTCATGCACGCCGCTTCATTAAACAGCCTCTCATTGGCCGTGGGAGCACAGGCTCCTGGCTTTGAAGGCATGAATATTCACATGGTGCTGCTTGCCCATTAGGAGTTAATCTGCCGTGGGTTTCTGCACAAGGACATCAGAATTTCAGAATAAGTGCTGAAATACAGTCATGTATGTGGAGGAACGAAACAGGCGGCGGTTTTGAGATTCGAGAAGAAAAGGGGGATGTAAGCAGGGAGTGAAGGGGGGGGGGGCAGCCCTGTTGGGGGGAGGTTCCAATGCTGATGTGCTTCTTTGAAATATGCAAATGTGCAAGGATATTGCTGTTGTACCCTAAAGAAATGTGCCCAATGGAGGTATGCAGATGTACGCGAGTGTGTTTGTGTGTGTGTATATTTATACGTGTGTGTGATTTTGTAAGTGTCTGCATGTGGTAACTGCCTGCTCCCACAGAACATCAGCCTCACCCAAGCGTGACCTCAAATCACCTAAACTGATCCTAGTCGTCGCAGGTCTGCAGGCTGTGAATGACGGCGTTTCTATGCAGGACTCTGTGTTGACAGCAGTGCTGCCTCCCCCCCCCCCACCCCGTCCCTCGTGTGTGTGGGGGGCTAAATTACCTGGGGGGCCGAGCTGATTTACCACACACGCGGTGCTTCCCAGGCAGGTATAGTGGCCGCTCGCTGCTCCCAGGTCAGGATGCGCAGGGCAATTCACTTCCTCACCAGCGCTGGAATATCAGCCACTCTGTGAGCGGGCAGTGTGGCGCCCTGGGCCTGTATTCATCTGCTCCATGTGGATTTTATGTGCTGCTTTCACGCTGATATGCAGTCCAAGAGCGGTAGGCAGGAGGTGACTGTCTCTCAGGCGGGTTGAGTTTTAAACGCACATGTTGGCTGACAACACAGACAGCTGTTGCAGCTAGTAATTTAGCATCTCATGCTTTGGTCTTTTAGCACTGTTAACCCATTCATTTGTCCGTCCATCCATCCATATTGCCATCCCAGAGTAGCTAATCTTTTCTGCAGCAGAAACAATGTGCGTGACCTGAATGATGTGGGGCCATGGGGAGGGGGGGTCATTAATCTCCACAAATACTGTCCGGTGGAGAAGAAAGCTGAATCAAGGGCACTTAACAACACTACACTCAGGCAGCTACTGCCTTAGGCTCCAGCTGGACTGGCGGCCGCCGTGATTGGCTGATGGTTCGGCGCAGCTGGCTGTCACAGACCAATCCGGAGCAGGCTTGCGCACACCCACTGGGGGCAAACAGTGAAAGCATACACTTGTATCTCCATGTTCTGGGGGGAATGCAGGAGCTGGCAGCGGGGGATGGGTTGGGGGGGGGGGGAGCAGAGATGGCAAGGTCAAGGGGGTGGCGTGGCGACGACGGACGAGCTGGAGAGTGGCAGAGCGGAGGCCCCGGCTGCGGCGTTTGAAAGGCAAACAGGAGGAGAAGATAAAAGGAAAATGGGACGAGTCAGAGCAGTGGAGCTAGAAGCACAGGCGGAGACATCCAGGACACCAGCTGGGCTAAGCCTGGGGGGCTTTAACCCTGCCGACTGCAAGCTGGGGGCTGAAAGTGAGGATTTGGGGGGGGGGGGGGGGCACCTGGTCAGTCATTCTGCTGTGGATTCTGGACTTGTACTGCTTCCCGCACACTGCTGATGAGAGGTCTCCTCTGGGGAGGAAAAAACGGAAAGGGGGGGGGGGGCGCATGGTGGAGAGAACTAAAGAGCTACAGCAGTAACAGGAAGTGAGACAAGTGCTGGCAGGAATGGAGAGAAGGTGAGAGGAGCAGAGCTGAAGGGTGTCTTTGAAATGGGGAAAGCGTTAGCAAGAGTGACTGAGAGAGGAAAAGTGAGACTGGCAGAAAGGGGCGGTGGACTTTAGGGGCTGGGGAGGGGCTAACAGTATTCTGCCAATCAGAGTGAAGCAGGCGGGGCTAGTGACCAAAGGAGAACGGAGGGAGAGAGCAATGTACAGGCACGGCAGAGACACCGTGTCCGCTCCGGCAAGGTTGGCAGTGCGTCGCAGCTCTGTCTGTCGGCCGGCCACCGGAGAGTACAGACACAGTGCGGGGGGCCGTGACAATGTCTGAGCCAGGCAGCAGGATGCCCTCCAAGCGGGCAGGGATCCGGGCCGCCGTGGTCCTCATCGGGCTACTGCACAAGTCCCGTCGGCAGAAGGAGAAGGAGGAGACGGATCGGTGGGTGAACTTTCCCTGTCCTCCTGCTGCCAGGCTCCCAGCTGGCTTTCTCTCTCTCTCTCTCTCTCTCTCTCTCTCTCTCTCTCCCTCTCTCTCCCCATCTAACCATGATCCTGCCAAAAGCTGTGGGACCTCAGTGCTGCCCGGCTTTGGTGCCTCATTCAGCCTTTCAGCGGAAAGTACAAACCTCTGGATGTCTGCTTATGTACATTCGGGTTGGGTTTTTGACTCGTATCAGGGTGCCAATGTGCGACTGATTACCTGCATGCGCATGTGTGTGTGAGAGAGAAAGAGAGAGAGAGAGAGAGAGAGAGATGTGGAAAGAGAATGGTTCATTATATCAGCATGCAAATGCATCTTTCATTGTACGTCAATGCAGGTACAGATGTGTTATCAAGTTACTTGGAGCCTTTGTATGCATGTGTGTGTGTGCCTTTGTGTGTGTGTGTGTGTGCGTGTGGCCTTTTGCACACGTGTGTGCATGTTTTGGTTATGGGCATGCATGGCAGCATGTGGAACTAGGTCAGCAGGTGTTCCGGGAAAGAGGAAGTACAGGTGAAGCTGGGGGAGGGGGTGTTAGATGAGATGGGGGGCTGGACAGAGCATGTTCCTCTTCTGCCCCTGGAATCACTCTGGATACCTGGCAGGGGAGTCTCTTTAACAAACACTCAGCCAGTGGGCTGTAGTTTTCAGCTGTGTGTGTGCCGTTTGTTTACATTTGTGACCTTGAGAATAATCCAGCCTGAGGTTAAACCCACTCTGTGCTTCTCTAGAAGGTGAATCGTCCCTGAAAACACTGATGTGTCCATTTGTGCCTGATGCAGCTTCACGGCCCGATGAGCTTGGAGGAACGTCCAGGTGGTGTGTGGCTGGTGTACTTTGGGTGTCGTAGAGCTTGGTTGTATTTTATTAGTGTTTTGATGGCTTTGGTTGTGGTGTATGGGAGATATTTAGCACTTTATCTAGTGTGTGGATGGGGTCTGTGGTTTGAGAGTGACATTGGGTGTTGGGGACATGGGTGATGTTTGAGGGTGGTGCTTGGTGTTGGGGACATGGGTGAGGTTTGAGGGTGGTGTTTGGTTTTTGTGAGGCATGGGGGTGTATGGTTACTATTTACTGCTGTATGGTGACTAGGTGACTTCAACGTGGAGTTTGTTTGGATGGTCTGTGGGTGGAGCTGGGTTTACATGAGGCAGTCAGTGAATCCCTAACTAAAGCCATAACGGACCGACACGAGGCCTGTGTGTGTGTGTGTGTGTGTGTGTGTATGTGTGTGTGTGTGTGTGCGCTAATCCACTCTCCTCCTAATTGAGTGCTGCACGGCTATGTGGATAGAGGTCCAGGTGAGACTGTTGTCAGGCCGACAGGCTCCTGCTGTACCCAGTTCAGGTAAATCAGCGCTGTGTGGTCTTGGGCGTCTGGAAGTCCTAAAATGCCTGACACTGTTGTCATGGAAATAAAGTACCGCTGAAGTGTTTCGGGGCCTTGAAACGTCTCCCCCTTAAACTCGAGACGACACACCTGCATGCAGATCACGGAGGATGTTCCCGACTTTTCCTTCGTCACGTGGATCAAACAGCAGGGCTGGATTCTGGCCAACCCCCCCTCTGCCCCCCTTGGTGTGGTGCTGAGCTGCGTGGGCTCTCTGCTGGGGTGACCCTGGTGGGGCAGCAACGTTTTGAGGTGGCTGCTTGAGGTTGAATAAAGCATGTGCGTGTGTCTGTGTGTGTCTGTGTGCTGTAATGAAGACGCAATCAGAGGCTCCAGACGGACGCCGGTGCCATCGCCGGCATGTCCCCTTTATCACTCGCACTGCGGTTATGACTATGGAGAGCCCCCCCGACCGCGTCGCCCTGCAATCAGGGGCCCGTCTCAGCGGGAGCAGAACGTCCAGCGTCGCTCACCCCGCATAATCCGCCACGTGCGGCCAGAACACAGCAGAGCCCACAGTATGTTTGACTTTGTCTCGGCAGCCGCCCTCTAAATACAGATTCGGTGTTTCTTGCACTTTCTCAGCCTCACTACTCTGCCAGCACCAATTCCCTCCTATTCCATCACTCTTTCCCTTGTTCTGTGTTGCTTTCTCCTCTGACCTGCTTTCTCTCTCTCCCTCCCTCCCTCACTCTCTCTCCCTCTGTTGCTGTCCATCCATCATCTGTGCCTCACCATCAGCAGCTCCCTGCCCTTCCTCCTGTGTCCTGTCACAGCTGGTGTCTGATCAGGATGCTCGTCTCCAAGATCACAACGACCTCCTTTAGCTCCTATGCTTATTTCCTTTGCTTGCGCATTGGCTAATCTGAGGAGCCCGGTGTGGCCTCTGCTCCCCAGGCCGCTCTCTAAGGGCAGCACCCTGGGGCAGATTGCCAGTTTATTCCAGACAGTCATATGTTAAACTGGCCCACAAATCCAATTCCCTCAGTCACCCTGCCCCCTGCTGGCTCATGGCAGTACTGCAGTTGCATTTTGGCAAATGGTAGCTGCTCTATTTTTTCACTTTGTCCCTCTGCCATACCTCTGTCTCTCTCCCCCCCCCCCTGTTCAGAGGTCACAGAGCAACCCCCACTAGATTCGCTGGAAGCCCTGCTTGCTGTCCTCTGTTCATATTTGTCCTTAATAGTGAAGAAGATAAGCGCGAAAGAGGCCCGCTGATATATGCCGCACGTCCAGGATAGCGACATGACAAGCGAAAGCCCCTTGGTATGGAGCAGGATCTGTATCAACTCATATGCTGATGGATGGGCTTGCAGGCGGTGATTCATTGATGAGACAGTGACTGCAAATGGCCTGTATGGTGATGGATGGTTTCCATTCGGACAGCCAATGGGAAGAGGCCAGGCTTCAGGCTGCAGCCTCATTGGCTGGCAAAGTCTTGACCTGACTGTACGCCTGACTGTACACGTTCCATTGTGTTGCCAGCCTGTTGAATCTCCTGGCATGCGTGTGTGTGTGTGTGTGTGTGTGTGTGTACATGAGTGAGTTTGTGTATCCATATACCAGGTTATGTGTGTGTTTTGAGTGTGGAACTCTGGCCGTATGTTTGTGTATATGCAGGGTTATTTGTGTATGTGACTGTGACAGATCTACTTTATTGATTACAAGAATGGAATATGCGAGTTTGAGTGGAAATTGATATAACACATTGTGGGGACCTGTTGTTTTGACATGTTTTTGGTCCCCACAAGAGAGAACTCAGTTTCAGAAAAATCTATGAACGCAATAAAAAAAAAAACTAAAAATGTTGAAAGTCTTGTATTTTCTTTGGTTACTTATGGTTGAAGTTAGGGCTGGGTAAGGGCTACGGTTGTCATGTTGGGATAGAAATGAGTGGAGAGTCCCCACAAAGGGGGGGTCTGTGTAACTTTGTGTGTGTGACTGTGTGTGTGTTCCTGAGCTGTATCTCTGGCTGCCCGGAGAGGCTGCTGACAGATTGCATGCCCCTTTTTGAGGAGGTATTTTTAGACCGTCTGTCAGTCATTCTCCTTCGTCCCACTGGAGTTTGAGGACACCATGAGAAAGTAAATTCATTATTCATGTTTCAGCGGCCTGAGCGATTTGCAGGGGGGCTGCCAGCTGCTGGGGGGGTTTGCCGGTGCAGGCTCTGGGCAGCGGGTGGCACAGCGGGCACAGAGCCTCACCTTCAGGCGACGAGGAGAGCGACAGAGAGGCTCTAATGGAGAGCTAGGCTGCCCCCAGCCTTGTCTTCCCATGGCAGATCTGAGGGGGTGTTTTCGTACTTTTGTCTTGCTTTTGCTGTTGATGTCAGGCTGTGTGTCTGTGCCTGTGTGTGAGACTGCCTGCCCCTGTATCTCCTCTCCTCCCAGGGGTTTCTGGGGCAGTAGGGTTGGGGGCATTTGGAGGGCAGGTGACCCCCGTGCCCTCTCAGGGGGTGGGGGGAGCACCGTGGGCAATGCCGGTCAGGAAGCCACCTGCTGACCAGTCAGACGTACCCAAGACTCCGCTCCCAGACTGTGTGTCAGCCTCCAACCCCCCTGGGGGGGGTGACGGGAGGTCAGCGTGTCACCGGCTGTCACAGAGCCACCTTTTCTCAATCCCCCCCCTTCCAACTTTCTTGGCAGTGTGTGTGTGTTTGTGTGTGTATTTGTATGCGTTTGTGTGAGTGTGTGTTTGCATGAGTGTTTTTGTGTGCGCGGATGAGTCTGCATATGTGTGTGCGTGTGTGTGTGTATTTGTGTGCGTGCGTGTGTGTGTGTGTGTGTGTATTTGTGTGCGTGCGTGTGTGTGTGTGTGTGTGTGTGTGTGTGTGTGTGTGTGTGCACTCCCAATCCCCTGACCACCTGACCACCAGGAGCAGCCAGCAATAATCTCCATACAGATGTGCTGCCAGAATGCAGCCCAGTGTTTGACTTATCTTTTCTTATAACACTTAGACTTCATGGAACAATAAGAGTAAATGTAATGATGACTGCTGGCGCCCAGTATCTGCAACTCCACCCCTCTTCCCCTGAGTTTCTGGGGCATTGGGGGGGAAAGGGGGTCACCAGCACAGACTGGTCAGCAGTTCAGGCTCAAACTCTGTATGTTTCTGATCCAGTCCAGCAGATGGCAGCACACATTAATCAGCTCTGCCTGCTGACTACCTGTGGCTCTTCTAGGGCACCTGGAGGAGATTGTGCACTCGCTGAGCACGGTGAGGGGAGGGGTTTTGTTCTGCCACAGCACAGTATCACATTTGTGTCTCTCCGGGGGGATATCCCGCTATCCTTTGAGTCAATGTCCCACTATCCTCTGAGTCAATGTC
>JAABNY020000035.1:19922394-19940615 GCA_015164015.2 Brevimyrus niger
TAAGGTTGTCATAGTTAGCATTAGCATTTTTCCCATAGAAATGAATGAGCGGTCCCCATAAGGATATGTTTACCCTAAATGTGTGCGCGCATGCGCGTGTGTGTTTGTGTGTGTGTGCACATATGGGAGGAGTCCTGGGGAGAACCTCCTTTTATTTGGATATAATGCGACCGTCCCAGTTCCAACATGAAGACGGAAAACAAGAAATGAAAGTCGTACATCCTGATTGTCACTGAAGTACGCTGACCGACGGCTCTCCAGGAAATAAATGTGAGAGAAAGGGAGGGGGCAGCACAGAGACGCGCCAGACCGCGGGGAGGGGGCAGCACAGAGACGCGCCAGACCGTGGGGAGGGGGCAGCACGTTGGCAGGACACCTAGCTGATGAGCGGCTGAACTGGCCTGGACAGCGGTGGAAGCGTTTCACCCAGAGGAAACAAAGAAAAGGGATTCGGCTGAGTAATCACCTCCGGGGAAAGTAGGAAGCCAGCAGGACCACGAAATAATGTGCATATGTGAGTGTGTATTACCGCAGATGTGTGTCTTTTGTGCGTTTCTGTGAAATGTATTTGTTACCTGTATATGCAGGTGTAACGGGTATGTTTCCTGTATGAATGTGCTCTTCATACAGTATCAGCTGCTTGTGAATTTACGTTATGTGTGCAGTGAGTATTCATGTTGTGTTTCTGCTGTATATATGTTCTGTGAGTATGAGTTGCATATAGAAGCCATGTGTTTACATGCCAGTTGACAGTGGACGTATATGTGCACTGTACCAAATGGGGGAAGGGGATAGGGAGGTGGGGTTAGGGGATGGGGCTGCAGCAGGTGTCTACACCCCCTTAAAACTGTGGTGGTCCACAGTGAGGTGAATTACCGGTCAAATGAGGCAGGGGAGTGGCTGGGGACCCTGCACCTACTGCACTGTGTTTTCTAAGCTTATCTGCTGTGCTCTTGAACACGAACGTGAGGCTGGGGGCGAGCGAGCGTCATGCGCACGTCCACCTGCTGGCAGACAGTCTGGTTCACGGTCATGATGATGAATGCCGGTGGGAAGCGGCCAGAAGCGGGTGCTGGATCCCAGCTCCCCTGGTGCCCTGTGGTGTGGGGGGGCGGTCCTGGGTCCACACCTGTCGCCCATCTGGCCCAGCGACCTGTATTGACACAGCGAGCTGGGCGCGTTGCTCACGGATCGGCGCCACGTTAAACATTGACATGTAGCTGGCTCTCCTCCTCCTGCTTGCTCGTTATATCCCAGGCACCAGGGCCCCCCACTGGCTGTCCTCACAGGACATGCCTCCTCTCACATAATCCACATGAATGTGGCAAAGCTCAGCGCCAGGGTCTCAGCTTGGCTGTCTTTTCTAGGCTTGGTGATGATGACATGTGATGACGGCCATCTGTGTGCCGCTGTTTTAAGCCACTGGCCTCATTTCCACCAACATGGAGCTGGTGCTGGGCTGGTTCTCATTTGGTGCCTTTTCAGAACCGGGCCTGCGTTTCCACCAGTTTCAAAAGAAAACGGAAATATAAGTGAAAGTAAAGGTTTATCTGTATTCCATTTTTTTGGACTTATTTTGCCAAACCGAAATAAACGTTTCCAGAGTACGACTCATGCTACTGTATCCACTTTTGTCTCCATTATGTCTCTGTGCGAGTTTATTCTCTCTCACTGTTTCACCACTGTTCTTTTAACATTAGCACAACAAGTTCCACATCCCTCAGAATGCCTCATTCTGAGCCCAGCTTTTCTGTGGTGCCGTGCTGGAGTCGTTTTTCCTGGCCCAGGGCCATATTTTTGTGGTGGAAACGTGTGGAACCAGTGCCAGACTGGGAAAAAGCCCGGCACCGCCAGCATGTTGGTGGAAACTAGGCTACTGGGGCCTGCCTGTGTTTTTAAAGGCCAGCGAGGTTCTACCTTTAAGTAATTCTGATTTTCACAGGAACCCTTTAAGGCAGATACTGCCCTTATCGCATTAACCTTAATATCCTCATTCCTCTCCTTTGGTTTTACTGCCACATTCCTCCTTGTTGCTGATTTCTCTTCAGCGCTGAACCTGTTTTGTTTAGAGTGGTTAGGAATGTTGCCGTGAGGTGCCAAATTCCCCCCGGTGACGGCTGTCCTACACACCCAGTGCCTCCTGGGATGCCTGTTTCTCCTTTGTGCTCGTCACCTTGGCATCTGCAGCTAGGCCCCGGGGTGAATTTACGCATCGGGCCCTTGGACATGTGACTCCCATTAGCGGTGCAGGACAACTTTCTTCAGAGTGAGAAGTGTGGCATTGTGGGATACGGATGGTGGTTTGCAGATGGACCTACCTGCCTTTGGACATTGATACAGATAGCAATATATTTCCTAAACATCTTAGTAATTAAAGATCCTTTTAAAATGTGTAAATAATGCCTGTTCTATGCCATGCAAGTAAACAGAGTAATGCCAAGTATGAGTAGTCTAATGAGTCGGCCCATCAGCTCTGAATATTGCGAGGGCTGTCGCTTAATGAGTTGACCTTCTGCTCTGCAATATGGTGAGAGATAAAGGGGCTAATTAGTTCACTGTCGAAACGAGCCTGGTCAGGGGTCTTGGGTCTTAACCTTCACCCTTGTTCTCTCTCTGTCTCACAGTCAGCCGAGTTCTTTGACATGCTGGAGAGGATGCAGGTAAGACTCCGTGCTCCCAGTAACCCAGAACCAAATCCATGCTCGGTGACTGAATTTAGCTAACATTAACCCAGTGGCACATTCTTCACCAGTGATGTTAAGGTCAATGTTAAACACTGATAAAATTAAGATATGTGCTTCTTGGGTGTAAATTATGTTGTATCAGCTGTCCATTCATTGTTAAAGTCAATGCCAGTAAAATTATTTGTTTTAATTCTAGCCAGTACAGTTGTTATAATTCCAGAAACAAAAACATTCACAAAACATAATTGAAACATACTTGGACTCTTGATACGGGGCATTCACACTGCTGCCCAGATTGAGTGTAGAAAACCCATGAGCTGCCTTTGGGTTTGAAGATGCCGTGTATCACCAGTAGCAAGTTCTGAGGGCCAGGGGATTGTAAGAACTACTTTTGTAGTGTGAGTTGGAGCAGATGACTCCCCCTGCTGGCCGGTTTCTGATCAGCACCGTTGCTCATAGTAGCACTGGAGACAGATGACAACAGTGACAATGACAAACAGCAGCTGTGCTGCTCTCCGGTCGCATAAAATGACTTGTGGTAGAAATGCATGATGAACGGGCTGTTTCTGATGGAGACGAGGGCCTGTTGCCTGCCTTCAAATGTTAACGGGCTAAAACAAATGTGTATGGAAGGTTGTAGATATTAATGTGAAGGTGTTGCTGTCATGTCTGTCCCGCAAAACCCACTCCGCTCTTAAGCAGGCCCCAAAAACTGAGGAGACGACGGCCAGCTCCCAGAAGCACAAGGTCTGACGAGAGTGCCGGCGTGCCGCGTGCTCACGTGTCTGTGCGCTATCCATGTGCTTGGCTGTGATGGCAGCTCCGCTAAAGGTGTTAGCCGCGTGTAGCACGCCAGCTGTGCCCACCCAGGTGCCCAGAGCTGGCTACCGACGCGGGGGCATGCTTTATCAGCCTTGTGAGTCTCTGCAGCTGAGGATGTTTGGTTTGAAATTGATTGGTCCTCAGTTCACTGGCATAAAGCGACTGATATGAAGGTAGAGGAGTCTGCATTTCACAGACAACTGCATAAAAACATGGAGCTTGTGTCCTCACCTGGGCCAGGACCTGCCTGACGTTAAAGCCGTCTTTGATTTTGTTAGGCGTCTGTTATTAGTTGTATCCTTTGTGTGTCAGTGTGTTGCCTCTGCTCTGTGCCAGTGGTGACGCGCTTCCTCGATGTGCTTTCTTCTTACATCCAAACACCAGCATGATCCATTTCAGCAAGGTAGATGTGATCGAGGTAGATCCGCCAATGGTTGTTGTAGGTGCGCTGCTGCGTTTTGCTGAGTTGGCGCTGTGATCAATCTGTGCCGTTTCTCCTACAGGACGACTACATTCCATACCCGCGGATTGAGGAGGTAAGGCTTTGCGTATGCACACACACACACACAAACACACACACACAAATGCGCACGCACACATACACACACGCACGCGCACACACAAAATGTGTATCTGATGCCACAATGGTTAAGCTCGCCAGCTAATTATAACATTTCTTAATGTTAATTAATTCCTAAATTGTAGTCATGGGGTGGCAAACACGCCTAGGAGCAGTGTTTGAATCTCTTCTATGGCTCTATGCGTGTGGAGTTTGCATGTTCTCCCCGTGTCATCATGGGGTTTCCTCCAGGTCCTCCAGTTTCTCTCCACAGTCCAAAAATGTGCTGAGGTTAATTGGAGTTACCAAATTGCCTGTATATTGCGCATGTGATAGTGAATAATGTGTGTGTGTGTGTGTTCCCTGCGATTGGTCGGCACCCCATCCTAGACCCTTTCCTGGTCCCTTGCCCATAGGACCACAACCCCACAACCCTGAATAGAGTGAGCAGGTTCAGAAGATGGATGAATGGGGAGTTGTAGTCAAACCCAAGCTTAGCTGTCATGATGAGTAAGGGCTTGTTTTTTATTTGTCACCCCCAGGTCCTGGAGAAAGGCAGCCCATACCCCCAGGTGATCCTGCCCCAGTTCGGGGGCTACTGGATCGAGGACATGGAAACCAGCGCCGGCACCCCCACATCCTCTGATAGCAGCCTGTGTGACGAGGACGATGGAGAGGGACGTGGTCCCGAGAGTGACTTAGGCTTTCGGCTGGAGTGTGACAGAATGGCCCGGGTATATCGCAAGCACTTCCTGGGCAGGGTGAGTGCCAGGGGACTCGCTTCCTGTTTTGGTTAACTGACATTGGGATATATTTAGTACTGCAATGGCTGCTCAATTCTGTGATAGCTGAACCTATCGTTCAGTTGGCACCCGGCACCACTTAAATGTAGATTCTTAAATACTAATTTGAATCTGCTTAATAGCAGTGAGGCTGCCTGGTGTCTTATTACCAGAGTTTGATAAGGTCATGCAGAATTACAGGAGATGGATGTTTTTGGGATGTTTGATCGCTGACTGAAATGAAACAGTGGTGTATCGGTCTCCTGAGTGCCAGAGAAAGAACTCTGATCTAATTGTGGAGTGAATAGCTTGAAGAGGGAGCCTCTCTGGGTCGGGTGGACTGCGTCATGCTCTCTCCTCTCTCCCCCGTCCTCACGCAGGAGCACCTGAATTTCTACTGCACGGCAAGCGGCCTGGGAAACCTCATAATGTCCCTGAAGCACGAGGAGGTGGAGGGGCAGGAATACCTGCGGATCATTCTCAGGTGGGGCGGGCCAGAATGCGCTGTGATGAGGGGGCGATCCCTGATTCTAGTCGAGAGGCACTGTGCTCAGGCAGGCTGGGCATTTCCGGTGGTCATGTGTCGTGCATGTTCAGGCAGTACACACTGAGCTGAGTGAGCTCCGCCCTGCATGGTGCCCAAGGCACTCCCCCTCTTCACTGGGTGGTCCTTCGGAGACTCGCTGCCCACTAATAGGCTTACAATTGGAGAGGTACAGAGAGGGAAGAGTGAGGGCTGACATCACCTGATCCTGCCTTCAGGTCTCGCATGAAGACGCTGCATGACCGCATTCACCTGGAGGGCCTTTCCCAGCTGCCCAGCATCCCTCAGATAGCCAAGGTACTGCCCAGCTTCTCGCCACCATTGTTATACCCATACGCTGTCCACCTGCTGTCAGTGTTAAAATCGTACCTGGGGGGGGGGCCTCTGCATTTCAGCTGTTCTGCGACGATGTGCCTGGTCTGAAGTTCAGCCCAGTCCTGTACCCCAGAGTGAGTCAAACTCCCAGCATGCACCTGGGCCCACACATAAACAGACCCATAGCACCACTGGAACTATAGCTCTAAGTGCTTGCAGGATCTCGTTGATTCGATCAGTAATCACTGTGAGGGGCAGTTTGGACTTTGGATTACACGGTGCTGTGTTCCATCACCGCGGTAACCCAGGAACCCCTGCATTTCCCTTCGTATTCCTAGGCATCCCAGCTCATAGTTAGCTACGACGAACACGAGATTAACAACACGTTCAAGTTCGGGGTGATCTACCAGACGTTTGGCCAGGTGAGTGTTTCCAATTCTGGGATATGATTGGCTGGCTGCAACTCCAGGTTTCTGAGAGCAAACGGCAACGTTTTCTGCAGTAAGTGCTGAGCGGGCCAGTCTGCTTACTCAGGTGTCTTTAGCATTAGCTGTGACTGTGCTGCATACTGGTGAGTGGCGTGTGCGGCCGCACAGGTGTGACCGTCCTGCCTCCCCCGCAGACCACAGAGGAGGAGCTGTTTGGGAACAGCACGGAGACTCCTGCCTTTAAGGAGTTCCTCGGTCTGCTGGGAGACTGCATCGACCTGCAGGATTTCAAAGGGTAAGAGTCACAGCACCACGTCGAGTCGATCCTCCATCACGTCCGCTTTTCGTCACGGGCGTTTAGCGCTAACGTTACTGCTGGTGAGTGTTACTGAGCAGGGTGCAGCACGTCAGTAGCGAGGCCTTCCTGTTACACCCCTTCGCCTTGGTGCATTCGCAGGTTCCGTGGGGGGTTAGATGTGTCCCACGGCCAGACGGGTTCGCAGTCCGTCTATACAGTCTTCCGACGCAGGGAGATCATGTTCCACGTCTCCACCAAGCTCCCATATACAGACGGGGACGCACAGCAGGTAGCCCACAGCGCCAACCAGAGGCCATCAATGAGCAGCTGTAGTTAGCTGCCTGAGCCTTCAAGTGTGTGTGTTGCCATGGCGATTAAGTGTCTACTGATCCCCCTCAGCTACAGCGGAAGCGGCACATCGGCAACGACATCGTGGCGGTCATCTTCCAGGAAGAGGCCACACCCTTTGTTCCTGATATGATCGCCTCCAACTTCCTGCATGCCTACATCCTGGTCCAGGTGGAACACGCGTGCACAGATCAAACCACATACAAGGTACTAACTCCCTCCGTACTATTTTTTTTTTAAAAAAAAACAGCTCACCATTGCCAAGTTTGTGGAGACGGCATTGGAAACTCCTCCTACCTGTGCAGAAAGAGAACAGGCAGACTGGACTCTTTCTCTGATCGCAGGTGTCTGTCACAGCGCGAGAGGATGTCCCGCCTTTCGGCCCGCCTCTCCCTAACCCAGCAGTCTTCAAGAAGGTATGAGAGGGACACAGGGAATCCCGTCCGTCGGCCTCAGATTTAGGGTACTGCGGCAGGGACGTGAACCAGCAAACTCAGGATGCGTGATGCAGCAGGTGTTAAGTGCTCAGATTCTGTGTCTTCACTGCTGGGATCCTCTCCCTCCCGCGCAGGGTCCAGAATTTCGGGAGTTCCTGCTGACCAAGCTGATCAACGCAGAGACCGCGTGCTACAAGTCGGATAAGTTCGCTAAGCTGGAAGTGAGCAGCAGCGATGGAGTGTGTGTGTGTGTGTGTGTGTGAGTGTGTGATAAAGCCAGAGTATCTGTTTGTCTGTCTGTGTGTCTGTATGTCTGTGTGTTTCTCTGTATGTTTGCGTGTGTGTGTGTCGGTGTATGTGTGCGTTTGCGCGTTTGTGTGTGTGTGTGTACATGGTTGTTTATGTGTGCGTTTGCGTGTTTGTGTGTGTGTGTACATGGTTGTTTATGTGTGTGTTGCGTCGCGTGTTTAATAAATTCACGTGTCTGCCTATCTGTGACAGGGCCGGACACGGGCTGCCCTGCTGGATAACCTCCACGATGAACTGCACTGCCAAACACTGGCTGCACTGGGCCACGGCCTGGGGCTTAGCTGCGATGAGGACAGGCTGGAGAATGGAGGTCATGGCGGACTGCTGGAGTCCTTCAAGGTGGGCTCCTGACTGTCTCCTCAGCTGCAGAAAAACATATATAGTGGATAAATTTCACCCTTTATGCTGCAAGAAACATGAATGCAGGAGCCCCGAGTGGCCCCTACCAAAGTACACACTGCGGTGGGAATCCCGTGGCACCCCCCCAGCCCCCTGTTTGATGGTATGGCCTTTTGCTCTTCACAGGCAGTGTGGAGGTTCTTGTCCAATGCGACCCCCACACCCACAGGAGGCGCTGTGCTGATCTGCGCAGTGGCAGTTTCTGTCTGCTACCTCTCCCAGCTGCTCTAGAAAAAACAGTCATTGATATCAACATGTAATACCAATAAAACATGCAGTTTTTTGTTTAAAGTTTTTGTTGTTTTGTCTTTCAGCTTATCTTAAAGTTTCCTAATGTCGCCCTCAGCTCTATAGGCAGTCATTTTAGCTCCCCAGTGACAGTATGTGATAGTGACTCATGCGGCAGAATCACATTTCTGTCGCTTCAGAGGTGCCCAGAGCTTGATTCTCCAGCCTGCTTTTCAGCAGCAGATGGGAGCAGGGAGGGAACGGGGTCACTAACACAGGCACTGAACACTTAAAGTTCTCGCTACAGCGGTGTTTCCCAACATGGTCCTCGGGGGCCCGCAGACAGGCCACGTTTTTTACCCCATTCCAGACAGTCCTCATTTTACCGGGAGCTGTGAAGGACCAAAAACATGGACTCTCTGCAGGTCCCCAAGGACCGGATTGGGAAACACTGCACTGCAGAACCATCTGGGTTCGAAATGATGCATCCTCTGGTTAGGGGGCAGGTGAGAAGGCCAGCTCTGAGCTTAACACCACATTCCGGCTCCAAAACACACCTTCTGAGACAAAGTTTTTGTCCAGCAGCATCACCAACCAGCTAATGAGTCTCATCACAGTCCTACCTTAGAGACACTGTGCGCTGCGCCATGTGCTCGGCACCAGGCACAAAGCTCATGACTTCCACTGGCTAACTGTACCCTGTCACTCCTGACCGCAGTGGCTCGGGTGGTGCGGTTTGACAGTTCATCGTGGCTGAGGAGGTCACAGCCTTGTGATTCCTGCTATAGATGCCTAGCTCTCATGTTCCTGTACTAGCTAAACTGGCAGGTGGAAGATGGATGGACCGTTCTGACAGTTTGACATGTTTATGATGGTCGTTAAATGCTCATTAAAGTATACGTTTACCCAAGAGGCATCTAAAATATTTTTTCTTTCTGTCCATCACTTAACAGTGCAGTGTTTATAGAGTGGTGAGTCACTTTACCCATGATCCTCTTCTCTGTCCCATTTCCCCTCCCTACCCAGAGAGCCATGCGGGTGCGTAGCCACTCCATGGAGACAGTGGCGGTGTCCCATCGCCACCGGGGCCCAGGCCTCGGAAGTGGGGTGCCACAGAATAGCATGGACTGCACAAAAAGCACATACACGGTGAGGGGGGGGGGGCAGAGCAGGGCACAATGGGATAATTTTGAACTGAAGCTTGCTCAGGTGCTTCAGAGCTCGCAGCAATGGGTGCTTCAGCAGATTGGTGAGACTCCGCCCTCCCCACCTTTTCCGTATCCAGCCCCCTGTGATGTCGGCCAAGTCCCCACTACGGAGCCCAGTAAAACGGAGGTCGGGGCTGTTCCCGCGCCTACACTCCAGCTCGGAGAGCCAGGTGGACAGGCATGCCCGCAGGTGGGTCTGTCACACAGGCATCTTCAAGGCATTACAAACCCGGTTCCCTGTGGTTAGCAGTATTTCAGTGCTGAGCAGCTCCATTTGTTTCCATAGTGACCAGAAGAGCTCAGACAGCAGCCATGTGTCACAGGAAGTGAGGTCAGATATCCTGTCTAACCCCAGCTCTCCAGAGATCTGCCCCAATAAGGAGAGGTGAATAGCCGTATATGAGTAATTAGCGAGTGACATAGACACGTCCGGGCTAAACGGTGACCACGCTCCTCACCCCGCAGGCCTCCAGGCAAGCTGAAGGAGTGCACGGGCCGGACGAACATCTCCCGCTCTTCCAGCAGTACCAGCAGCTTCAGCAGCGCTGCCGGGGAGGGCGAGGTCCTCGATGAGCTGGACAGCAGCAGTGCAGGGGTGGGTTTGGCATGGGGAGGAGTTTAACAGTAGTACTGAGGTGGGCATGGCCTGGTGCCGATTATTAATAGCATCGGAAGGTTAATAACAAAAAGTTCTCCCTCCCGCCCTCCCCCAGAGCAGCCAACCCTCCATGGCTTCTTCATCTGTGTACAGCCCCTCCCTCGTTGTGGACAGCCTGGTGGCACCAGCCATCATGTGCCGCAGCCCCACAGGTAACTCCACCCCCACCCCGACACCAGCACACAGCAGTGACATGGCGGACAGAACTCATATGATCATATGATCTTCTCTCCCTGAAAGATGTAAAGAGTAAGATGTCGCCGAGGTCCAACTTAAAGTTTCGCTTTGACAAGCTGAGCCACTCTACAGCAGTGAGTACAGAAATGTATATGTGTGTCTGTCTCTGTGGGTCAGATATACATTACATTGTGGGGACCAAATCTCCCCTGGATGTGATAAAAACCTGTGATTTTGATGTTGCAGGGACCATTTTTTCTGTCCCCACAAGCAGAAATTCAGTTTTATAAAAACCTTTGAGTGCATTCGAAAACAAATACCAAAAGTCTTCATTTTCAAATTTCATTTGGTTAATTATGGTTAAGGTTAGGGCCGGGTAGGGACTAAAGTCATTGTTGGGATTAAAGTTTTTGCCCATAGAAATTAATGAATGGTCCCCACAAAGCACAGCTGTGGTTGTGTCTGTGTGTCTCTGTGTGTCTGTGTAGACTCTATACTGCAGCTCAGTACAAGACCATTAATTTAACTGATTTCACTTCATCCTCTAGGGACACTAGGGCAGTTATGTACAAAAGGCAGAGTTGCTGGTAAGTCAGATCTTCATCCCGTCTATGCTGTCTTGGCACGGTCTGGTCCTGTGGTCTCCTTTGACACTCCTCACTGTCCTGTGATTGTGGTTCAGTACACTGTCTCCATTTTCTTCACTGTCCCAGGAAGCTGGTGAGAATGGGGTGATGTCATACTAGAAGAGACCACTTCAGAAGCTGGAAGCACTGAAGAAGTAAAACTTAATGTTAATGTATTTATCACACTGTTCTCAACCAAGAACAGAAGTGGATCGTCGTCCAGGATGTTTAGAAAGATATTGTACGTCGGCAATGAAGCTATTGCCACAAATTCACTTGCCATTACCAATTTGGCTATGATTGTCCAAAACAATCTGACATGACATTGCCAAGTGAGAGAGCAACAGCAGGCAGTTATAGACTTAATTAGATAATGCTCCAGTAGTCAGCTCTGCATTTTGTCAACCTAACCTTCCTCTAGTTTCGTCTCTTAGTGACGTCTCAGATTTTGTGTAGCCTTGAATTCTTTGTGGTCTCATTGAACTTTTAGCTTTTAGCTGCCGCGACGATGTTCAGAGACAGTAGAGTGATGCGGTTGGAAATGTAACAAGCACAGCACCAGTCTCATTCCAGATCACACCAAAGACTTACAGAAATGATGGGGCGGGGGCTCAGTGTCAGGCCAGGTCTCCTATCAGCACAATCAGAACCTCTAACAGACTCCAGCTCATTCCTATCTCACAATCACGCTCTGTCTGATGCTCAGGGACATTGCTTCTTAATGGCCTAACTGGTCATTAAAACAAACACTATCTCCGTACATCACATATAAAAAGGAAACTCCCTGCAAAGTGCCATTAAAATGCTTTGAAACTTTATCCCTTGCTCCCGCTAATGTTGTTCCGCTTAAGTTCGGCTGCTGTTGGCTTCACCCTGCGAAATGGCATGCAGCTTTATGAAAAATTAAGTGCAGTTCCTAGAGCTCCAGGTCCATCTAGTGGCCGCCAGTGCAAATTACACTAAAATGTAAACTGATGGGAGGAAAAAGTTACGTCATTTAACATTCATTAAAATGATCAGAATGACTGCATACCTGTAACATCTAAGCATGATTACATACACGTATGATATTCTGTTATTTTAAAGAGACCGTATATATGAAAGTCAGTATACCTCAAATCTAGACAATTAAGCAGCACATACAGAAGAGACACTATGTTAAAGATGGCCGCAAACCTTTTTTGTTTCTCATGCTGTATGTTACATAACATTTGTAATAACACCATTCACTCTTTAGTGAGCTATCCCAATTGTCAAGATGAAAATATAATTTTATTCAAAATCAGTGCGTGACCAAAATGAAACATGCTACTGTTGTGTGAATAGAATGTAAGCACAGTTTCCAGGTCTTGGTTGGCAATTCAGAGATCTCATGCTGTCCTAGAGGGAAAGTTCTTCTGCATTGTGTGTATAAAGAATATATTTATTGCTATTTTAGCTTATTTCCTTTTATGTTGTCATGTTAAAATGTAATTACAGAGTTAAAATTAATTTAAATAGAAAGGTAATGTAAATGTATATTTGGGTATGTAATGTGCAATGGAAATTTTACTACAAATAAAATGTATTTTGTGTGAGCTTTTCTCTTTTTTTCTTCTTTGGGTCTTTCTTTCTGAACAGGGTTTCAGTGCAAAAGAATGTGAAAGAATATATGTCTAGTTATGTCAAAGCTAAACATTTGGGCCCCATGAAGCCATATCACAGTGGCCCCCCAACCCAGAACAATCCGGTTATTTTCTACATTGTTTACAGACCTTAGAGACCCTGTCACTCAGATGCCCCTGGAATCCGAACTGCACCCCCAACACTCTGCACCTTTGCATAAGCAGTTTGTTGGCACCCTAGCTAAAATAACTAAATATGTCTGTATCAGATAATACATAAGGTAAACAAGATGCCGATTCTTTTTTTTGCCCCCACCCCCGCGAGAAAACATCAAACTCTTCTTATGTATTTCTAAGTGTTCTATGAACCAGAACAGGAGTTTAACCTTGGTTAGTACAGTGATATCTAATCATATAATGCACAGTGCTTTTTATATTTTAACCCTAGTAGAAATTAGTATTTGTCATTCTTTCCTATTATAGCCAGTACGGCGATGTTTTCTTTAACTGCTTTTTTTGCTAAATCGGAGGCACCTTCCAATTGGGAATGGCGCGCTGGGTATCACGCTACAACGGCGCAGCATGCACCTGCGCGTGCCGCCGTTAGATGCCGCTGTGCTTCAAGCTACAGATCACGCGCTCCGGCCTGCCGCGAGTCTGTGCGGAGCGGAGCGCAGCCGAGACATGGCGGCCGTACGCAGCTTGCGCGTTTCCGTGAAGCCGGAGTCCGCCTCCGATCGTCCGGAGTCAGATTCCGACTCCGATTCTGAGCGGGATGCTCGCGAACCGGAGCCCATGGAGGTGGAGGAAGGGGAAATCGAGACTGAGAGTGAGGCCATTCCAGTTCGGCGGGCCCTTAAAGAGTTCATGCCGGTAAGTTAGGCCTGGCTTCTTCCCTGCCCTCCTGGGCGTGCAGATCACGACGGCGCCATCAGCCCGGACGTGGAGGTGCTAGTTAGCCGCATGCTAAGCCTGGCTGTTAGCATGCTATCCGGCTAGCCGCCAGTCCCCCATTCATTGCTATGAGAGTAAAGGTAACCGGGCGCTGGGACGTCCTGTTATCAGTCTGCGTTCAGATCTGCTCTAACCCGTGACAAGCAACTAGTTAGCGACCAAGTGCTCGCGAGCTAGACCTATAACCCGAGTTTAGCCGTTATCTACCAACGGACGCGCGTAGGTTGGTAGTCGGCGTTAGCTACTGCTGGGCTGCGGGCTACAGCACCGGCCGGTTTGAAACGTCCTCGCGGGTCGCGCCGACTGCTGCCAGCTAACCCGAAAGCTGTCTGATGAGACAGTGAAGCAGTACCGGCTCGTCACGATGCCATGTTCTGTGGCCATGCCTGGCCTTGTTACGTTTTTATTTTGTGAATGGCGTCACCGAATCCAAGCGTCCGTATGTTCTGCTAGGATCCCAGGAGGCGGTACGCAAACAAAGCCGGGACCTTCATCACGGGCATTGACGTTACATCTAAGGTAAGCTGACGAAACAGAGACCTTAAGTGACCCCAAATATCTACATTTCTTGTGTATTCAGTTAGTTTTCCAGGTGTTTGCACACCATTAAAAGCTCAGACATGACGTTAAAACACCTGTTACTACAACTAGTGGTTTGGTACTTTGCTGGAGCAAACTTGTCCTCCAAGATCACAATGCAGTGGCTTGGGTTTGCAAAACCTGGAAGGTGCTGTTATGGCAGGGTGAACCAGGCACCAGCAGTGGGCTGTACTGGTATGTTTTTGACGAGTGGGGTCTCTGTGTGGCCACAGGAGGCTGTGGAGAAGAAGGAGCAGCGGGCCAGGCGCTTTCACTTCCGTGCTGAGGTCAACCTGGCCCAGAGGACCGTGGTGCTGGACAGGGACATGATGAAGAAGGGTAGGTCTGAGCATGGGTGATGGCAGATGGCGGGTTTCCAAAGGACGGCGGATATTGCGCTTCTGCTGTGACTGTGTGGCTCGATGCTGGTGATCCCAGGTCTTACTCGCTGTACTTTGCCCCCCCTCCCCTGCAGCCATCCCCAAGCTGCGGCCCGAAGCTCTGCATGTCTGCGGGGTGGACGAGATGAGCACCCAGGATGTTTTTGGGTATTTCAAGGAGTACCCGCCAGCTCACATCGAGTGGATCGACGACACGTCCTGTGAGTTCCCCTTGGCGCCCGGTACTGAGATGGGACAGAACCAGAAGGATCTGGAAGGGTCTCGGTCAGCTGAAAGACAGACATGCATCCATGGAAGTGGGTGACCTTTTAGGGGTGGTCTTGCAGAATGTGCCCTTCTGTACTGGGTGTCTTTCAGCTTCAGTACATTAAACAGTGACATTAAACTGTGTGCTTAATGGTTATTTATACGTTTATCAGGGTTCCTCTGCAGTGTGGAAAAATATGCAGTTTGATTTTGCCGTTTTCCAGTTCTGGATAAGTGTGGAAAAAGGAAGGACAATATGGAAATATTTTCAAGTTTCCAGACTATCGCAAAAAATTTGCCCATCGTGCATTCTAAAGAAATCAGAATTTGCTTATGTATGTTATTGCTGAAATCGTCAGTGTCAGCACTGAATGCGTATCAGCTATGGATTAGAGCAGCATCCCAAACCAAGGAGTCACAGTATCTGTACAGTGTGTGCTTGGTTCATCTCCAGCAAGGAATGCTGGTGTAGACTTGCAATTTACAATGTTCACAATTGAGGAAGGAATGTTTATACCAGCTAGCCTTGCCTGTCCCAGAATCGTAGTTGGAGAATGTTCTGTCCTATGTCCCTTGGTGTGGGAGTGACCTCTAAAAGCCCCAGGGAGAGTCAGAGATCTTTGGGCGTCGTTCCTGCCCTACCCTGCCATGTGTTCCCTGTGTACCCTGTGTTCCCTCGTTTCCACTAACATTTTTTTAGTGCTATTATGCTAATTGACTTGTATGTCCGCCTGTTTTGGCTGTTTTTTTGCATTAAAGGTGTAAGCAGAACATGTTTAAAGTACATAAATAAAAATGTGTGTTACATCCTTGACTCTGCTACAGGGTCAGTGGTTGCAGTTAGTTGGGATATCGCTTCCCCTTTAAGAAATCAGGGGATGGAGGTGATGTCACTGCACCAGTGTTCTGCCTTTTGACAGTGCGTGTCTCCTAGGTAACGTGGTCTGGCTGGATGACAACACTTCAACCCGAGCCCTTATCAACATCAGCCGCATGCCAGACCCCGAAGCTCCGCCCACAGTAACGGCCAGCTCCCCGGATGGCCACCAGCCAGCCCAAGAGCGCAGGCGTAAGTACTGAGCCTGAATTTAATTCCATGGAAACTGCTTGTCAAGTTAGTGAGGTCCTCAGCCTGACCTGCTCCAGTGAGTTGTAGTTGATCAACATAGTGACTGGCATGGTGTAACCCGGCCTTTTTACTGCAAACCTCCACCCCCTCTCTAACAATCGAGGTCTCTTTTCGGATCATTATGAAACGAATGTTCTTTCAGCACGGGGAGAACAAGACTCCGATGATGATGATGAGGAGGAGGAAGGAGAGGTGGATGACGAAAATGAGGCGGCTAAGGAAGGGAAAAGTGCCGAGGAGAAAACCGATGAAAACAAAGGCGACGAGGACCAGGCTGGGACAAATGCCCAATCTGACAGTGTGCAGGTATGGACAGCAGGGGGCGCACCGAGCTGCTGCTGTGTCCCCAGAGAGGTCGGGGGCTGCTTCGTTGACGCTACACTGTGCTGTCGGCCAAACGTATGAGGACACAAGAGCTTTGGGATGGTAGTAAACATCTTGTCCGTTACCTGCCGTGGTCGTTCTCAGTGCTAGTTTAGGTGGTTATGTGAGAAGGACAGTGTTGACTAACCGCTCGGCACGTTCTAGCGGGGCGCACTGGCTCTGTTTGCTTTCCAGCGGTTCACTTACTTTCTCTCCGTTTGACCTCCCATCCCAGTCGGACCCTCTGTCCCAGGCAGAGAAAGAGTCGCTCCTTCGCAATGACCTTCGTCCCGCGATCCGGCCGTTTGCTGGGAATAAGCTCTTCCTGAGGTTTGCCACTCAAGGTGAGTTCTGCGGGCAGGATAGTAGCCAAGGCTCGCGGGCCCCGAATCGGTGTAACACTAACTGGGGCGCGTGCCATCCTAATACCCTCAATATTTGTTCAGTATTTAACACCTCCTGTTTCCTGCTTTCTCTGGTCACACACCTTCTAGTGGACAAATATGTAAATGTTTTGAATAGATGCTAGGAATGGGAGGCTGTAATGTGCGAAGTGTACGTGTGCAGTACCGCTCAAATGCAGTGGAGGGCAAGATTCTGCTAACCCACTAACCCCTAATGAGTGATAACTCTTTTGTTAGCAGATTAGCATTTCCGTTAACTTTAAAAGCTGTCAGCAGACTAATTAGCTTCTGCGAAATTTGGTTCTGCTAACTGTAAATCCACTAACATTTTTTTGTAGGCAAACAAAGTTTAAGTCTTTTGACTGTAACCCTTGAAATCATACATATTTATTCCTATCTGTTGCAAGCATGTCTGCAAGAGTCTATCTGACACGCTGTTGGCCGACTACATTTAAACACAAGATGTGATTGGATGATAACTTGTTGGATTTAAGGTAGTCTGGGCTAAACGTAAGTGAAGGAATATAAAGTCTGTTTATACTGGTGTACCCTGACCTAAGTGGAGAATAGAGGCCTGTATCACAAAACTGTATTTTTTGCCTCATAACTTGTTGGATTTAAGGTACTCCACTTTAAATGGACTTGATCTTTGTTCACTTTCATTTAACCCAGAGTGTCTAAATCCAATAAGGTATTTGACTAAGCAAGAAATCCTGCTTCATGATAGTGCTCCGGTTGTATTTTCCGGGTTTTGATTGATAGAGCTATAGACCAATAAATGCTGCGTTCCATTTACCTCAGTGGTCAGAACTCATAACTGGGAGTGACATCACACTCCAGTTAACTGTGTTCCAGTACAGCAAGTCAGAAAGCCATTTAGCAATTCCAGGGACCTGTTTTAAAAAGCAAGTTTTTATTCTTATCCAGATAATTTGCCAGATTTAATTTAGCCCACTTTAAATGGCCTTTATCTTTGTTCACTTACATTTAGCCCAGACTTAGACTTACTTTATCTGACAAGTTATCTGGCTATGCAAGAAATTCTGCTTTGAAACCTCCCGTAGTTTTAGTGTGGCTAATTGTTAGCCATTGTTAGCAATATCAGTTCATGGAAACGCATTGCGTGGGATTTCGTGACATGACACTGCAGCAACACGTCCATAGACGGGACAAATAAATATTGAGCCACAAATAAAATGCAACCACTAATAAAACTAAAGCTACAGCTTTAACTTCTGTTGATAAAGGGTGCAGCCATCTTGGATCTGAGCTAGGGGTTGTGTCGTTTCCTCTTAGTTCAGAATTCTGACTTTATGGGGCGTTCCAGTTGAAATTTCCAACTAGGAACTTGGAATTTATGTGTTACGAGTTCAAATGGAACGCAGCAAAAGAGCCGAGACCCGTCTTCCTAGTTCTGGGTAAACGGCGGAATGTTTGTAGTCCCCAAGAGCCTTCACTGAGGGCAAAATGTCAGCATGGGCCCTCCGACAAAAGTGCTAATATCTCACAAAGGGAATATCAAGGAAAGGAAATTTCAATGCAGTTCTATCGCACAGACTCTACAAAATCCAACAATACCCATATGGGTAAGTCCTAAATACCCCCAGGTAATCACTCCAGCCCTGCTGAACAGGTTAGAATTTCAGCTCTCTAGGTATGTTTTAAGGGTTTCGGAGTCAAAAACCAAACTGAAGCTACATTCATATAAAAAAAAAAGTT
>JAABNY020000035.1:19952190-19966918 GCA_015164015.2 Brevimyrus niger
AGCACCTTGTTGAATCAATGCCATGTAGAATTAAGGCAGTTCTGAAGGCGAAAGGGGGTCAAACACCGTATTAGTATAGTGTTCCCAATAATCCTTTAGTTGAGTGTATGTATCTGTGCTACTGTGAGGAGTGCCTACGTAAATTCGGGTAGATGTTATGAGACAATGGTAGCAGGACCAGGATGGTATCTGTCTGTATGCATGTGTGCAGGAGTGGGAGGTGTATGCATGCATTCTTCTACCTGCTATCTTTATTTTTCGTTCCTGCGCAAGAAAGGCCCGGCCTTGTCCCTTTGTCAAACTGTGGGACTTCAGGTTGAGTCGGAGGGGGCGCGGTTTGATACTGAGCCCGGATCCCCCAGCAGCCCGAGTGCCTGCGTAGTGTCACTTGGCTCTTGTTTGCAGGCCTGGCTGCAGAGCTGCTGCTCACGTGCCTGACGAGGCTTTTGTGAAGATCAAAGTGCCTTTTGTGTTTCAGGTGGCCCCTGCTCTGCGTCTCCTGATGTTAAACACAGGCTCCGTTGCATGTTAGCCGGCACGTCCGTCTGTTTTCCAGTGCGGTTCAGTCCTGTCATTGGGGCTCATTGAAGCCCCATGTCTCTGTTTGCGCTGTAATCTGCTCATAGAGCCTCGGAGCCTGGACGGCTCGCTCAGAGAGCGGTTACTGTTGCCGTGCTGAAACTCCTGGGCTCAAGCCTGTGTCTGTCCTGTAGTTTTGGGGAGTGGAGTACAGCTCTCTGTGTTTGCAAATGGGCGGCTGTTGTTTCAAACCCCGTGATTGGCAAAAGTCATATTGCCGTTGAGCCCTCGAGCAATATGTTTAATGAATAATAATAAATAATGAAGTTTCATTTCAGTGTGCTGGTTTAATGTTCTTCCTCCTATGAGTGTCTAGGTATTTATTTGTGTGTGCTCCGTACGGTTTTCCTGCATCCCGAGAAAGTTTGAATCATTTGACAAGTTTTCATACTCATGCGCCGCTGTCAAGACGGCCGGCCTGTACGTTTATTTGTCATGAGGTGCTCAGTGCCAGTGATCCAGGAATGAAAAGGTATTTGTTTTGTGTTTTCGGTGAAACTTAAATTCCAGAAAACCACTGTTTGCGCTACGATTGGAGCGAGGAGCAAAAACACACAAACCCGTGTGGCAGCAGCCCATGTGGCTTGAGTAAACGGAAAGGGGGGGGGGCTAGAGTCCAGCTCTGGTGCACTGAGTGGCCTTATTTAATAATTGTGCAATTAGGCAGCCTGTCATCTGCTCCCAGGACACGCTTAGCAAAGTCTCTTCCTCAGAAGCTTGACCTGTGACCGGAATGGTTGCTGGTTCAAGACCCGACGGCGTGCCTGCTGGGACAGCCGCGAGGAGAGGGTCCTTCCCTGTTTCCGTGAGAATGCCCAGCTGTAGGCGTATGCCTCTAAGCACATCATAACCTCTGGGGATTCCTTCTTAATCACTGCTTGGGGTGAGATCTTAAGAAAAAAAACAATGGCAGGTAAATTCCTGATTGACCTCTATCCATCTGCCCTTCCTGCCATGTGCGAATACCACTGTTTCTCCTGCATTGAGATTTCATTTCCTTTTTAAACATTTAATATCAGTCTCTGTTTTTCTGTCTGGCTCCCAAATCATCTAGTGACCTGACTTCTAAGCACCGAGTGCCAATCTCAGACGGTCAGATAATTCTTAGCTGGTGGAATGAAAATGAAATGGATATGCCCTGTGCTTCAGGAACACCCCCACCCTGTGTGGGGGCAGCTGCTGTGCCCAATGCTGCTGCTGGTTCACTTATTCTGTTCTCTGCCAGAGGGTAGCCCAACTTAGGACCAGATGTGCCAGGGAGCCGTACGGGGAGGGGAGCCAGACTGGGGAGGAAAACAATAGGCTGGAATTGTGGGATTATCGTATGCCTGTTTTTATAGCGAATTGCCCATTTCGCAGGGTTCTCCTGTCTCATGTCAGCCGGTTCCAGTTTTTTTTTTTAGGAATCTTTTTCAGTGGAGAGCAGGGATGCTCGGTTGTCTCTGCATAGGAGTGCGGTATATATTTACACCGCGAAGCGGGATTGGTGTGTGTGTATTTGTCTGTGTGGCCGCAGAGGTAAGGCTGCAGCCTTCTTTGTGTGAAGGGTGTGTGTGGCGCTGGGCTGGGTAAACATCAGGTGGGGGGGACAGGCGCGCCGTGTGCTCCACGCTGCGGGGCGGCGAGGCCCTGAAGGCAAACCGAGGCTACAAAGGAACCAGGAGCGTGGCTAGGGGGGCGGGGCGGGGCGGGGCGGGGCGGGCCTCGACGTGCGTCAGTGCGCTAGTGAGAAACACGGCAGGGCAGCGGAGCGCCTTGGTCAGTCACACCCAGTCCAGCGGGGCGGCTGCTCAGCTTTACCAGCACGCTGTCACCCTTTCAAAGACTCATCATTCAAAGGTCAGCAGTTTGAGTCCCAGGTTAACGAGCTGCTTAAGCTGTACTGCTGTGATGAAATGCCTTTATAAATGGGGTAAAAATGAAGATGGTATGAGTGTAAGAAGCGTTTCAGGAGTTAAGTAATGTAACAAAATTTGTTTCTGAACACTGGAAAAGGACTCGAGGCGATGTCCTGCGTGAGGTGCACGGCCCCCCTCCTCGGGTCTCTCACACAGCCCCCCGCCCCCACATACCGCCTGCTCTGTCTGATGGAAGCCTCCACTCCCCTCACATGTTGCCTTTCTCTGTTTTTGCATGTGTTCCTGAGAACAGAAAGGAGGGCTGTGAGAGTAAAGGTGAGCTTTCCCGGCTGCGCCGCTGCCCCCCCGTCTTCTGTGATGGATACCCAGTGTCGGCACCAGAGCAAATCAGACGACCAGGCCAGAGATTTTCAAAGGAGAGTACTGGGGGAGGGTGGCAGACCATGCTAACATGCTGATCTTATTTTCTTATTTTAGCCTCTTAGCATGATCTTTTTTTCAGGGCTGGGAGACAGGCAGTCATTTGAGGGTGCTAGTCCCCCCATGAGATTGTGTTTACCTAGTCTCTCTCTGCCTCTGTTTGCCACATTCTGTTCGCTGCTCCCCTTCTGTGGTCCTTATCTATAATCCCCGTCTCTGCTCAGTATTTATGTTTCCCATCTCTGCTTCCCTTTCCTGCTCCCCTTCTCTGCTCAACATTTATGCTCCCTTTTCCTGCTCCTCTTCCCTGCACCCCATCCCTTTTCCTGTTTCCTGCATCCCGCCTCAGCTCCCTGTCTCTGCACCCTGCCTCTGCTTAATATTTATGCTCCCCTTTCCTGCTCCCCTTCTCTGCTCAGTATTTCTGCTCCCTATCTCTGGTCCCTTTCCCTGCTCCCCTCCCCTGCACACCATCCCTTTTCGCCTTCCCTGCACCTCACCTCTTTCCCTCTTTTCTGCTCTCTGTCTCTGCTCCTTGCCTCTGCTCCCTTTCCCTGCTCCCCTTTTCTGCTCCCCTTCCCTGCACCCCGTCTTTTCCTCCTCTCTCCTTTTTTACTCCTGCTTGTATAATTCAGTTTGTTTACACGGATTTATTTTTCCTTTCCTGTTTTGTCACCCTAATTCATAACGTGATTAATTGTGCTGCACTTTTAGCTGTTTATACTTGACTTCTGGTTGGAAGGCTTTCTTTAACCCCCCCCTCCCCAAACACTGCAGGTGTCACTCACATGTGCATTTAGTTTATGTCCTTGCAAACACACATTGATTCCTTGTACACAATTGGTCTGTCTCCCCTACGTTTTTGCCCAAAAATACACCCCCCCCCCCTCCGCATGACTGTCCCGTGCTCTGACCTGCATTCCTGTATGGATTACCATGGCACATGTAGTCCCTCTTGCTTGGAAGCTCCTGTACAGCCGACTGCACTTCACTCTTATGTCACAGTATTTGCACACTTTTCAGGGTGGTCAATGACAAGACGGCATTCACAGATCAAATAAGCCTGCCCTGTGGATTATTTGAGGTTGTGTTTATATAAAAAGCTGATAGTTTTTTTTTTTTTTAATGACGTGATTGACTGCATCGAGCAAAGCTGAAAAGGTGGAGCAGGTAGGCACAGGGGAACAGGATTGCGACTCTACTCCAGGTCTCTGAAGAGGCTTCCCATCTGCATAATGGTCAGCTTGAATGGTGGAGCTGGTAGGTACAGGGGGGCAGCATTTGGGGCTCTACCCGGCTCTCTGAAGAGGCCTCACATCTGTGCAAGAGTCAGCTGGAGAATGCTGTTTACATCCTCATTGAAATTAGGCCATCAAATTCAGATGATTTATGACCTTTTGATAGATTGGAAGCAGGTTTTGCATCTGAGAACATTTGCGGCCACCACATTGGAGAATGGGTTATGTGTGTGAATGACCGGTCCACAGCTCTGTGGCTGGGTGTCATACACAGGACTGGGAGGCGATTTCATGTCACCATAGTAAGAAGGTACCTTTTATTCTTTCTTTTCAATAATGTGTCCCTTATGATGCGTGTCTCAAGTTCCTAGTGAATACAGAACTTCTCGCTAATCTTACTCTCTGTCAGCACCAATCCTTCTCTGCCTTTTCGGCATAAATGTTCACCCTTCATCATCTTGTCTGGCCCCAAAGCCTAGGGTGTTCAACATGACAAAAGAGACAAACTACACGGCATACATCTTGGCAGCAAAATGGAGTTCTTGGCCTTTTTGGCTTACATATATGTATTTGAGCTCTTCCTGACAGAGTTATAACTTCACCCTCCGGCAAGAACTCCCACCAGTACTCTAGTTCAAAAAGAAAAAACAAACAACTCCTTGGTTCCAGCTTTGTTGCTTTTTTCCTGCCTCCCCACATGGTGGCAGTCTTGAGTCTCCTTCCCTGTGACATAACCTCTCAAAAATGGCCCTTGTGTCACCCTTTGGGTGTTCTCTTCTTCTGTGGAGTTAATCTTCCCATCACCCAGAGTCCTGATACTGAAGCCGGACATAGACATTAGTCTGTAGATACTTGAGAACAATGAGGGTAAAAACGTCTTATCATTGCCGCCGTCCTGCAGGAGGTGGCCAAATACTTCAGTCTGTTTTCCTAAAAAGTAATTTCTTCTGTTTTAACTTCCCCATATGAAATGTGGATGTTGTTTGCTCTGCTGATACCCTGACATTGAGTTGGTCAGCCTGACAGCTGAACTCCTCTAGATTGAGTTTAGGGAACTAGTCCATGTCTTCTTATGGGTAAGTCATGAGTGGTCCATCAGAGTGTTGTGGTTTTTGTTCTCACGCAGCTACCGGGGAGCATGTGACCTGTGATCGGTGGATTCACTTCCGTCTGTTGGCATTCATTTCCTTGGATGGCAGTGAATATGGCAGAGCGTACACTTCTTAAAAAGGGGGCTGTAATGCGTTTTGCAGGCCTTGGAGGGAGGATGCATGTGTGACTTGTTGAGTGAGAGTCTATCGGTTGTGGTGGTTATCTGGGGAGGTGCAAACAGACACATTGGGCAGACAGGGAGCCCCCCCCCCCTCCTGGAATAATAACTCCCAAAAACAAGGTGTTGATTGAGAACAACTTCCTAGAAGTGCAGAGGGTAATTTTTCTGATGTTCTGTGGCATGTAATCGCCAGATCACAGTATTACTGGTTTGTTTAAGGGTCTGTTTTTAGTTTAAGACTCAGATGGAGTTAGTCTACATGTTTTGGGGGGCGTGACGTTTATGAGAATAACAAAATCATCCCCACAGGGTATGCAGATTGTTCCAGAACATTCGCAGGCATCATTAAAACAGGTAAATGCATGATTCTGCAAGAACATGTGGCGTGGAGCTGCAGCACCAGCAGGGAGCATTCCTGTATCCACCTGACCTCTTTCTATTAGTTACATCTTGCTCTTCAGGACATGCTGGTCTTTATTCGTTCTTCGGGATTTCGTCCCAGTCTTTTTTTTCACATTCCCCTCCATATTTGTGCCAAACCACATCTGTGTTTATCAACATCACTTGATTAGATTTTTTTTCATTCCAACAAACTCATTCCTTTAGATTACCACGTGCTGCCTCTGTAATTCGTGGGTGTAAACTCTGGACTGTTCCATGTTGATTTGCGATGCCTTCTAAATGAGTTTAGTCTCTCCATGTGATTTTTGGCTAAGTCCTCGTGGGAGCCACATGGGTGGGCTCCATACTTGGGTCTGGCCCTCTGGTGGACCTCCACAGGACAGTGGGGAGAAGGACTGCTTTGTAAGCAGTGGGATCTGGCTGCTTTAATGAGAAAGGAAATGTCCCTGTCACCTATATTACCTACACTGACCCCTATAGAAATGACTCACTATGGACCTTCATGCTTGCCAGTCATTGACCACTATGGTTTTGGTTACTGTTGCATTCTGGCATTTACTATTCATCCCCCACTGCTGTACCTTGTTAACACTGTTGAGAATCCTATCCTGCAGACGGAATGGCTGTGGACAGGAAGTGGACAAGTTTGATGTGAATCCCAGTGTGGGTTACTAGAAGGCTCAGGAAAAGCCACTTTGAGGGCTGAAGGATGTTTTGTTGTCATGGACCTCATCAAAGCCAGGACTGCTCTTGCACTGGGTGTCTCCCTGGGTGTCTCTTCTCAGAGCACTCTGTTACTCACTGAGCCTAATAAAGTCCTACTTCAGGCTTCTCACTGTATGAGACAGGCAGCCCAGACTGGAACTCTCTGTCATTCATGGGCATAAATTATGGGGAGGTTGCAAACCCCCAATAATCAAAACTGGCCAATATGATCACCCTTATGATAACCATATCATCATGACGAAAGGGTGGAGATCTCAATACCTCCCCCCATGCCCCAATGTTTCACCCAAAACTGTGCCCTTACTCACATGCCCTGTTCCTTCTCATATGTGGGTAGGAAATTGAACATTGTTTATGTGTTTATTGTTCACTAAACTAATTTCTGAGCTCTAAACTTGTATGTGTTCTTTTTAAGAATTTAAACCATTTGCCCACCGCTCCCCCTCCATAATCCCCATCTACAGGAGAGACTGAGCCTGATAGATGTTTATTAGGGATTTCAGTGAAATAGCCCAGTAAATGTTGCACTTCTTTGGTGCAGTTACCCACTAAGACATGCCCTGCATCAGTGAAGTTATCCACTAAGATGTGGCCTTCTTCAAATGCATGCCCTTCTTTAATGAAGTTACCTACTAATACATGCCCTTCCTCAGTAAAAATACCCACTGACATGCCCTTCCTCAGTGAAATTACCCACTAAGACATGCCTTTTCTTCAGCAAAGTTACCCACTAAGACATGCCCTTCTTCAGTGAAGTTACTTGCCAAGATGTGTTTCCATAAGCATTTCAACATTATCACCATCAAAATCAGAGAAAGAAAAAATAAAAATGTAGTAGCATAGTTTTTGAGAAGATGGCAGTGTGGTAGTGAGATCACAGATCATGATAAGGACATGCAGAAGGTTTAATCTCTTTAATTATAGTCACTGGCAGCTTCTTAAGATTTCCTCCAGCAACTTAAGATCTTAATCGCCCCATCAGCAGTAGGTCCTCATTCTATTCCAGAGTGCCCCACTTTCCCTCGACACTGTACCCCACTAACCAGCTGTCCCACTGAATAGCTTGACAACACTGAGCATCGGATGAGAAAAAACAGGGCTGGAGCGCCCTCCACCAGAACTGGTGGGAAGGGCAACCACTCAATTAGTGTGACATGCTCGGGTCGAATTAATGTGGGCAAATCTGCCTTTGACCGATTTTGCAAAAAAACCCAAGAAGAAAAATCCATCTTTCTCTATATGATATTAATTTTGGTACAAAGCTACCGGGTTGCTACTTTAATTAGTCTAAGTCTCCATGCCTCTTCAATTGTGAGAAAGAGAGGGGGAAATAAGGAGCACACTGATACAGCTTGTTGCTGTAGTCACCACACAGTGAATGATCTCAGGGATGAGAGCAGCCTTGTGGCAAGTGATACCTCAGCACCACACTAGTTCAACTGTAATGGAACAGTGTGAAGTTCTTTTCTGAGCTGGAGTGTCCGTCCTGCATCAATTTTGGGTTCCTCTGTTTCTTTATGGACAGATCTGCACCTCCAGTTCTAAGCCTAGCTGGGGGTGCCTTCAGCATTCTGGGCCATAGTGATGTGATTGTTTGTAAGACCTCCTGTTCCTGTTCAACTTAGGGGAACTCCAGTTCTGGATCACTTATTCCCTAGAGATTACATGGCATGACTGTCCCCTACTTGCATTTAGCTTATCCATCCCCAGCCAAAATCAGTCAAACCTAATACTGCCCCAATCCCCAAAGCAGTCTGCACTCCACAAGATGAGGGTCACGTCTCACAATCCTGGGGTAACAGGAGCCACAGAGTCATGCTGAGCAAGATAATCTTAAAGTCACCTGTGTCAGTTACTATCAAGATGAGGTTGTTATCAGCCTGTGTGTCTGTGGTGCATGAAGAGCAGGTCATACTTCCTCAGTCTTTCTGTGTGCAGAGCATATCTTAGTGGGCAATTTCCCAATGGGTAATTTCACAGAAGAAGGGCATGTCTTAGTGGGCAACTTCACTGAAGAAGGGCATGTCTTAGTAACTCCACTGAAGACGGGTACATCTAACTGGGTAACTGCCTTGAAGTAAGATTCTTCTAAGTGGATAATTGCATGGTAGAAGGGCACATTCTAATGGAGAAAAAACACAGTGCTTTAGTGGTTACTGTAATGGCTGCTTGTGGGCCTGGGTTGGAATGTCCTACTCACATAAACCTCCCTCAAAAAAACACACAAAATGCCATGACAAGTAAACACTAATACTCTAACTTCCAGGGGAGGATGGAAAATCCATCTTCTGGAAGAGTTTGCATGTCTCCAGGAATTACATTTGGTGCATAGCTGACACCTTGATCTGAAGAAGCTGACAAAATCAAATGGATGTTTTACTGGAGTGAAAAAAAGTATTTGCTTTTAGGGTACAGCTTCTGGATTTGTCTCTCCATTTAAACCTGCAACTACAGGCTTCCAATAAATAAGTTTCTTGTAATAATTCAGGGCTAATGTTTCCATATCCTGGAATGGCATCGTTCATCTTGAGATTTCAGTTAAGCTGAGCTGAGTAGCCTTGCGGTTAAGACCCTGAGGATACAGGAAACCAACCTAAGCATGTGGTAAAGCTTCCTTTATTCACACAACATTAACTGGCCTCTGGAATTAGGGCTTCCTGCCCTGCCTTTTCTTTGGTATTGGGGTCTCTGGACTCGCAAGCACGGAAACTCAGTGCTATTAAGATGAGAGTGGGGGTGCTAGTACAGTAGTCAATACCAGGGGTGACTGAACAACTTGCCTGGTACAGTCTATACTGGGAGTGACTGAGCCCAATTATGCCTGTACAGTTTATTCCAGAGGTGACTGAGCCACATCATGCCTGGTGCAGTTTATACCGGGAGTGACTGAGCCAGGTCCCACCTGGTTCAGTATATACCAAGTGTGATGGGGCACAAATACAGTTGTATTTGAAATACTTTTGTGAATTGGGCCAGTGGCGGGCACAGTGTTGCCTCTGTGCCTCCCTGGTCACGAGTAACGAAGGAGAAGGAAATGGGAGCACAAAGCTAGGAGTGAAAGTGACGTGAGTGGAGGGGTGGCTGTGTGTAAGAGGGAGGTGGAGAGAGAGGGAGGGAGCGGGAGATCAAGTGAGAGAGAGAGAGAGAGAGAGAGAGAGAGAGAGAGAGAGAGTGTGTGTGAGTGTATTAAACTCCAGCAGGGGCAGGGGGGCAGTGACAGCGTCAGTTTTCTTCTCATTGAGACTCTGGTAAGTACCCCCCCGGCAGACACCCTCGCAGCAGTGAGCTCCTGCACGGTAGGCAGCCTTCTCCCGCACGTGCGAGTGCTAGTGCCAGTGTGAGAGTGCGCGGGTGCTAGCTTGCCTGTATTGTGCGACATCGCCGGGCCATGCAGCGTTTCGAGGGCATTAGGGTTATACAGGAACGGCATACTGACTGACTGCTCGTGTGTAAACTGTGGGGTCTGTGCAGATTGATTGCTGAAGTTGTGTTGTTGGTAGATGCTAATTGATTGAGTTCTGTGCCATGAGGTCTGGGGTCTTTTTGGAGGGGTGCTGAGTAGACGGGCCGGTCTGCCTGCTCACCCCTGTGTTTCTTAGCCCTTCTCTGGCGTCCGAAACCCCCTGTCCACCATGCCGGAAAACTTTGAAATTGCTGTCACACCGTGAACAGCTGTCTTTACGAGATGCAAAGACACATTGCTGTTAAAAAAAAAAAAAAACGCATCAGACCCATCCCAGAGACCCCCCCCCTCCAACCTGTGGAGAGCAATAACCTTGAGGAGACTTGTGCCATAACTTAATGGAGCTCCGTAATCTGCTTTGGTCTGCCCCACTTGTGGGTCAGTGCTGTGTCACTGGCTGCGGGCTGCTAATCTTCCGAACTGACAGCAACGTCTGAGTGGGAGACGTTCAGAAGCCACTGGGATCTGCACAAGTGACTTGGGGTGCCATTTAAGCCACAGATACAAGCCTGATTAATTTAATGTGTTTAATAATGTGATGTGTGACAGCTGGAGGTGGCATGCTGCCCGGATTTGTGAAGATTGCAGTTTGGTTTCCGTACCTGATCCATCTTTCAATTCACACTTGAAACCCATAAAAATTGTTCGAAACAAGAGGCAAACTTTCTCATCTTCGTCTGCATTTAGGCTCATGCTGCTGGAACTTTGCACATTAGGTGGCGCTCTTCACCTCTCCCTGGGCAGCGCCCCGTTTGCCCCTCAGCGCACCCGCGCGCAGCTCTGGTGGGGCTTTGTGGCGTGTCACACAGCGAGGGATGTCACTCACCACCTTGGCCTCACTTCAATTATTGATGAGCGACGTGACAGGCTGGGTTGTCTGAGGCGCAGTCGGACGCAGCCGCCCCAACCCCACAATCGCAGCCGCTTTGCCGTCACAGAACGACCGCGGGATGTGACCCGAATGGGTGTCACCGGTGGCGCGTCTGTTGCCAGGGAAGCTGACCAGCAGCATGCTAGAGCTCACACAAGACAGTCAAAAGAAAGACGTAACAGACAATTAAAATTTACTCTACTGAGTAAAGCTGATTTTTGCCTTTTTAAAGAATGATTACATTTTTATAATGCATTCGTTACTTGAAGATACTAGTACACAGAGATTCTCCACGCCTCTGGTTATATAACTGCAAGTAGTAAAAACTTCACTTGCCGATACCCTCATTAAACATAAAATATATGCATGTTTATGCCATAAAATAGAAATACATACAAGCTGTTATCAATTTAGTGATTACTCACATAAAGTTATTTTAAAATGCATCCATTAAATGGTTAGCTGTTTTTGCACCGAGACTGTTTATTGATGTAAATAATTAAAAAGTAACCTGAACCATACATGTTTGTGGGTCTCACTTGGTAATTATCAGTTACTGCAGGTGCTTAATGAAATGACACAAGGACCATAATGAAATTTATATTGCTCATTAAAGTTTGTCGCTTTAACTGCTGAAGTGAAGTAAAAACTTAAATCTGCAGGTATACAGACCTCACTGTGGGTGACAAGCACATGGCAGAGCCACCACTGGATATGAACCAACAAGATGGTTATAATCTTTAATGAAGTCTGGCCATCGAAACATTGCATCATTCCATCTCTGGTCCTTCGACCACGGTTGTGCTCAGGATATTAAAATGTTTGAAGCCATCCTGGTTACCAGAGAACAAAAATCATATCCTCTGTTTCCCAATCATTACCCCTCCCACTCCGCCCCACCGTCAGCGTCTGAGGGAATATACCTTTGTTGTCTTCACTGTATATCTTTCTGCTTTTTTAATCTCTCTTTCCTGCCCCCCCCCCCCCAGAGGCAGGTTCCTCTCCCGCCTTTCTCCCTCTCTCCTTCTCTCTGTCTGTCTTAAGCTGATTGTTTCCATATGAATGGAATGTTGCCGGATCATTCTGCAGGGTTCTGAGTCTGTAACACGGCTTTCTGTACGGCCACGTGGCCCGCTCCCCGTTTCCGGGTCCCGGTGAGCACCCAACACACCATCAACTTGTTTTCACGACCAACGTCACTGGCCAGAATGGGATGAGTTAAGAAAAACCAGTTCTGTGTTTTTTGAGGGGCCATAACCTGAAAGTTATCTATCAGGAAACAGCAAAAACACTGCATTCCTTAAGCTATCAGGATACCGCCTTCCTCCTGACTCCAATGGACCCGCACCCTTCATCCTGTTACGGTCTTTTCAGATCATACCATAGCTTGTTTTTCCTCATAACCCGTTAATTTATATTCTATTTACCAGTCAAATTTGTTTGGGGTGATACATGGCCACAGGCATCACAACAACAAGCAAGTCAAGGAAACAGAAATGATTAAATCTGTTCCAGCAGGACCCCCCAGGTCTAGGGGCTCAGCTTTATGCGGAGTACGCTGGGATGTTAGTCTTGCTGTTCCCCACTTGTTCATCACCGTTAACTGACTGTTGCAGGCATATTTCCTGTTATGAACAAGGCCTTAATGTATCGGTAGTAAGTCATTGATGGTTTATTAATATTCTGATATTCCAGGGGTGCCTTAAATGTATTTATCAATAAACATATGAAGTTAAACTTGTATAGGAGTGGCTTTGGATGAAGGGGTCTCTTGGGCAGTGTGAATCAGATTGACATTGGTGCTGGTCGTGCAGGAGTGACCCCTCGTACGCATGTGTCTCCGCAGTGTGAGAGGTGGAATCAACCTGCCCCCAGCCGAGCCGTTCAAACACAAGGGATTCCTTCATCTCGCCCCAGAAAGTCACAGGCATCCAGGCCTCCGTCTTGGGCTTCTGGCACAACCGCCCACGCCGTCTTCCCCTGATGGGCACCGCGGTGGCCGCCGGATTTCCACAACTGCTGCTCACATCACAGCTGTAACAAACCACTGAAACCATGGAGATGAAGCAGCCAATGATGACACAGGAGGAGAGCAAGACAGAGGGCGGGGGCCACGAGGAGGCGCAGGAAAATGGCCGGCTTATGGCGGATGGCGTGGCAGAGAAAGGGCCAAAGGCCGACCCGCAGTCAGGGCAAGTCTCCAATGGCTACCCTGCTTCCTCCCCCCAGAGCCCTACTGAGGCCTGCAGCGGCGGTGGGGGGGCTCCCAGAACCCTGGTGGTCCAGCAGACTAGCTTAGAGCTCCCCCGTGAGACCTGGAGCAAGAAGATGGACTTTCTGCTCTCAGTGGTCGGGTATGCTGTGGACCTGGGCAACGTGTGGCGTTTCCCCTACATCTGCTACCAGAATGGAGGAGGTGAGGGAGGAGGCAGCACTCAGTTGGTCAGTTACACTCACAGTCAGTCAGTCGGTCACAGTAAGTCAGTCACAGTCGGTTAGTCACAGTCAGTTAGACAGTCACAGTCATAATCAGTCACAGTCAGTCTCAGCACAGTTACAATTACGGTCAGTCACAGTCAGTCAGTCATAGTCAGCCAGTCTATCACATTCAATCATAGACAGTTAATCACTGATAGTCAAATACAGTCAGGCGATCACATTCGATTAGTCAGTCAATCAGTCGGTCAGTTACAGTCAGTCACAGACAGGTGACTTTCAATCAAAGTCAGACTGTCGACATAGTCAGTCAGTCAATCACATTCAATTACAGTAAAATTCAGCTAGTCACAGACGGTCGATCATATTCAATCAGTTAAAGTCAGACAATCAGTGACAGACAGTCAGTCAGTCACAGTCAGTCTGTCAATCATATTCAAGCAGTTAGTCACAGTCCGTTAGCTCATGTTCCTACTACTGTTCCATTCAGTTACTCAGCAGACTTTTATTTTTAAACTCCCTTGTTCTCCAGGTGCTTTTCTGCTGCCCTATCTGCTGATGGCAGTGTTTGGCGGGGTGCCCCTGTTCTACATGGAGCTGGCATTGGGCCAGTTTCACCGAAGCGGCTGCATCTCAATCTGGAGGCAGATCTGCCCTATCTTCAAAGGTATGATGTGCAGCTCCATGGCTGCCATCCACCTAAAGACCCCCACACCCACGCCAGCGAGACGTCCTTCCTTTGTTATGAAATTGTCACATTTGCTTGTTAAAATGCCAGCTGGATCCAAGCTATCGATAGACAAAATAATGCTTCATGAACCAATTGCAGAATTTTTTGACCCCACTAGATGGTGCTCTTGGTTTGCTTTGAGGCATGCTTTTTTTTAAAAAAAAAAAAAAAACATGCAGTGCCATCTAGTGGGGTCAAAAATAAAAGCAAATAGTTAATGAATCGTCATTTTATCCATCACTAGTCCAAGCGACTCTCGCAAAACGCCATTCCGGTGAAATTCTTGGCTTCGAATTGCAAAAGCATAACGGGGCCCCCCTGCCTCCCACTTCACAGGAATCGGATTCGCCATCTGTATTATCGCCCTCTACATCGCTTTCTACTACAACACCATCATGGCCTGGGCGCTCTATTACCTGCTATCGTCCTTCAGCTCCATATTGCCCTGGAGCACATGTGGCAATGCCTGGAACACTGCCAACTGCACCCGCTACACCTTCACGGACCGCAACGTCAGCTGGAGCGCCCACTCCATCTCCCCTGCCGAGGAGTTCTATACGTAAGTGCATGTAAGTGAGAGGAGAGGTAGTACAGTGAAGATAGAATGGGAAGGGGGGGGGGGGGGGGGGGTCAAACAGAAGCTCCGGGGATCACCACCACGAAAAGGACGGGGGTGCGTCCACAAAGAGCAGGGTGGAGGGTTTGCCGTTCAGCACGGCACTTATTCCAAA
>JAABNY020000035.1:19997832-20008372 GCA_015164015.2 Brevimyrus niger
TCTCTACTGCCTCCCCCCTCCCCAACTCGGAGAATGGGAAACAGCTGTCTCTCAGTGCAAGATGAAAGTGTGCTGGGGGTAACTCAGGGAGGACTGAGAGGCACGACACCGTGTCTCAACCCTCCCCTCAAAAATCTTGCAACACTGCCGGCATTGCAAAACGAGAATGCATGCAGAAAAACCACAACAAGCACTGACGTAGAGAGTGATGAAACTCCTACAGACTGCGGGATGCGAAACGCGAGTAAGGATGAAACATGAGAGCGGCGAGCTGTGTTTATCCTGTGGCGGTCGGCATTAGCAGATCATGTGTGTTGTTACAACACTAACTGGCCATTATTGGTAACGGGAGTGGAGTGTGTGACCGAAGAGTGTCAGGCTTTGGTGTCTGGTGCTGTAGGACAGGGAGGGCTACATCTAGTTATGGTTTTACTCCTCTTCTGTGTCAGAATCCTACGAAAGCTGCTATCCAGCAACCTGTATCATTTCGTCTGTTTTTGTCTTTTTTCGCCCATTTTCGTCTGCTTTCATCTGCTTTCGCCCATCTTTATCTGCTCTTACCTCTTTTCATCTGCACTTGCCTGTGTTCATCTGCTTTCACCCTTTTTCGTCTGCTTTCATCTGTCTTCATCTGCTTTCTCCTGTCTTTATCTGCCTTTCCCTGTTTTCATCTGCACTTGCTTGTTTTTACCTGCTTTCACCCTTTTCCGTCTGATATTGCCTGTTTCCTGCTCCGATCGTGTGTGTTGTCTATGTCAGCATCTGCTCCCCTGAATCTGCGAGGCCCCGAGTTTTCAGGCTCCGTTTCCTAGAGGGGCCCCCCTCTTAAAGCCTATAGGAGGTACGTAACCTGATTTGCCCCAGTAATGCACCCAGTCACATTAAATGAGTTGAAACGCTGTAAAATCCCACCAGCTGAATGTGTGCCTGCCTGTCTGGGAGGGCGGCCAGTGTTTGCCGGGTCTCCAGGGGCGACGGAGCGAACATCCTCCGTTTCTTTATTTATTTCTTTGGCTCGGTAATGAACTTCAGCTGGACCTGGTCCCGTGCCATCAATGTCACAAATCACCTTTTTGAGGCCACCAAGCACCTCCGATGTGCATCCTCCTGATTTTACAAGTTGAGCCTCTTCAACTGCAGGGTTCTGCCGGGGGCTGGGGGTCCACACACTTGCTTCTCGTGTCATTTCATCACATTCATTTGCCTGAGGTCATTCTCGGTTAAGCAGAATCCCAGAGCTGACTCGTAGCAGACCTTTTGGGCTGACGCAGGAGAGAAATCCTGCATGTTTCTCTCTCTCACAAACACACACACACACAAACACGCACACACATACACACACACACACATGTCCAAGGAGCCCGGACTGCAGAGAGATGCAGTTCCGGACTTGTGTTACTGCGGAGCGTTTCATGCGGACAGACCCACAGCACGTGTGTCCTGTCTGGCTTTGCCAGACCCCAACCCTGCCCCTGTGTGCCCCCAACAGCACCAGGAAGTAAGTGGAGCCCAGTGGAAATCCAGTCTAGACTGGACTGGGGCCAGTGCGTCTGGCACTGGGTTGAGGGAACCCCGGCAAGCCTGTGCACTGGATCACATACAAATCCTGCGGTTAACCTGTGTGACACGTCAGACTGTGCCTTTGATCTCTGCTCTGCTTTATGAAAGGATAACTAATTACCAAACTAGTTCTAAACAGTCTACCAGTAATATACTTTTCTTTAAATGTGTTAGAGGTGTGATGCACAGGTATATGCCTTGTAAATATGCTGTGCCTGTGTGCGAGAGTCAGTCTGCTTCCTATTGGCCGCTGAGCTGCTCTGTCCGGCGCCATCGCCTCACGTTTCCCCTAAATGTGGGCCTTTAACATAGATTTGAATGCTGAATTTAAGTCCCATTAAACGCCAGCAGATGTCTGCCGCTGAATTTACATCGGTACACTTTTCGACCCGCTTTCAAATACCTGCTCAATGCTCCCAGGATTTCACATTGGGCAGGTTTGTGTTTGAGTGTATGTGAGGGACTGTTTATCACTTTCAGTGTATTTAAACTGGGTGCCAATTGAACGATGCAAGCAAATAAGCATTTGGTAATTACGCATTCCTTGGAGGGGGAAAAAAACCTTTATGTGCATAGCTCATGTTTCAGTCTTCCGTGTTGATCATTTTATATAAAACACTAGCCAGCAGAGCTGAGCCACTGATGCGGAAGGTGCGTTGTAGGGGCTCTCAAACTTTGTGAGCGCTTCCCTTTCGTCGCTGCAAAGGAGCCGGCGGCGTCGTGTCTCTCCAGGCCCCTTGACCCTAGGCGAGTCCCCGCTAAAGCACATGTCTGTGGCTCCTCCCTCCCGCTTCGCCTTTACGTAGCAGAAACGAGCGGCGCAGTCTGTCCCCGGGAAGGCATGTGAAGCCTGTGGAAAATACCGATCCGGTTTACCCAGCTGATTGTAAACGTGTTTCTTTTATTTAAGGAAGATATAGCTAAATTTGGTGCCCTCAGTCTGTGCCTCCGTGTTGGCATTTAAACTACTAGGCTGGGCAATTATATGTTGACACAGCAAACTGGAAATAGTTCGAAGTTTATACGTACGTTTTTTTTCTTCTGATAAGTCGAGTCGGATCCACTGTTTCTCACTTCGGTTGACTTCGTTTCGTCTGGTCTCTCTCTGTTAGAGTTGTTGGCAAGAAACCCGGATTGCCTTTAAAACGTGGATATAAAACAATTGATCGATACAGAATATTTTTGTCGGATACATACTGTAGTGGGAAACTTTTTTTCAACAGGATTTAAACTGTTTTACATATAAATATAAGGCGGAGCTTTGCACCGGATCGCCGGCGTCCCCGGTTTCCTATTTTGCTGACTAGTCGGACTCCTCGGTCCATGAGAGATGACTGGTGCGGAGTGAGCAGAACCTCGTCTCTGGCCCCGGGCCCCATGACCCTGGGCGGCTTGACGGCTACGAGGCGCTCCGCGGCAGCGGGCTGCTTCTGCTCCTGCTGCGGGGCCAAGATGATGCCGTATTTCTGCGAGAACGCGGTGGTGTCTCACAGCCAGATCAACCAGATGTGAGTACCTCTATTCTCAGTACCGGGCACACGCTCAAAACACATCTCTTAACTTGAACCTATTGATATCTAATATACATAGTTAAAAGATATTTTCAATAGCCTACAAACCCAAGTCAGAGTGCATTTAATTCGTGTCCGATTAGAAAAAAATAACAGCTGTACAGTATAGACGGGTACATGCGGCGTTGTTTTTATTGGCACCTGACAAAGTGTGTTTCTGTGCGGATGCTTTTGCCCAGACTCGTGTTCCCTCCCGTACTGTATGCGGCTAAAATCCAGTGAAGTGTAACATCGTGGTATTTCTCGGACAGCGGATGTGATGGCGTTTAGCTGAACTTCCTCCCTGTTGAGAAAGAACGTGCGTGGGAGTCCGGCCGCGTGCCGGGAGATGGGTTCGGGCGGGGGTCCTGTCCCGTCCGGGGGCATCTGACTGGGAAGCTGGCATCCCATCCAAAATGCACATCAGTCCGTTTAACATAAATCCACTCATACCCCCCGCCCCAAACTATCGCCGTATGTCTTTGTCTTTGTTAGAGTTTTTTTAATCTGTTGTACAGAATAATGAAAATCGGGGAACATTTGGCGACGTCTTATGATGTATTTTGTTGAGCGTGTGTTTTTAGATAAAGGTTTTTTTGAAACATTAAGTAAGCAGACCCCGAGGAACTTAGATACGTATTGTATTACACAAACATTCAAGCAGACGAACCATTAAAGGTCAGCTGTTTACAGTGCCTGGTGCAGATTAACACGGGTGTAGCTGTCAGCATCACCACGTCCCTGATCCGCTTAGTGTCTCCGCAGCGTGTGGCACTGCCGTCTCTCCGCACGTTTCCTCCCGCAGTGACACTGGTCCAGAGATCTGTACCCGGGCTCGGTCCTTAACGGCGATGAGTCATTCCGTAACGAGCACCCAGAACATATGTCATGCAAGGTTTTCAGCCGCCCCCCCCCCTTTCAGTACTCTGCCTCATTCCTTAATTAAATAATTGTATTGATTGTATGAGATTTATGCTCTTTCTTAAGTGTTGCTATCAATAGGTTGAACAAACCTTCAGTTTCTCAAGAGAATCTGAGGGGAGTCTAATCCTCTGTGAATATTCTGTGGGGGCATTGCTCTCTGGCTATTTACTAGTGTGTGCCCCCACCCTGGTCGCTTTCGTAAGAAATGTGCAAACTTCCTGGGTCGTTGTTCACTTGGTTGATGGAACGTGAACTGGGCGTGGACTCCCCAGGGATCCTCTGTCCTGCGTCATCGGGCAACTGCACCTGGTGGCCTGAGGTGTTCAGCCTGCTCCTGTGTCTGAGCCCGCGTGCGATTGCCCGGCTCGACTCCGAGCTGGTGGCCCAGCCTGGAAGTTTGAGGCACAACCTGCATGGTGTGCAAGCGGAGATGCTGAGTAGGGGTGTGTGTGTGTGTGTGTGTGTGTGTGTGTGTGTGTGTGTGTGTGTGTGTGTGTGTGTTTTTCCCTGCTGATCCAAGCACCGATGGCTCTAATGATTTTACCAGTGTGTCTTATAGATTGCTAGGATCAAACCAGCACGCTCTGTTTTTTCTCACATACTTCAGCATTTTTTTCCCCTGAAGTCAGCCCTCCATGCCGGGTAGCAGGGATAACAGGAATCAGCGCTCGCAGGGATCTGGGGACGGGAAGAACCTCTGGGGAAAAATCAAAGTGGAGAGAAGGTTTCCGGAAAATCGGAAGGTCTAAATACGGAGCAGTCAGGCTCCTCGTAATTTGTGACGGGATGTAGCATGGCCGCAGGAAGTGTTACTCGGAAACCAACATTGTTCCAGTGATTGAAGCTGGTCCAGTGCGGTAACAGTGGCACACATGAATGTGAGAGCAGCATGTTTGTGTTGGACTGTGAAAGCCCTCTCCTCTCAGTCCAGCTTTGCTGTGTCCTCTCAAGTGCCAGTAGGTCACCCCTTTCCGTATTTCCTTGTCCGTGAATCTCCCTGGGAAATTCCCCCTCTTCTCCTGAGAATAGTCATATTTCTCTGATTGGCCAAGGAGCGTCTGTACCAGACCAATGAGCAGAAGTGGGGAGGGAGGGGGGTCTTATTCTGTAGCGGCTTGTGAGGTCCTTGTAGGCTTAGGTTCTGGCCAGTAAGAGGCCAGTTCTCGTCATGGGCCCCTCTTGGTGTTTAATTTATCTCCCTCTGTTGGCCCCTGGGCCATTTTAAGTTTGTCATGGGTCGTCTCCCAGGGCGATATAATTCCACGCTCTTCACTTCTTGTGTCCCCCCCCCCCGACCTGCCCTACTTCCGCTATATTTATCTTTTTTCCCCTTTGGCTGACTAATATGGGCAGGAGCAGGTGGGGGTAAAGAGGTCCCACGTCTCTGCTAGTCAGTCTCGCCCCATCCATAGTGATGATTGAGTCTGTGCCCCAACAAGTCCCGTCTGTATATGAATCCAGTTTAACCTGTGGTGCGTCGGATTGGCCACATGTTGTCAAGTCACTGCCTGCATTAGACCAATGGGAGGCAGCAGATGGCTAGAGAAGGGGCAGTTGTCAGTGACGGCTCACTTTTGAAGAGGGGGGATGTCTTCACACGGCTGGGATTTGGAGAGCTGAAAATGAGTCGGTAAAATAAAAACCTTGCTGGCCCCTTTACCTCCAGGGATGACCTGGCCTTCTGTGTCAGTCATGGGATCCATTTCTTTGGGTCTTACCACCTGCTTGTTGTGCAGTTATACTGAAGCTGAACTATTATGGAGAAAGAGACCAGGAAATGAATGCAGAACAAAATACCGTCATCTTAAACCGGACCCCATCTTTATTAAACTAGCCGTCCACCATCTGTCAGTCAGGACCTCTGAGTTTTAGGTCATCGTGTAGAACAACAGGATGTGGGGGACAGGACAACAGGAAATGGGGGCCAGGGTCTGGTTTTGGCACCGGGAAGGGGATTATGGGATTGTTGACTGTCTCCACTCTGGGTGTGACAGCTGTGGTTTGCAGCACTTCTCATTGCCTCATTTGCAGAACGTAACTTCTGAGAAGTGGACTTTGCTGAGGCTGCTGGACACCCTTCTTGTGGTTATTTGTTAGTTTTGCAATTTCTCACTCTCGTGCAGGGCAGTACAGTGCCACTGGTAGCATGGGGAGGTGAAGGAGGCCGACTGGAGACCTTCAGGGCTGGTTGTGTTGGCACCGGTTCGCAGTGGATGGAGCTGCCAGGGGCACTGAGGTTTCTGGGTCGGCCACGATAGGCCCTTCTGTTGTACCTTTGAGCAAGGTGCTTATCCCAGACGTCCTCTGGCTGCGTAAATGGACAAATACTCGACGTGCAGGAAAAGCAGATGGATGGAGCAAATGAATGAAATAATGTGGAGCAGTGAGCTTTGGGCCTGCGTGTGTCACAGGGACGGATACTGGCAGGCTCTGTGTTTGAGATGCGCGATGCAGCTTCGCCCTGGTTTGGCCCTGGCTGCGGAGTGAGGCGGTGCTGTTATGCGGGTCCGTGTAGAAGGCTGTGGAATAGGGCCCCTCCCCCAGCAAATCTTGGTGTGCACCCTCCGTGGACCAGCTTTATGGGACAGAAACAGCCAGTGAGGATGGGGGGTGCTGGGCAGAATGCTGATTTTTTTCTGACTGTCCCCGCCCCTTTTTTCTCAGCATCAGTGAGAGCTTCCTGACCGTAAAGGGCGCGGCCCTCTTCCTGCCCCGTGGAAATGGCTCCTCCCCTTCCTCTGTGTCGCGCATCACACAGCGTTGGAACAAACACACAGGTAACCATGCCGATGGCGCGTCGCTGTACAGGTTCGACGCTGTGGGTTTTTAGTTCTGGCAGATTTGGTTCAACAGTGTGGAAGCTGGACCCTTGTTAAAGTTTAATTTTGAAGTCGGCTCTGACAGAAAGATTAGCAGTACAGGATACTGTCAGGGTGAAAGTGTACAGTCAGCTTTTGCAGGGGTGATGCATTGAGTTGTATTGTAAGAACAGTCACTCTGCATGGTGCCTACTTGAGGAGCTTTCTGATTGGGTTACACTTACCTAAGATGCTTTCTGATTGGGTGGTTCATATCTGGGGAGTTGTCTGATTGGGTGGGTGGCATTTTACTATGAAAGCTCTCTGATTGGGTGAGTGGCGCTTGCCAGAGGAGCTGTCTGATTGGATGCCATTCTCACCGCCCCTTATGTGGTCCCTCAGGTGACCTCCAGCAGCACCTGCAAACCATGTTCACTCTGCTGCGTCCAGAGGACAGCATCCGGCTGGTAAGTCCCCCCCCCCGCATGTTCGCGGAGGTCACTGATGGCCTGGTCACATCCAGAAATGAGCTGTTATAATACCCCCCCCCCCAGGCTGTGCGGCTGGAGAGCTCCCACCCCCAATGCACGCGCTACATGGTGGTGGTGTCCACCAATGGCCGCCAGGACACCGAGGAGAGCGTGGTGCTGGGAATAGACTTCAGGTCCAGTGACAGGTCAGCTGGTCTGGGGGGGAGGTGCCTTATCTGGCAGCTGAGTGTGTGCGTGGGTGTTATCTGAAGGCTGCGTGCATGTGTGTCTCTTATCTAACGGCTGTGTATGCCTTACAGCGTGTGCACTATTGGCTTGGTGCTGCCCCTATGGAGCGACACGCTAATTCACCTGGATGGAGACGGGTAAGAAATCATCCCTGTCTATCTCTCTGTCTGCCTGCCTACCTACCTGTATCTGTGTGTATTTGACTGTATGTGTGTGTGTGTGTGTGTGTGTGTGTCTGCTTCTGTGTCTCTGACAGCCTGCCAGTGTCTGTCTCTGTCTTCCAGTGTGTCTGTCTGCCATTGTCTGTGTCTTTCTGTGTCCCTGGCCCTGTTCACATCTGGCATTAACATGCGTTGTGGGTGTTCCCATCACAAGTGGACAGCACTAATTACCAGTGTGAACAGACCCAAAACACATTGAAAACGCAGATCCGATTGCACAAGCCAAATTCTGAGGTGGTCTGGGACGCATATGGCCCCATTCTTATAGCAGTGTGAACGTGTCTCGGGCCACATTGCAGGACTTCCTGTTCAGCTGACGTCCCCGTGTGACCCGAAGTATATACGCATCAAACGTGCGTATATATGATTTTTCAGAATGAATGTCAGTGCAGAATGGGCCAGTGTGTAGTGAACTGCATTGGGTACAGCAATGTGTCATTTTCCCAACATCACCAAAGGAAATTAGTCTGAATCTACTGGGGAGTTGGTTTCATACCGGACTGTCGCAACCCTTTCGCATGGAGACCTTGTCAAAGTGCACATCATGAATGTCTCGTGCAAATCTGCAAATTAATTGTATAAGAAGTGGTTTATTAAAGATGTTTTGAAAATTGCGCAGATCATATAGTTAATTGGCTCTTTTGATTAAGCTACCTTATGTCAAAGCTGCTCCAGGCTTTAACACCGGGTGCGAAAGGGGGTGTTTAACGCTGTCCGCTTGCGATCGGCTCACCCAGGACGCGTGTCAAGGTCAGGTGTGAAGGGAACAGAGTCTCTGACACTCTGCCCTCTTTCTCTTACAGGGGTTTCAGTGTGTCCACAGTCAACAGAGTCCACGTCTTCAAGCCTGTATCAGTGCAGGCCATGTGGTGAGCTTATCACCCTGCCCCTGTTCCTCTACCCCGCGTCCTCCCCGGCGCCCTGACAGAACCCGCATGCTCCCTGTCCACAGGTCAGCGCTGCAGTCCCTCCACAAGGCCTGCGAGGTGGCTCGCTGCAACAACTACTACCCGGGCAGCCTGTTCCTCACCTGGCTCAGCTACTACCAGAGTCGCGTGGCCTCGGATCAGGCCTGCATCAACGAGTGGAACGCCATGCAGGACCTGCAGTCGCACCGTGCCGACTCGCCTGTGCTCTTCACAGACTTGTGAGTGACCGCCCACCGAGGGTCTAAATGTAGCAGCACTGTTTTACTAATGGGGGGGGGGGGACAGGCAGGAGCAGGTGGTTGGGGGGGCGCTCTCAGAGAGAGTGCCAGAGACGGCATGTAGGGCGCTGAAGTTATATTTGCTAGAGAGAAAGTCCGAGTCCTGCTGCCAGGGGGTGACATGGGGGCAGCATGGATTCTGGGCCCCCGCTTTGGAGTGAAAATTTCTGTCGGAATATTGTAGGGAATAACATAGGCTGGGTGGGAGAGAGGAAGTGCAGGGAGGGATGTGGAGTAAAGGACATTGTTTTAGGAGCTGTGCTGCGGCTCCTTACCTTACCATGCTGGGGGCTCCTTACCTTACCGTGCTGGGGGCTCCTTACCTTACCGTGCTGGGGGCTCCTTGCCTTACCGTGCTGGGGCTCCTTACCTTACCATGCTGGGGGCTCCATACCTTACCATGCTGGGGGCTCCTTACCTTACCGTGTTGGGGCTGCTTACCTTACCATGCTGGGGCTCCTTACCTTACCGTGTTGGGGCTCCTTACCTTACCATGCTGGGGCTCCTTACTGTGCTCTACATGCTGCCTGTTCCCTTGTTCCTGCCCGTGTGGCTTTCTCACACACAGCTGTCTCAGTAGCGTAACTCAGCTCAGGAAGTGTTTATTTCAGTGTTACTGTGGTTAGGGGTGTGGTCGTTTGTGGGTGCACAGGGTGTAAATATGGAAATATATTGATAAGGCAGTGTGATTGGTCTGCAGGCCAACGGAACGAGAACGTACTGAGAGGCTCATCAAGATGAGGCTGAGAGAGATCATGATGCAGAAAGACCTGGAGAATGTCACCTCCAAGGAGGTGGGTTTGGCCCCACCCCTGTTCCCCGCCAGTCCCTCCCTGAGGCCTTGTCCTCTTCCTTGCTGCACTTCATAACCCCTCACACTCATGGTTGGGTTAGCAGAGTCACAGGTTCAAAACCCCCCCTCCCTGAGACTTCCACTTTTCTTAATTAACTGATCTGCCCCCTGCTGCCCAGACCATTGTTAAAAGCGCTATATAAATAAAAATGGAAAAAAAAAAAAAAATACTGAATTACCACAAGCATTATTTTAACGATGAGTTAATGTGGTCTCCCTCTGGTTAAACCTGCCCGCCCCCCCCACAGATCCGCACTGAGCTGGAGATGCAGATGGTCTGTAACCTGCGTGAATTTAAGGAGTTCATTGACAACGAGATGATCGTCATCCTGGGCCAGATGGACAGTCCCACCGAGATCTTTGACCACGTTTACCTGGTACCTGCACCGTGCCCCCCCCCCCCCCCTCATTCATTGGTGTCTGCAGGGACCGTCATGTCCTCTCTCCCGTTTGAACAGGGCTCCGAGTGGAACGCTTCCAATCTCGAGGAGCTTCAGAACAGTGGGTAAGTGAGCCGGCCGCCCCTCACCCTACATGTGGCTCTTCCTCTATGCATGCGTACCTGCTGCGGTTAAACACCCTCTCCACTACCCCCCCCCCCCCCCATGGGGGGTGGTGCACCGTCCACTTGCCGCGGAGTCCCGAGAACTTGCTCCCCGGTTCCTTGTTGTGTAGCAAATCCCGCCTGTCGTGGCGGTGCGGCCGCGG
>JAABNY020000035.1:20084994-20101113 GCA_015164015.2 Brevimyrus niger
ACCCTGTATCCTCTCTAAGCATTAACATGCTGAAATTAGAAATTAGTTAAAAACACACCGTGGCAGGGCAAATAGACAGACTGGAAAGCTGGTCACGCTCACTGCAGTCAGCGCTCTGCCCCAACAAAGAAAACACAATCTACCCGGAAGCACATTTACAGGCAGACACCCAAAGCCTAGAGACGCCTGCAGCCCCTCGCACCGAGAGCTACTGTACTGATGGTGAGCTGAAAGCCAGCCCGAATTTGCAAATGCGTCTTACAGCAACATCATGGAGACAAGTCCATCATATCACACTTCCATTGAGTGCCCTGAAATCACCTCCCATCCAAAAAAAAGCACTTCTGCCCAGTGAAACAACACTAGGGGAACTCCGGACCAAGGAGAATGGAGCGGGCAGAGTCTTAGATCTAATCAGCCCCCAGGGTTAGCAGGGAAAACAAGGGAGCAGAGACCCTTTTGGACAAGTAATAAACTGTGTGAAGGATGTAAAAACGTTTATATAACCCCCCCCCCCCCCAAACGTCTAGTAAGGAAGCAACTGAGATCCAAAATACGGCATATCTCCCGTGAATATTATTCACAAATAAATTAAACGCGTCTCCATTTTGTCAATAAAATAACAATCCGTGAAACAATCTCCAAATCAAATGTTCTCATTACAACATATGCATATCGGACAATTGATATTAACATTATATACATGCGTTAAGTAAATGGCATTGACACTAGACGATATTTAGCAGTAATTAAAAAATAAACCAGACAATATAATATTACAGTGTTTACGTTTTAACTCGCGTTTCCTAAATTGTACTCTGTACTTACGGAGGATAAAACAGGCAGTAAGTCGAGTTAGAACCCGAATAGAGACACCGCAGAGGCCGACCGCACATCCCTCAAGAGAGGGCACGTCATACAGGAAAATAAAGTGCCGCAACTGGGACATGGGTACGAGTGGGGGTCGGGGGAGGGGGTGTCAAACTGTCCCGCCCGCCTGGTACGGGCGAGCCGGAATGTCGTAATGAGCGAAAACACGGGACAGCCGCGGGGAGCGGGCTGTGCGTCAGTCCGCATTGATCTGCCATTTATATACACACAGAAAAACAGACCGTGCTGAAGATTACACTAAAAGCGCTACACTGCGCGGGAATAAACATGCCCGCAACAAGCTATTTACTGGGGGTCGTGGGAGAAAAAGCCAGAGGGAGTGGTTTTCAAAAAGGCATCAAAGTATGACAGCTAACAGTTAATATAAGTATGTATAAATGCAGCGATCTGCACAAACCATAAAAAGAACAAGGGAAAATTAATACATCTATAAGCGGGAACCGAGCTTTTCGACGTGGAAAATGTGATTTTAAAAAGTACCGATAGAAATAACAGAAGCATTACATTCAGGGTGCCACGGCACTGCACCAAACCATGGCAGGGAAACGGCATCGCACAGCACGGCACAGGCATCCTATAGATCGAAACCTGGACACTGGATCATCGCACTACTTTGGCAAGATCTAGACGAGTTTAACGCTGTCAACGTGCCACCAATCGCCCAGTCGTTTTTCCACCCAGCTATGTAAATTAAGTGACAGTGCTGTTTTATGCGTGCATTGTCGGACTAATGACACTTAATGCGATCGGGACAGTTTGTTCTAACACCGCAACCCCACCTCACCCATCCCACCCAAAACCCCAATCTGGATCGCTGCATAACTTGAATGAATGTGAAGCGGCGACTCACCCTTCCGACAGGCCAGGTTTGAAAAGAGGGCTGTAGTGGTTGAGCCGCTGGATCGGTCGGCAAAGACGGAACGGTGCGGAATCGGGGGTCTCCCGTTCACTGCAGCGCTGCCCCGGGCTGATTTTGTGCTGTCACACCGATCCGCTGCCGCTGTTGTTCAGTGTACAGAAACTCCACCCCAAGGCTACCCGTGGCCCAGCAGCTCCTTTCCCTCATAGGCAAGTCCCAAAAGATGGCGGCTGTGCGATCCACCACCTCCCTCTGTGACAAAACTGGGCGGGAGGGGGGGAATATGCAGGAACGGCCCCGAAGCACCCTCGGACTAACGAGCGGCGACGCCCTTGATCCGGTCCGAGGGATCAGCCGCCGCTCTTTGCTGCGATACAGGGAGGGAATGTGTTACAGGGTAACCATTTCTTGGGCTGTGATTTTTATTGTCCCCCACTCCGAATCACCGGTTCCAGGAACTCCGAGCTCCGCTCACTCATCTAGCAGGAGTCCTACTGGCCACAGCAGGCTGAGCACACGCTGGGCGGCCAAGTCCCAGGGGGCGGGAGCATAGCAGAAAGACGACCGGGGGGGGGGTCAGAGAAAACGGCCTGCCCGCTGCAGCGCAATAATTATCTGAATCTTATTAATCATTATACAAAAGTGTGCGCTGTAATTCAGACGGCTGCGGCGATCAGAGAGCTGCTCCCAACTGCTGAGTAAGTGTTTGGTGAAACTAACCAATTTATACGGATACCTAGATCTAAAAACGCAAAACATCTTTACACCTAATTACCAAGTCGTTAACAGATTAATATACGTAACGAAAGGTCATAATTACCAGAACAAATGCCCAACTTTGACTTCAGACCTGGTTAAAAAAGTAATAAGGAATAATAATAATAATAATAAATGATGATGATGAAGCTTTCCTGTCGAAATTTTGCCCACTTTTGTGAATAAATATATATTCGTGTTGTTCTGAATTATTTGGCCCGAGAAATAATTAAATGAGATTTTTTTTAACTTAATAAAGTACACAGATTTGCTCCAGATGCATAATTATACCAGGCGCACTGTTATTTAACTGCGTCAGGAAGCCGGCGGCTGCTTTTGGGGTGACCGTCTGCTGTTGTGTAAGACTCCGGAAGCAGGAGTGTGAAAGGCGAGAAGCAGCGGGGTAAAGAGCGAACGCGGACAGGGAGGCTGAACTTATGGGGTAAAATAACTAGTATCTACAAAAACAGCAAGCTTTCTTCAGTCATTCTGTTTTGTTTAAAGCTAAGGAAGGCTTTAAACCACTGGACTGCTGAAACAGTCCGCTGAAGCCGACAGGATAAACCATGACTCGCTGTGTAAACCATGATTTGCTGTGTAATGCTGGGCACCTCCTGTTTCCACCTGCGCCTGTTTGTTTTATGCAGACGGCCAGGTGTAGCTGGGTGCGCCTCTACTCACGCTTCCCTGAACGGATGAATCTGTGAGAACCATCAGTGCAGCGATCATCCCTGCCTCTCAGAGCAACAGTCCTATTCTCCTGCTTGCCCATTGGCCTTAACATGGCCCCTAACCCTGATCCCACCCCCCAGGAACTACCAATCAATGACACAAGGGCCTTGCTCTGCCATTGTTATGCTTTTCAGTCAGCTATCATCATTCAGCTATTGCTGCTGGGTACCAGATGCATTTACCAAGAACAGGAAGTCCCTTCCATCTGGGCTGATTGGCCTGTGCCTTAGGACAGTGTTTCTCAGCCCAGTCCTTGGGGAACCACAGACAGTCCACATTTTCACTCCCTCCCAGCTCCCACCAAAAACTTTGACTGTCTGGAGGGCCCCAAGGACCAGTTTGAGAAACACCACCTTAGAATAACAAAATGTGTACAAAAAAAGCCATCCAAAAGAGCTGCACTACTTGTAGAACGGCAGTGGGAGTGGACGCCTACTACAGACACTGCCTCATATCATGAACTGCTCTGTGTATCATACAACAGAAAAAGCGTTAAGTAAACGACTCAAACAAACAGCATGTTAAGCTTGACCGATGCACATTAAACCTCCAGTGCTAAACCAACTCCACAAAGCTGGAACTGGCTTACTGTCCTCCATTCATAATATTGCAGGTAGAAAGACATCCTGGAGATGGTGAGAGAATGGCAGCAACATTCTATTCCCGGCCACAGTCAGCCAATGTAAGTGCAGGATGAGCAGCCGGCACTCCTGATTGGCTCCTTTCCAGCTCCCCTGTTGCTCTGCCAATGGGAATGCAGCATTCCATGTCTCTGTATCCAGGCGAACAGGAGGCTTATTGAGGCCGTGTCATGAATGAGAGTTGCAGTGCCATATTGCACCGGTGACACACAGAGCCGCAGAGCCAGCTCACACCCACACTCTGCACGTGCCACATCACACAGGGTGTGTATAGCTTTTATGGATGCACAGCAATATGAGTGACCCCAATGTGCTTAAAACCAGCTTTGTGAAACTGCTAAGTCATTGGGGGATAAAGATTCATGGACATATACACGTCAAAGCCAAGCAGCTTTCGGAGATGGCTTTGTTGAAAAGTGGTTGCTGAGGTGAAGAAATCGACACTAGAACAGCAAACAATTTCCACATTTGTGGGTTTAAACAGGGTGACCAGATAATGCATGTCATCCTGGACACCTTGGACTAAGACAGGATTTATAACCTACCATTTCAATCTAAAGGACCTGGGTTTTACTTAAGCATCGAGTTTTTGTTGCGTGCTGATTGGTCAGTCTCCAATAATCATGCAAGTGTCACTGATGTTAATGTGAAACAACTGGATGAGTCTTTCAGTCAAGGATACAAACCAGTCAAAGCACAAGAAGAGCTGAACAATTTAGCCAAGTGCAGGAGCCTATTGGTTTTAAGATAGTTTGTAAAACATGAAGTAGCTCACGGTGTCCGGGATGACATAGATTATCTGGTCACCCTAGTTTAAATGAACCCACAAACTGCAATAATATTTAAATGGTGTACATTTGATACTATAAACTGACAGATTTGCACAGGAGGAGAATTGGAGGACAGAGCTTTACATTCTCATAGAGTCAAATTAGGCAGTGATGGTGTGCCTGCCTGATACCTCAAGCTTCACTTTCATCCTGAAATCCAGTTCCACTATTATCACCTCACCTGCTGCCATTGTCGACAGATGTGTATCCAGGCAACAAAGGCCATCTGGATAAGAAAACAGTCAACAACTGCAAAATAATGAAAGTATCCTAGCTGTTGCTCTTAAGTCCCATACTTAATTTAAAAAGGTATTTGTTGCGTAAACTGTGGCCTACCAGAACCTTCTTCTTTCCTTTCCTGGGAATTGCCTTCTTATCTCTGCAAACTGGCATTTCCTGAGCCCTGCGGACAGCCCTCTGTGCCCCTGTCCTGCCCCCCTGTCATGGTCATGAGTGCAGACAGTGTGAAAGCGCCCTCTATCTGTGGAGTTACAGAGATGCTACCATCTGGAGACAATACAACCCATCCACGCGCCAAACTTCCAGCCCCTCAATCTGAACACGGGTGTTTGTCCCAGGCAGCACAGGGCAGAACAGTGTGGTACACTCTGTGCAGTCAATCGCAGGGCATACAAGAGAAACAACCAACTACTTTTTATATGCCATATGTCTACTTGGGACAGGGGCAGAGCCAGGCGCTGTAAACATTCGACGCTTAACCCAAACCTTGGCATGCTCTCCACAGATTTTTTTTCCCGTTTACGGCACGATTTTTCTGACCGTTTGAGATAACATACTGCATAAAAATCTGTACATCTTTTATGAAAACATGATACCTGCCCATGAAAAAACATCAAGTAGTATCTACATCTTTTGATGAAACATTCGGGACTGGAGCGATAGACGCCACCATTATCTCTGCTTGGGATTTTCGAAGAATGAACATCTTCTCCATTCAAAGCCAGCCATAAATTTCGCCCCGGGTCGCCAGGTGGCAGCAAAACACAAACTGGTGTTGTTAGGTTGGCAGAACAAGAAACTGCCTTTGACACATAATTATGACGTAATGCGCAACCAGAGGCGTGTTACTCAATCACGTGGGGAAAAATGGCTGTCGACGGGGAGCAGCAGCAGGCCCACAGAGCAGGGATTTACAAACAGAAAAACAAGCAGCACAAGCATGGAAAGCACCGCACGAAGGGCGAAATTGAGAGGGAAAACAAAGGTGCGTGGGGCGTGACTGGCTGGTTTAGAGGGCAAGGATATGATAGCACCACATTTATTTATGCAAACAGCAGTGCGTTCAAAACACGTGTTACCGAATCACTTGTAATCTTCGGTTTAAATAGCAGTGTTACAGAAAGCAGCCGTCACCTATGTAGTCTGACATGCACCATAAAACTGAATCTGTATGAATGTTCTTTTGGTAAAGCTGACTGAAGCACGATTTGAAAATTAATTTATCTGTTGTTTTGCTGTATGAGGAATTTATAGGTCGCTGTTGTGTATTCAGTATGCATTTTATATTATAATCCGTACCACGATAATGTTAGAAACATTTACACTTATTCGGACCGCTGATCGAAGCCCGCAGAGGCTCTGGAGCGCGGAGCTCTGAAAGCAAAAGGGTTTGCTCAAAAACAGCTGGACACCTGGAACAAACTTGTTTTCCAGGTCGAGTGGCAGTGATGGCCCTCACCAAGAAGCAGAGGAAGGAACAGCGGAAGATGGATCGGAGAAACAAAGCCAACCAGTTACGTCGTAACAAGAAAGACCAGGTGAAATAATTATAGTGTCGCACTTGTGTGTGTGTGTGTGTGTGTGTGTGTGATTGGTATAATCTGGGGGCTGTATCGCGAATCTGATTTCAAAGGTAACTTCCACCTTGACTAAACGAAACAAATACATTCAGAGATATACAATCGGTATCACGACGCGAAATATCAGCAATTTATCTCAAGCCAGGTTTTCATACTGAAACCACACTTACCGAGCACCGAGAGTTCAGTGAGCCCGAATCGCCGAAGCTCGCAGCGGGGCTGCAGAGGAGCATAGAATTATGGTAAAATATTAAGGATACAAAAGTAAAATAGGGGCGAAGAACAACACCAAAGCTGAAAGGCATGCTGCAGCAGATCCCTGACAATGAAAATTCATGCATACAGTTTGATGAGAAATTTCTTAATTTCCAAACGTGCTTTGTGATTCGGGGCTCTCAAGAGACTGAGCTAGGAGTCTGAGTGTCTGGGATTGCGGGTGTCCTGGTTAGAGACCAAGATCCAGTCATTTAATGACTTCTTGGGCACAGCCATCAATTGTGTGTCTGTCTGCGTGGAGATGAAAGTGAAGCTTGAGGTACTAGACATTCATGTCTGGCGACTCTTCCTATGAAGTCAGTAGATGGATTGGGAGAGCGTGGGGGTCATGAGGTCACTGGAAAGGGGTGTGTCGCGCTCCTGATATCTTTGCAAGAGGACGAAGGTCCAAGCCTTTAGAGTCCTGGTGTTTCCTGTCTTGCTATACGGCTGTGAGACATGGATGCTATCCAGTGACCTGAGATGAAGACTGGTACTGTGTCTCTTTGGAGAATCCTTGGGTATCGCTGGTTTGATTTTGTGTCGAACGAGCAGTTGCTAGAGGAGTCTGGAACCAACCCTGGACAAGTGCTAACACACCCACAAAATTACAGGCTCAACTTAGAGTTGCCAATTAACCATCATGCACACTTTTGGACTGTGGGAGGAAACCGGAGCCCCGGGCAGGAACCCACGCAATCCCAGGGAGATTGTGCAAACTCCACACAGAAAGGTCCTACACCTGACCCGGGGACCGAACCCAGGACCTTCTTGCTGTGAGGCAGCAGTGCTCACCACCACGCCGGCCTATTAAACTTGTCACCCTTCAAAACCCATTCAATATCCCTACATCCATCACACACACACAGGCATAGGGAGAGTATGTGGTCTGGGAAGACAACGAAGCTGTTGACATATTTTAGGATAGTGGCATCCATGTTAATTAATAACTACCCTATTCAAATTGAAAGGGTAGAATAAGCAGACTAATGACCATAAAACTGAGGTAGACATGTTCAGTAAATTGTGGTTTCAGGAATGGATTTTGGGGTAAAATTCACACCACTTGATCATCAGATTATGTATACATCTCCATTTCCCACCAATGACTGTAAGAGAGCGGCAGCTATTGAATGTGAAGTGTACATGTGACATTAAAATGTTACTTACAGTTCGCCTGTAATCTGGAAAACCAAGGGGAGTGCAAGAGCTATCAACTCATGATGACATATTGGTTCAGAATTTTGGTAGAGACATTAGTGGTCTGTGATTAAAAACTGCCTGGCTTGCTTATTGAAAGATATGACGGCCATAAGACTGAATATCGAATATGCAACTAACTTTACCAAAGTCACAGGATTCTCATGGAAAAGCCGTTATGAGAGTTTGGGAAAGCCTATTTTCATACGTCAGGTAACATATCGACGACTCCCTTTTTGATTGGCCCAAGCACTGGTTGAGAAGCAGCTCCTGCTCTTCGATTGGTCCAAACACTGTCAGATCTGTGATCCTGAAAGCTAACCTGCTCTGGGATCAGTTGTTCTGTATAGTGAGTTACCATGGTCCCGTATCCCATTAAGTAGAGAACCAACATTGTGATATCGAAAACCTGCTATTTATCCTTAAATTTATTTGGCTTCGTGATACAGGGCCCTGGTGCCACACAGTCTGACCCCAAAACTCTTGTAATAAAGAATAAAACTTTCTGTTAAGCGAGTCTGTTGGCACTGTTAATCTTACCTGTGTGCATGTTGCCCCCTGCTGCTGGCCTCAGGTACTGACAGAGAAGCGGAAGTTGGGCAGCAGGGATGGACCACCGCACCTGGTGGCTGTGGTGGCCTTGCATGAAGAGGCTGATGCCAGGGCAGTGATGAAGCTGCTCCAAGGAGAGGATGTGGGGGGGCTGGTTCACGAGAAAGCGGGGGTGGAGACGGCTGGTGACAGCTTCGGCCTCGTCCTGCCACGTTTCAAACAGAGGTTTATCTTCATCAGGCCAGACGCAGGTAACATGGTGCACACACTGTAAAATATTATTATGTATTGCACGGCTGTATATTATTTTTAAAAAATTGTTTTCATTGTCTGGAAAGCTGGTTGTTCACTGGTGCTTCAGTGTGGGAATGTAAGCTGCACCCTTCTTTGGTGACAAAGACCTCACTCCACCAGTGTGCCCTCATTTGCTGGTGCATTTCATATGTACATCAGTCAGAAACGGCCGCTGTGTTTTAACCGAAGGTTTTACAACAGTGTAATGTGCACTACCTGGCAGTCTTGTTGACATGTGCGCTCGTCTGTCCCCCAAGCCGACCTGCATGCCCTGCTGGACGTAGCGAAGGTAGCCGACAGCCTGGTGTTTGTGCTGGACTCCGTGCTGGGTTGGGACACATACGGAGAGTACTGCCTCTCTACCCTGTTTCCACAAGGCCTGCCCAGCCACGGTGAGCCGCCCAGCTGTGTGCCACGTCCCAGAGCCTTCTCACTCTCCTCTCCATCAGTAGAATTTGTAATAAATTTACAGTTTTGTTGCAGACTTAACAAAAGCCCTATCACTTTGCTGACATTTAAATGACCACCTGGGGGCAGTATAACTAAATGGTTTGCCTGCTGTCCCTTCCTGCTCTCTCCTTTATGCTTTTCCTCTCTTCTTAGTGCTGGTATGTACAGGGTTGGCCACGCTGCCAGTGAAGAAGCGGGTGGAAGCCAGGCGGTCTCTGACGCGGATCATCGCTCCCCGCTTCCCTGATGCGCGTATTTTCCCACTGGACTCTGGGCCAGATGCTGCACTGCTTCTCAGGCACTTGGCGATGCAGCGTCAGCGGCGCCTGGGCTTCCGATCCCGCCGTGCACACCTGCTGGCCCAAAGGGTGACCTATACCCCCGGTGCTGCTGGCCTGGGCACCCTGCATGTCAGCGGCTATGTGCGAGGGCGCCCCCTGAAGGTGGACAGGATAGTGCATATCGTCGGTCATGGAGACTTTCAGCTTCGGCAGGTTGACGCCCCCCCTGACCCCCTGCCCCTTCTGTCAACATCCCGACCCCCAAAGCCAGGCAAAGGAGGGGATGTGGAGATGCCGGTGAGCCTTTTGAGCTAAAACTAATTTCCTTGAGATTTAACAAATGCCATTTCCTTCATTGTCCAATTAAATCACTGCTTACAGTTTTGGGTGAAATTCACCAATAGAATGAGTGCAATTTTTACTATTCAGTCAGAAGCAGAGATTAAGCTGGTAGAGTTTACAGATATGAATTCCTAAACCAAAGGATCCTACTCACAGCATTTCCAGAAGGGGTGATCCTGTTGTGCCCTTCAGAGGGCACCTAACCTTAATTTGCTGCTGATGTCCAGCTGCATAAATGAGCGAGTGGCCCTCGCATGGGCCCGGGTCTGCTCTGCAGGATGAAGTCAACCAGGCTGAGGATGGCGCTGCTGTGCGGGTTCTGATGAAAGCAGACCCGTCCTGCAGGGAAAGCCTGCAGGCTGAAGCTGAAGTGGACCCCATGGATGGGGAGCAAACCTGGCCCACTGACTCGGAACTGCTGGAGGCTGAAGGTGAGGGATGAGTTTAAGGTTATGGATCCGTGGTATTTTAAAGAGGAGGGGGTGAGTCATAATGGCCAGTTTGCAGTGCAACATTCTAGAAAAATTATGGTGAGCATCTGTAATGTTAAAGCCTTACAAAAAGCTTAGATGAAAGATACAGGTAAGAGCAGAAGCTGGAGACTCTAGGTATTTCTCAAACTCGTCTTTTGTTATGTTTTGACCCTAATGCCCTTTAAGAGGCTAGAAAAAACAGAAGGGTGATGAAAGTACCAAAGGGAACATCGGAGTACCAGGCCACCTGGATTTTGGATGATGGAGAGGACAGCGAGGACGCCGAGGAAAGCAGTGGCAGCGAGGACGACGAGATGATGGAGGACGAGAATGACGAGATGATGGAGGATAAGGATGGCAGTGAGTCTCAGGTACAGAAATGATGTCAGTCCCCATACTAGATCCGCTCTAAAGAAGTACAAGAACAGAAACTGTTGAGAATTTAGACCATGGTTATAAAAGTCTGCAAATTGGTCATATTTTTGTAAGTTTTTGTAGAATTCGGAAGTAGAAGGCCTTTGCTTCAGAGCCAAGCTGTAATGAAAATGCAAATTTCATTAATAATATTGATAATCGCAAAGGAAGTAGGGGTGAGACGTGTGTGTGTGGGGGGGGGGGGCATTATAAACGCTAGAGCGGTCACGCTGAGGAATACTGGCTGCCAGGCACGAGTCCGTGTACTCCACACAGACAGCAGGGCTCATTTCCACAGCCCCTCCTGTTTGCCGTCCGGGGATCTGTGTTTTTGGGGTTGTCACAGCAACAGCTGGGGCCACGAAGGAAGCGGGTTAAATTGAAGGGGCCAGAGGTGATGGGTGTGTGTGCGAGGGGGGGCGATCATGAGGATGGAATGTCGCTGCGTGGGTGTACGTAGGGTCTGGCGCACCAGGGGCAGCACGGTGCATACGTGACCCTCTGTCTGTGCACGCCCCACGACAGCAACGCCGTTGTTTGTTTGCCTCTCTGGCGGCTGCTGGGCCTCAGTGCCACCCCATTCCCCGCAACAATGGTGTTTGGGACCTGCTGTGCTCAGAGAAGCCCCTGTCACTTCCTATTCCTGGGATTCTGCTTCCTGTCCTGGCTGGGGACGAGGCAGCTGCCGTTTATTTACAGTGCGGCTGCCTGGAAGCTTTGGGGGGGGGGATGCAGTCTACATATATGCAGGCTGTGTGTGGTTTGTTTTCTTTAATCGACCTTAATGTGTGTTTGATGTCTGGGTGTCGGGGGCACATGAAAGGGAAGCCTGAATGCTGGTCAGGAACAATGGAGCGGGGTGAGTGTTTGTATTATGGCAGCTGTGGCTTTGCTGAGGGCTGCGTGTGGGGCGGCGGCTGGCGGCTCCGCAGGGGACTTGGAGCAGCGGCATGAACACTGACCAATTCATATGCTGTAGCAGCATAACTCCCTCGCATCGTTTTCGGGCATGGAGCCCTTCTCAGGTCCTCCAAGGTCAGACACACATGGTCGACCCACAACCAACATGACTGACCGTCTGCTAAACCAGTTAAAAATGCATATTCATCAAAATGCTCTGTACTGTCTTAAGCCCTGATTAATTAATCAAGTAGAGCACAGCAGCTGCCATATGGCATAGTTAGCATGTTAGCTAGCTGTCCACACCCTAAGGGCAACTGGAAGATTACATAAGCATACACAGTTAGTGTCATCTAAACAGAGGCCGGATGTCATAAGAACTTAAAGGAGAAATGGGTCCCGACTTTGATGATTTGAAAATGATCGCGTGATCATTTTGTGGACATCGTTAAGCATGACTTTTTCCATGAATTTGGGGAATGTTTATAGCTGATCTCAGTCCTGTCTGTGCCACCATGCGGGTCAGGGCCACGCCTCCGGTTCTGAGGAGGAGGAGGAGGAGGATGAAGAGGAAATAAGCTCAAGCATGCATACCAGTGCCGAGCAGCACTATGACGAGCATGTGAATGAGGAGCATGAGCGGGAGGAGCTGCAGAGGTACCGGCAGGCGCGTGCAGACTGCATGTTCCCCGATGAGGTGGACACGCCCCTGGACACGCCGGCCCGCACCAGGTACCGGGGGCTGCGAGACACTGCTGCACGCCGCTCGGTCCGTCCCAGCGCTGAACACCCACCCCCCCGTGCTCCCTCAGGTTCCAGCGGTACCGGGGACTGAAGAGCTTCCGTTCGTCGCCCTGGGACCCCCTGGAAAACCTGCCCCCCGACTATGCGCGCATCTTCCAGTTCCAGAGCTTCGAGCGCACGCGGCAAAGGGTGCTGGCCGAGGCGGCCATAGAGGAGGATGGGGCCATGGTGAGGCGTGTGCGTGTGTGCGCATCTGTGTGCGTTTGTGCAAAAGGCTCCGCAGGCTCACTTTGTACGGCTCCTCTCCAGGTGGGCTGGTATGTCACCCTGCACATTGAGGAGGTCCCCGCTTCTGTGATGGAGAGCTTCCAGAGCGGCAGGCCCCTGGTCCTGGTCTCTTTGCTCCCCCATGAACAGAAGGTGCGTGTCTGTGCACACGCACATACAGACACAAACACACACACAAAGGCCATACACATCCACCATGTTGGCTAAATGAATGAATGTAAACCTCTCAGGCCCAGGCTGAAACAATCCCATAGATATACATAGGGATGGTTTTCTTGTTAACATGATAGTTCATGTCATAAAAGCCCCCAATGACCTTTGACCCTCCCGAACACCCTCCCTTCCAGATGTCGGTAATGCACATGCTGGTGAAGACGCATCCCGGTAACACATTACCCATAAAATCCAAGGAGCAGCTGGTGTTTCAGTGCGGGTTCCGGCGATTCCGGGCCTCCGCCCTCTTCTCCCAGCACACGTCAGGTACCAGCAGCGACTCCAGTGTGCTCTGGGGGACACTGGTCAGTGGTGATGAGATATGCGTGGAAAGAGAGAAGCAAGTCTTCCTCTCCAGCAGATACAGATCTCAAGCATTTAAATATGACAGATTTAGAGATGTATGAGAGAACAGAGAATTTCATAAATGGCTGCTGATTGTAGAAATGGCCTTTGCTGGCTGAATTTAAAAGATTACATCCTTATAGAAGTAGCTCAGAATCATTTTTCAAGGGCTGTGTGTGTGTGCATAGGCCCTGTGTTCATGCATTTACTTTGCCTTAACCTTCTCTGGGTGGTACTTTGCAGTACATGCAAGGAAGTACAATTATTAAGCTCTCTCTGGCTCGGCCCACAGCCGACAAACACAAGATGGAACGTTTCCTGAGGCCCAACGCCCCAACCGTGATGTCTGTGTACGCCCCCATCTCCTTCCCTACTGCTGGGGTCCTAGTTTTCAAGGAGCGGGATAATGGTGAGAGAGAGCGAGTGCTACAACAGAATGTTGTGGGTCGGAATCCCGTGTCCACCGTCATCTGCCCCACACTGCCCAGTCGCAGCTGTTTCTCTAACTGTCGCTATGTCGCCACCCATCCTCCCCAGGTATGCAGGATCTAGTGGCAACAGGACACCTACTCACTAGTGCCCCCGACAGAGTGGTGCTGAAGAGGATTGTCCTGAGTGGACACCCCTTCAAGATCAACCGCCGCTCTGCGGTTGTTAGATACATGTTCTTCAACAGAGGTGTGAAGTGCCCTGCCCTCACTGGCATAACACAGTTACAGAATGAGTGACATTTCATATCACTGATAGTGTTGATTATGGCACCAGGGGCCTATATCACAATGGGTGAATTTCTTGCTTAGCCAGTTAAGTTGCTGCATTTAAGGTACCCCAGTTTAAATGGACTTTATCTTCTTTCAGTAACATTCTGCCCACATTAGCATGAATCTGACAAGTCATCCGACTAAGCAAGACACAGGCCCCTGAAAGAAGGATTATGCTAGACGTTAAGCTTTGCCATTGTACCTATACAGTGAGCTGGTCTGATTGTTTAATAAGACACAGGGCAGTTTTCTGACCACTGCTTGATTTCCCCCCAATTTAGAGGACATCCTGTGGTTCAAGCCAGTGGAGTTGCGAACCAAGTGGGGGAGAAGAGGACACGTTAAAGAAGCCCTGGGTACAAACGTGACTCCACCTAGTGGCAAGGGAAGGAGCTGCAGTTACATCACTCCACTAACCCCCCTGTCACATGTGTTTCAGGAACCCATGGACACATGAAATGTGTCTTTGACAAGCAGCTGCCATCCCAGGACACGGTTTTGATGAACCTGTATAAGCGGATCTTCCCCAAGTGGACCTACGACCCCCATGTGCCTCAACCCCTGCCATGGGTCCAGCAGGAGGCGCCAACAGACCTGGCAGAAGCCGACATGGAATAGACAGGCTGTGGAGGAGTGGGATTTTATGGGAAGTGTCTCTCTCACATATGATTTATTATACGTGGACTAAGTAAAGCCTGTTTGCTGAAACCCGCTTGTCCAGGAGGTTTATGAAAAGGCTCTGTTTATTTCCTCCGTTTAACCACTTGTTCTTGGAGAACTTCCACTGCTCACCACTAGGTGTCAGAAGTGTATTGGTGGGTCTGTGCCTGTCTGCTCCTTCAAAGCTGCAGGGGAACCCAGAACAACTGATTCAAATCCATTTGTTCTGGGGAATGATACCCGTCTCACCCAGTAACACTGTCTGTATAAAATGGGAATGTTTGAGATTAGGACCAAGCGCTGAAACCTTCTGCGTCTTCTGCACGGCCTTTTGAGAGCGGGTCCGAGATGGTTCCTTAGAGCAGTGTACAGAGAGGATGGTAGCACAGTGGCACTGCAGACACAAAGTCTTACGGGCCATGTTCTCTTTTCTTATGACCCACACACATATGAGCCCCCTCCCCTTTTCTGGATCCCAGAGGCTTCACAATTTTATACCCCCACCCCTTAAATCCAGTGCTTTGTATGTTTTTTTTGAGAAACAAATGATTTATGAATGGTAATATTTATTGTGCAGCGGCATTCCTGCATGCTCGCAGCTCCGTGATTCATGGAGGGGGGGTGATCCTGCTGGGACCACAATCCGGACGCGTGCCAGCCCGTCTGAGGAACGAGCTCAGGACCCAGGCTCCAGCCAAAAACTGCGGGATCAAAAGTTCAGCGTGTGCATGTTTTTTCACTCTGCGAATCTGATTACTGAGAAAAAGTCAAAATAATGATAAAATAATAGCACTAATATGGCTTTATTGTGTATTGGGGGGGGGGGCAAACTATGATATTTGGCCCGTGTCTCGGCAACATAATTTTTTACTTTTGCCTAGTGGACGTGAACTTCTAAGTGTGAAATGATCACCACTTACCCGGTCTGATTCTTGAGGGGCTGCTCGTCACTGGGAAAAGGGCTGGGTTGGGGCTTTGACACCAGGAGACTGGCTCCCAAGGTGAACTGCTTCTGAAGATGCAGCTGTATAAATGAGGCATAAACACAATAAATCGTAATATTCAAAGCAGATAGCAGGTGGGGTGGTGGTTAAGGACAAGGATTCCCAAAGGTTAATGATTCAATTTCTGGAAAGGTTATTAGACATGAGGCAGGTAAAACTCAATGGCTTCAGTTAAATATGCAGCTGTTTCAAGGGTAAAAAGAAAAAGTTACTGTCTCTTTCAGAATGTCTGCAGCGCCTAATCCCAGCCGCTAGGGGTTAACGGTGGTGGCTAGGGCCCTTTTGGATCAGGAATGTTCTGTGGTTCCCAGTTCTCTGCCACCGCATTCAGCTGGCTCCCTCTGTAAATATAATGGGTGAGAGATTTTTCCGTTGGATGGGAATGGGGGTCTGGGAGCAGGGGTGGCGGTGGGG